>JAIUSX010000372.1:0-221170 GCA_026573805.1 Hesperophylax magnus | reverse complement strand
AACGAGGTGAAAACTTGAGGAATCGACAACTTATTTAGAGCAATATAATTGAGTTAAAAGAGTACTCTAATTTAGCAGATTCCAGCAAGGACGAATTTTAAGATAAATACCAAATATACTCATGTATGACAAGAGAGGGTATTGTGCACAAGCATAGTCTGTCCTGTTCTCACGACATTTCGAAATGAACTAGGTTTCCGAATATCCAAATTAAACATCCTACATTTTCAATATATTCAATGAAACTAACTGGCTGACCGACTACAATCCGCATATTGCGAACATTCCTTTTTTAGATCTGGGAGGTCAAAATCCATATCCGTATACGACATTTCACTTCCGCCTTCTTCTTTGGGCCCTGGTTCCGTCTTGATAGATATAGACTCTGGATTTAGTAGATCCATGGCACTGCTGAGGTAGCGTTTGGTAATTCGTTTGACCTCAAACAAATATACCTGAAACAGAACACAGTGTTAAAGTCACACTAATTAAATGACTTTTTTAAAATTTGGTCACGATTGGAATATTCTGTCAAAACAATGAAGTCGTAGCCAAGACACTTATTAAGAAAAAAATTATACAAATTGTGACTTTTAAGTTATGACAAAGGTTGAGAGAATCGTTTGGAATATAAACAATCCTTCTTACTAATAACTATCACAATTTGGGATTAAGTTAAACAGAGTTTAGTTACAGGAAGTAACCACTGTCGGTTTAGAAAACATGGGTCAACAAAATTTGCAGGTTATGCATAGACAATAATGTTTTAATAGACAATAATTAATTACATGAATCTAGTATTTCAGGTTCATAGTAATTTTATTCAAATTGCGTTTTATTTACTGCAGGGAATGCAGATCCTCAATTTAAGGCGATTTAAGAAAAAAATACTTTCAATCCGCTCAATCGTCCATAGATGTATAATTTTCTTAGTACTATACTAGTGTTTAAAAAAAAAATCGATAATCCGAGAATTCTTTACTTCTAGTGTTGAGTAAGAAACAATATCAGAATGAGTTTGAATAAGGTTATCAATTTCCAAAATGAGGTGTTGAAGCTTCCAACCTCAAATGAGGTGAAGTGTCACAATATTTTCATATGTCAGGAGGGGTTTATTGAATTTCAGAGAAAAAAAATGGGTCGTCTGGTTCCCAATATAAAAAATAAATAAAATAAAATATCAGAATTACTAACCATGAAAAGAAACGATTTCAATGTACTAAATGAATTATGTTGTCATAAATGCATCTGCACTGGATATTGGTAGATTTAGTAGTTCATCGTTCGTAGTTATGGAATGGATCGAAACATTTACATGATCGAAACATCAAAAGAATCAAGTGATTAATTGATTTAATTGATCTGACTTCATCAGGAGTACTAGCTGTGGACAGAGCCAGATTATGATAGGGTGGAGTGAGGGGGGGGAGGACATAGACAAAGCATGGTACATAGGTATGGCAACATTTTGTTAGTTAGGTCTTCATTCTGACAATGATGCTGAGATTTATTTATTTATGATAATGCTTATTGGTTACTTGCAGATAGCAATGATCTAATATTATTATAATGATGTGAATGACAACGAATTTTTAGAATTTCATATGACGTTAAATTACAATATTTACATACTAAATATTTTAAAAATTCTTCTAATTATAAGGAAATACCATAAATAAAATACATTCATTACCTTAAGATTCTTTATGGAGCGCCTTCGGGGTGCTTTTCGCTACTATAAAAATGATCAATTTTAGTTTATCAATAACCTTTCCTACTTATTATTAGACAGAATGCAATTTTGTACACACAGTTGATATGTCCCTAGCCCTTAACTATGAACGTGAAAAAAAAATCACACTCCCATGGACGTCGGGTCAAGCAGACCCCTTCATAAAATTCTTCTAATTTTCAAACCTGGACCAATCTGACTTTAGCAAGGAGTTTATATGCATAAAGTATTTATAAAATTAGTATTTATATTTAATTAAAGTTAGTAATTTGAAATGGTAAAATTTTAAGCCGGCGACCCTAGGGCAATAAAAACCTTCGGCCAAGGCTGGGCTATTGGGCGAATAATTTAAGGTCTATTTATTTATTTATTTATTTATTTTATTTATTTATTTATTAGATACAAATAATTACATACATATTAAGGAAGCTTTGGCTGTCCAACTAGGAATTTTCCCGTTTCAGGACAGCCAAAATGCCTGATTTAGTTAACATTTGTACACGCTGCTGTTATGAATTATATTTCCATACTTTACATTAATAGTTAAGCTAGTAATATATAGTGTATATACTTATATATTTTTCAAAGTAATCAAAATAAAAACTTTTTCAGACATATTTGTACACCCGAATATTAGTTTTTTTATATTTTTTTTAATGAAAAAACCTGATAAATGTTATCAAGGTACATGTAATAATATGCATAATTAAGGAACACTGTATCAGGGTACATGATAACATATTGGATTAATTCAATTTATAGTTACAATATAAGAAAAATATTAGGTGGGTTTCTTAATTTGTTCGCTGTTACTATGATGTGTATTAATTTACATAATCAAGGTACATATAATATAATATACATAATCAAAAAAAATGTAAACAAGGTACATGAAAACATATTGTATAAACATTATCAATCACAAAAATTATCAATCGCATTGTATCAATCAGATGCATGGTAGGAATTTTTTATTTAACTGCCAATAACAATGAATAAATGTGAGTACAGAACATTTTTGTTTATCTGTTGGTCATCATAAGTTCGCTTTCGACTCTTCGTAAGTCTAGAAGCCAAACATTAACTAGTTTACGCAGAATGCTTATTGCTTATGCTTTTCAATTTCCATAAATCGGGTAAGAGGTTGAATAATTTTGGACCAAGGTAATAGAATTGTCTTTGGGCTAAGGATGTCATAGTAGTAGGTGGAACAACTGGATTCCTCCTTGAATGTCTAGTGTCGTGATAATGATCAATGGAAGGGTAGTGGTGACGTTGTTTTGTAATATATATTTTTTTATGTATAGTTGCCTTACATCAAGAACTCGTATCTCTTCGAATAATACATCACTGGGGTACCTAAATGGTTTTTTTAGGATGACCCTTAGTAGTGATTTCTGTGCTTTTGCTAAGGGATCCAGTATTGTTTCGGTAAATCCGCCCCATCCCAAAGATGCATATTCAAGTAATGAGTTACACAGAACATAATATAAACATTTTAGATCTTTTATGCAGAGAATATTTCTAATGCCCAAGAAAAGATGAGTAAGATTTCTGACTATTGTGGAAATTGAGTCTATATTTAGGTCACATCTCAGAAATTTGTCTATCATAATACCTAGATATTTTATACTATCTACGCATTCTAGGGTGTTACAATTACAAGTAGTTGGGTTATTGCAGTGGTGTATAATAATGTTTTGTGTTTCTTTCGGTTGTCCCGCTTGAGTTGCACTGAAGCGGATGAATTTTGTTTTCTCCGTGTTGGGTGTGAGTAGATTATAATCTAGCCATTGTTTAACATTGTTTATACCAGCTTCTGCTTTACTGTGAACTTCATTCCAGTTTTAACCTTCAAATAACAAGACCGTATCGTCTGCAAAGGTAATAATGTGGTCGGCAAGGGAACTGTTACATAGCTCATTAATATATATATTAAACAACATTGGCCCTAGAGTACTTCCCTGAGGTACACCAAATTTAATATTTGCTGAATCGCTTAGAGTATCATTAATGTTAACTCTTTGGCTTCTGTTTTCTAAATAACTAACCATCCACTTTAATAGTTGACCCTGTATTCCAACGCACTGTAGTTTTTTCAACAGAATTTTATGTGATATGGTGTCGAACGCTTTGGCGGGATCCAGGAATAGTGCAGTGCATTTAATTCCTCCATCGATATTATAAGAGATGATTTTTGTCAGGTTAGCGATAGCATTTTCTGTGCTTAAACCTGGTCGGAAGCCGTATTGTCTATTAGAAAGAATGTTATTATCTTCCAGATATGTGCTAAGGCGATTTTTTACAATTTTCTCAATAATTTTCGAGACCGAATTTAGCAAAGAAACTGGCCGGTAATTATGTACATGCGATTTGTCACCATTTTTGTGAAGCAATATAACTACTGAATGTTTTAAATGATTGGGGAATATTCCTGATTTAAAGCTTAGATTCGAAATGAACGCGATCGGTATTGCGATTGAGGATTTAATAAGTTTTAACAGATTTGATGAGACTTTATCAGGACCACAAGCATTTGATGACTTAAGATCGTCAATTATTTTCATGACTTCGTTTGTCGTTGTTTGGATAATGTCTATTTTATGACCAAAATTAGAGGTAGTAAACTTAGCGAGATCAATTTCAGTAGTATTAAGTTTATCAAGAATTTTTTTCGCAAGAGTGACTCCCACTGAAGTGAAATAACTATTGGCAAAATTTGCCATAATTTTTGGGTCTGAACAGTTTATATTATTAATGTACAACGATTTAATTTCGGAAGATTTATTAATTTTTGTTTTAGATATATTACGAAAAGCTTCCCACAGACGTTTTGGCGTACAGTTATTTTCGTAAATAATTTTTTTATAATAATTTTCTTTAGTCGATTTTTTTTTTTTTTTTTTTTATTCTTTATTTTGGCTTTCACCCATTAAGAGTGATCTTGGCCATACATTACAAAATTTTTCTTATTAATAAATACAACAAATTACAGGATAAAATTGACATGATTGACAAAACAACATTGATAAAACAACATAACATAACATAACGTAACATAACATAAACATAACATAACATAACATAACGTAACATAAATAAACCAAACATAACATAAACATAACATAACATAAATATAACATAACATAAACATAACATAAGCATAACATAACATAAACATAACATACTTAACATAAACGGTACAGAGCTGGTAACAGTAGATTATCACAAAATTATAAAAATAGGAACCTGTGTACAATATAAGTGGGCGCTTTTCGTTATTAAACCAAAGATTTTTCTAAAATTAGTAGCGTTTTTTAAAAATAGAATTATGAAATTGGCAATCTTATAAACAAACACAGCATATGGGAGTAAACAAATGTGATTATAAAACATAAAGATAAACATAACACAAACATACTATGAACATAACATAAACATATCATAACATAACATGCACATAACATGAACATAACATATCATAAACATAAACCTACCATAAACATAACATGGGTGTAACATAAACATAACTTAACAAAAACAATACAGAGCTGGTAATAATGGGTAACAAAATTATAAAAATAGGAACCTGTGCACAATAGTGGTGGGAATTTTTTGTTATTTAAAAGAACAGATTTTTCCAAAATTAGAAGCATTATTTTTTTTAAAACAGTTCTATGATATGAATATAAACAAATACAATAAAAGAATCAAGAAAAATATACAAATGCATAAAGAATAGTGTTTTAACTCAGTCAAAATATGCAGAGTTGGGATTAGTAAAAATAGATGAAAATAGGAACCTGAACAAGTGAATACAAATGAAAGTGAAAGAAATTTGGTTTATATTTATTATTATGGTCAGATATTAAGGCCATTTTTATAAATAAATTTTGCCAACAAATGGTAAATTTCAGGAGTGTTTAAACTAAGAAGGCAGGGAATACTGGTAGGCAATTTAATATCAAGTTTTACCAATTCATGCATGAAGTTTGGAAATTGGTCATTGATAGGACACTCAAAAAAATTATGGTCCAGAGTATCCTCTGACCCACAATCACAGTACGGCGAACTGACTATGTGGAACCTGGCAAGATGGCTAAGACAACAAGTGTGACCCAGCCGCATTCGGGTTAAGGAAGAAATATATTTTTTAGGCATGGTAGTGTATTTGTGAAACCAGGGCTTAACAGGAATAGAAGGTTGAATTAATGAGTACTGGTGACCTTTTATCAGAGAAGATTTTTTCCATTCAGAAGACCATTGGAGTTGGTACTTAATTTTTAGAATAGGGAAATGGTCTCTAACTGGAATAGGGATATCACTTAACGGACCATGGGCAGTGGCTTCCTTAGCAATATGATCAGCCATGTCATTCCCAGTAATACCGAGGTATCCCGGTATCCAGGCTAGGACCACTGATGCATGAACCAGTGACATGGAATGCAGTAGGTCCCTGATCGAGCAGATTAGAGAGTCGCTACTGGAATTGAGTGGGGATGCGCTTATTTTTTGTAGTGAGCTAAGCGAGTCTGAAAGGATGAGTGCGTTTTTAATATTTAATGATTTGACGAGTAGAAGAGCTTCTATGATAGCTATGCATTCAGCAGAGAAAATGGAGCATTCTTTGGGAAGTTTGTGTGGGAAACACAATTTTCTGTGAGGAACATAGACACTGGCCCCGCAATGGGAGTCCTGACTGAGTTTGGAGCCATCTGTGAAAAATTTTATGTAATTTGGCCAGTTGTTTTCAATAATTGTGTTAAATTCTGCATTATTTAATTGAGTTGAGTTTTTAATGTTTTTTTTACTTATTCCTATAAATTGATGGACCTTCGGATAGAAAGTAAGGCTTTCATAGGGGTATGAGTATAAGGGAAGAGATTCATTGAGATAGGTGATTGTAGATAAATCCAGGAAAGAGTTGTAGCAATCATAAAAAAGGGGAGGGGTATGATTTTTCCAAAAGTGATTTGAATTAACCTCATACTTTAAGGATTGAAGTATAGGAATCAAGGGATGGGATGTTATTGAACATGTTTTGTAAACATATTTTTCTGCCAGGCATCGCCTCCTTATATGTAAGGGAGGTTCGCAACATTCCACTTGCATTGCGTTGATTGGAGAAGATTTCATGGCTCCTAAGACAAGGCGAAGTGATTTTGACTGGATTTTATCTAATTTATGAGAATTTGAAGTGGACATTGGATCAAACAGACAAGATCCGTAATCGAGATGGCTTCGGATGAGGGCATTGTATAGAAGTTTTAATGAAGCTGGGTGGGATCCCCACCACACTCCTGCTAGAAATCTGAGGGGATTGATGTTGCTTTCACATTTTGTAACAACGTGATTTATATGAGAGTTCCAAGTAAGCTTGGAGTCCAAAAACATTCCAAGGAATTTAACTTCCTTCGAGATAGGGATCACTTCATTGCCAAATATTACCTGAATATCCGGAAGCTTTCGTCGACGAGTGAAGATGACAACTTTGCTTTTGGCAGGGGAAAGTTCAAGACCATTACTATTTAACCAAGCCAAGAGTTTTCTAAGAGCGTTGTTAATTGCTGATGCTGCGATGAAAAGATTGGCGGATATTTTGTAAAACGTTAAATCGTCAGCATATTGGAGTATGTTGCACATGAAATTAATAGATTTTTCCAGATCGTATGTGTAAATATTATACAGTATCGGGCTTAAGACAGACCCTTGCGGGAGTCCTTTGAATATTTGTCTTATGTGGGGAGAGGATTCGGATCCATCTACAAAAACAGTTCTCTCGGAGAGCAAATTGATAATGAATTGAACTAATTTAGGAGGAATACCAATCGCCAGTAACTTTTCTTTAAGAATGGGTATATTTACATTGTCGTATGCTCCACAGATGTCTAAAAATACTGCAATACAATATTCGTTTTTAGATAACGCTAATTTGACATCTGTAACAAGAGAGGAAAGGTTGTCAAGGGTACTTTTACCCTTTCTAAATCCAAACTGGGAAGGGGGAAGAATATGATTTTTCTCTACAAACCAGTCTAATCTATTCTTAATCATTCTTTCAGCTACTTTGCAAAGTGTTGAAGAGAGAGCAATCGGTCTGTAACTTGAGCCTAGACTTGGATCTTTGGAACTTTTGCAAATGGGAATGATTTTTTGAATTTAATTATTTAATTATTTAGTCGATTTAATTAAATGTTTACATAAATTCATATACTTTTTATAATGAGCTTGTACTAAAATATTTTCAGGACATCTTTTCGCCTTTTCGTGTAATTGATTCCTTCTGTGAATAGATTTGACAAGGCCAGGGGAGATCCAAGGTGTGAGTTTTACTTGATTATTTGTTATGTGTATGTGACTAGTGTGTTTAGATATATATGAATGTAATTTTGTGATAAATTCATTCATTGCTGAGTCAGAATCAATTTTTTCTAGAACGTTTTGCCAGTTTTCTGATCGCAAGTCTTCGAGTAAGTTATTTAAATTTGTTCGAGGGACATATTTAATTTTAGCATCAGTGGGAGGTTTGTTTTTAAGACAGAGAGCTGTGGTGTAGTGGTCTGAAATTGTAGTGTGAAAAACAAATGAGTCGATTAGGTTAACATTGATATGGTCTAGGCAAGATTTACTCATGCCCTGTCTGAATGAATTCATTTTCAGTAAGCAGGCATAAATAATCGTTATATTGACGGTGGTATTCGGGAATAGTATTAATATTGAGATCGCCTATGATGATTTGACGTTCTATTTTTTTTTAACTATTGATGATTGCTTGAAGTGAGCTCAAGAAAGTGTCGATGTTTTGGAAAGCGGGTGATCTGTAGATTGCAAAGATACATAAGTTGTTATTCAAAACAATTTTCAGACAGTTTGCTTGTGATAATAAAATTTCATCTACTTGTGCTTGTATTCCGTCTCTGATGTAAACAACTATCCCACTAGATTTATTTAAACTTATGTTAGTGTGGTATTCAGAGTAATTGTGTATAATTTTGGAGGTGTATTCTTTATTTATCCAACATTCCGACAAAATTATAACATCGAATGAGTAATTAAATTGATCTAGAAATAGTAAAAAATCATCGATTTTTGAAATGCTTCTGATATTCTGATGCATGATTTTTAGACTATATGAGCCCCAATTGTATTTGTTTAGATTATTAAGATCATAAATAACATTTGTGTTATAATTTATATCGGAATCATTATAATTATCATATGGTAAACGAAACATAGTTAGTATATTTTAAATAAATGTAGTATTGCGTAACATAGTTATTATATTTTAGATAAGTGTGGTGCTGTGATAAACTTTCGCATAATATAAGTTTTAATACAATTTCTAATTTAGATTTATTGACACCTAAAATTACTATGAAGCTGATGATAATACAAGTTCCTAGCAGGCAGTGGAAAGCAATAGACTTGATAAAGCGAGAACAACGAAAAATATAATAGTAAACAAGCGAGACGAAATATACCTCGAGAGCGAAATTGGTACAGTTTTATCACAGTGCTGACAATTTTGATTCATCGGAAATGAGAATAGCATTTGTTCCCGCCTCTTTTCTAATATATATGTTGCCTCCTTTAACCCACGCGAATCGAAACATACATTCCTTGGCATATTGGCGTGTCTTAAACCAGAGCTGCTTTGATCGAAAGGTCAGTTGTTCGGAAACGTAGATAGGCGAGCGAGGACCGGCAATTCCAATGTTCAATGTGTTAAGTTTGTCTTCGGTATTTTGTTGATTTTTATTGTAATTTTTCACATCTGCTAGCAGCTGATCTCTAGCTAGATTCGTCTTTAATTTGATAATTATTTCTCTCGGATGATTCTGTTTATTATTTTTTTTAGCTGACCGATAGATGGAGTCGATATCTTTAGTTTGGATCGAGGATTTTGTAGTCTGGCAGATGTTGAACATTACGTCTTGTAATTTCTCCCCTTTGATTTCAGGAATGCCTCTTATTTCGGCATTATTTGCTTTGAGGGCACGCTCCTGAAATTCTAGACCATTCTCCAGGACCGTAATTCTGGCTTCCAAAACGGCGTTCTTCTTCGTGAGCTCATCATTCCGTTGCTTCATGTTACGAATTCTGGCAAGAAAGTCCTCATACTGCGCACTCATGAATTGTATATTTTCTAGAATTTTATTATTTTGGTCCAAAATATCATTTTGTTTTTTTTTCCAGATTAGTCGTTTTATAAATGACTAACTCCTGCAGTTCTTCTAGATTAGTTGATGGTTGGGAGGTGGGCGTTGAAGCTTTGTTGGTCACTTTTTTTGATGGTTCCAAAGTTGCGGTATCACTGGTGGTCTCCGTTAAAATAGTAGCACTTGGGGCGGCTGAACGAGTATCCTTTTTGCACTGCTTGCACTTCTGTTGGGCTCGCCTTTCTTGAGTAAATCGACGGTATGTATTCTCATTAATGCCTCCACAGGCTAAATGATAGGTGCCTTTACACGTCACACACACAAATATTGAATCGTCTGAAAGGACGGCTTCTGGACATACTCTGCAGTGCATCTTGAATATTATATTTACTTCCCGCCTTATAACGACACTACGATGATAATCGAATTAAGTATATTGGTTGAACTTTATAAATTATAAAATAAAAATAAAATCGCTTTTATTTTATTATTCTGGATTTGGTAAGATTCGATCCTAGGATCATCAAATGTCTGCACCAAATTCAGGTGACGTTTTAGACCACTGAACCAACCAAGGCTTGCGGGGAATCTTGGTTTTAACGGCTTATAATATAACCGAGCACCTGTAAATTAAATAATTTACTGTTCTTTTCAAAATTATTAGTTCACTTTTGTAATATTATTATTTTTAAACACTATCACGGGACCAATAATTATGAACACTTTGATAATTAATTATATATCACCAACAGATTGAATGTCAAATTAAACTGGGAGATGATATGATAAATTCACTGTAAAATGACGTTGATCTGTCACCTCACTTCAATATTTGTTCTTTTTTAATCACTTAATTGAACAATATTTCTTCGTTAATTAGATGTGACACTATAATCATCTGTGGTAAACACGGATAAACTTTTACTTTGTTTTATAAGCGTTTTAAACTTTATATTTTAATTGTTTTGTTTGGAGCGATTGATTTGCGTGTACGTTAGTTAGTAGGTAGATTTCAATACATCTTTTAGATAGAGAAATATTAAATTTCATGGTGCGAAACTATATAATTCCCTAACAAAACAACTATCTAGTATAATAACTAAAATCAAACATAGCTGAGAGAACTTTCACTGGAGAAGCAGTAAACTAAAACTTAGATAACTTAAAATTGTAAACTTAAAATTAAAAATAGTGGATAGGATAGACCTATCTAGGAATTCTCGCATAGATTTTGCTCTGCAGGTAAAGTGATAATGAATTACAGTCATCTATGCATTAATCAGGTGGATTTATCCGAATTATATTATTCTACAAAAGAGGGCACCACTGTTCCTGTTTGGTCGATTTAAGACTAAAGGATTAAAATATTTTTGTCACAATAATGTGGCAGTACTTTATGAATTAAAATGTGCTAATTCAATATTATTCTAAAATCTACTCTCTTGAGAGCTGGTCGTAAGAGATTATAATTTCATGGTGCGAATGCAAGTGTTATTGTGCCGATTGCCGTCCGCTGCCGAATTTGAAGATTAAGGAATCGCTGCTAAAACTCAATGCGAATGATATTTTCGGTGAGTCCTCTGTTTTTATGTATTTGGTGACTGGATTATGATTTGTCGCGTTTCCTGCGGGTGAATTTTGTAATCAACCATTTTTTCATAGGGAATAACTTATTTCCAGATGGTCTGTGTGACTTACAAGCCAGATCATCACCAATCACTAATAACTTGCAAACATTAACTTACTAACATAACCTGCAAACTGATGAATACAGTGTAAAGCCATTTAGATAATCTTTTAAAAAACTACAAAATGCCGCCTCAGAACAGTAAACCATAGTGAGGAGGATTGTGGCAATCGCGACATTATTCTTAAACATTTAACAATATGTAATAAAAAAAAAAATAAAAAATGAAAATGTTTTTTTTTTACAATCGCTCAGTTCATTATGATACAAGGAATAAGATGTATTAAATTATATCTGATAAGAGTACCTATTATTTTTATTTTTTATCTATATTCAATGTCTTAGTAATTTAACCTGGAGAATTGTAGGAGTAAAAATAATTAAAAGGAGGAAAGTGTGTGGAGATATTAGTAGATTTTTTTGATTCTGGGTTTATGTGCTCACGAATTGTAATGACTGTAAATAAAAATTGAATGAAAAATTAAGTTATAGTTCTTATAAAATAAATTAATCATGCTAAAAAAAATAGGAGTAGTAATTTTTTGTATTGGATGTTGTTATCGCGCGAGTGATTCAAAATTCAAAAACATTTATTGAACAAAATTACAGAGTACCAAGGGTATAGCTTATAGGTTACATCATATTTCTTCCAGCTAACCCAACAAATACACATCATATTACAAAACCCAACAAATATATGTAAATAAAAAATTAAAAAAACTGAGGTATTTAATTTATGTAAGGTATTCATTTAAAGTGTAGTGACATTTGTTTAAAAGAAATGTTTTTAGTGATGGTTTAAATTTGAGTTTGTCGATTATTTGTTTGATGCTACGTGGAAGGTTGTTATATATTTTTATGGCCATGTATGTAGTATGGTTCTTTTGGAAATATAGTTTTGTTTGCTTTTGTGATTAATAAGTTTTCTGTGAACCTTGTAGAGTGTTTATATGTTGAGTTTTTTTGTGGGAACTTTTCTGGAGATGATCGAACTAATAGGCATAACTCCATTATATATATTATGTCCATCACTGTCAGAAGTTTGAGATTTAAAAACAAATGGTCTACTTGAATCCAGGTGATCAGAGTTTTTAATTTTTCGTGGGCACCGCTTTTGGATGATTAAAAACATCTTTGGCGTTTACTGAGTTTCCCCAAAAAACTATTCCGTATTTTATCATTGAGTATACGTATCCATGGTATGTGGTGATTACTTACTCGATGTTTAACATATTCTTAAGGGTGCCTAGAACAAAAGAAAAGCTACTGATTTTTGCTACAACTTTAAATACACGTTCTTTTCAGTTTATAATTGCATCTAGTTATATTCCCAGCAGCGAACAAGTTTCGGAAGGTTCGATATGATTTTTGTTAAATAATTAAAATAAATAATTTTGTTTTAATACCACTTTATTGTATATATTTATAACCAACCGGTTTCAGTTCAACCCGAACCTTCATCAGGGTTAATAAAAACATATTAAATTAATTACAGAGGTGTATGGGTACTTATAGTTAAGCTGGAAGAGGGAGAGAGAACATCAACTTTGGTGGGGGTGGAAGACTTAGGTAGGAGAGAGGGGGTAAACATAGGTGCAGGAAATGGAAATATATTTAAAATGGGGCTGTTTGTTAAATCTAATTGTTTATTTAATAAATTGATTTTATTGACTTTAAGGGATTTTTTTATCTCGAGTGCTTCTAAATTGTTGAGGCGTAGACCTATCCCGTTTCTATGTAATACTTCTATACCTGAAGGCTTATCAAATGAGTGATCTTTATCTATTAAATGAGTTGCAAATTCCGAAAAACCTATGTTGTTTAAGCATCTCAAGTGCTCAACTACCCGCGTTTGAATATTTCTTGCAGTTTTACCAATGTAAAATGCTTCGCAGTCATTACATTTAAGTTTATAGATGCCAGAATGGCTTAAATTATTTTCTTTATCTTTTGAGTTAATTAAAAGTTTACCTAGGTTATTATTGGTATAAAAAGCGGCTTTAATTTCTGTTGGAAATTTTAAAACACATGAGGACGAGAAATTATTAATGTATAAAATTCTACGCCAACCGTGGTTTTTATTTACTGCGATGTTGGGGATACTATTGTGCAGGAATTTATTACAAAATATGAGTCGTTGTTTTTTTGCAAGGATTTTATCAATTAAGGTATGGGTATATCCGTTATTAATGGCGATAGATTTGATTATAGAGAGTTCAATATTGAAGTTAACTTTAGATAGCGGAATAGTGACAAGTCTGTGGACCATAGAATGGAAGGCAGAATGTTTATGGGAAATGGGATGGTTTGAAGTACTATGAATGACTGTATCGGTAAAAGTAGGTTTTCTATAAATATTAAAATTGAATTTATTATTAATAATGGAAAATAATAAATTCATAAGAATTCTTAATTGTATACACAGGGGAAAATACATTAGAATTATTAAATAAGTGAGTCACAAATGAAGCTAATTTGTAATTTGGGGAATTACAGCATGATATGGTCAATAATTTAAAAGATTTGACTCTACCCAATAACTGTAAATTAGTTTCTTTCGATGTTGTAAATTTATTCCCAAATGTACCTGTACCCGAATGTAGAACTATACTGTCTAATTTATTAACAAATTCAAACCTACCAAAAGATCTTTCTGACGATCTTGCCCGAATGTTTAACATCTGTCTTAACCAAAACTACTTTAAATTTAATGATGCTATAGTCCAACAAAAATACGGACTACCCATGGGTCTTCCTACGAGTCCTTTATTTGCTGACATCTTCATGGATAACTTGGAAAAAAATATTTTTAGTTCTAACTCACCTCTTTTAAATAATGTTTTTATGTGGAAACGTTATGTTGATGACGTTTTTTGCATATGGAAAGGTACAGAACGTCAACTTAATTCCTTCTTGTCCCTCCTTAATTCGTTCCATAAAAATATTCAGTTTACAGTAGAAATAGGTACTAATTACAGTTTAAATTTTCTAGACCTATCCCTTTCCATTATTAATAATAAATTCAATTTTAATATTTATAGAAAACCTACTTTTACCGATACAGTCATTCATAGTACTTCAAACCATCCCATTTCCCATAAACATTCTGCCTTCCATTCTATGGTCCACAGACTTGTCACTATTCCGCTATCTAAAGTTAACTTCAATATTGAACTCTCTATAATCAAATCTATCGCCATTAATAACGGATATACCCATACCTTAATTGATAAAATCCTTGCAAAAAAACAACGACTCATATTTTGTAATAAATTCCTGCACAATAGTATCCCCAACATCGTAGTAAATAAAAACCACGGTTGGCGTAGAATTTTATACATTAATAATTTCTCGTCCTCATGTGTTTTAAAATTTCCAACAGAAATTAAAGCCGCTTTTTATACCAATAATAACCTAGGTAAACTTTTAATTAACTCAAAAGATAAAGAAAATAATTTAAGCCATTCTGGCATCTATAAACTTAAATGTAATGACTGCGAAGCATTTTACATTGGTAAAACTGCAAGAAATATTCAAACGCGGGTAGTTGAGCACTTGAGATGCTTAAACAACATAGGTTTTTCGGAATTTTCAACTCATTTAATAGATAAAGATCACTCATTTGATGAGCCTTCAGGTATAGAAGTATTACATAGAAACGGGATAGGTCTACGCCTCAACAATTTAGAAGCACTCGAGATAAAAAAATCCCTTAAAGTCAATAAAATCAATTTATTAAATAAACAATTAGATTTAACAAACAGCCCCATTTTAAATATATTTCCATTTCCTGCACCTATGTTTACCCCCTCTCTCCTACCTAAGTCTTCCACCCCCACCAAAGTTGATGTTCTCTCTCCCTCTTCCAGCTTAACTATAAGTACCCATACACCTCTGTAATTAATTTAATATGTTTTTATTAACCCTGATGAAGGTTCGGGTTGAACTGAAACCGGTTGGTTATAAATATAACAATAAAGTGGTATTCAAACTAAGTTATTTTATTTTACTTATTATAATTATGTATACCCACAAAGTGTTTGCTACAAGTGAAAAAAAAAAAAAAAAAAAATAAAAAATAAATAAATAAAAAAATTTAAATAACTAACATAAAAAATTTGTTTAAAAAAACTTACTGCTTTTAAAGTAATGTCAATAATATGTAGGTAATACCATTTTTAGAAAACATTTCCCTTTGTTTAAAAAATTAAGAAGAGAACTATCAAGTATATTTAAAAATGCACACTCTTTATGAATTATTTTCCAACAAAGAAATCGTCCAAAATATTTACAGATTTTGAATTCATTTTTGTACCAAAACAAATATTAATATCGTAAAAAACATGTTCAAAGACATATTCCTACATAAGTCATCAATATTATTCATAAACATCGCTGTGACGAATTGCTTTATAAATATAGTAATTTAATAACACAATCAACACGTCCCATGTGAAATATATCAACTTTTTAGAGTTGACTAAAATCAGATTTTTTCAATCACGAATGCACGGACATGAAGAAACTTTAACATATTTCCATTTATAGAGTCCATAACTACACAAATCATTAAACAAAATCGATGTTAAACGCACAAAATAACTATGAAAAATAATAAATAAAAAACGTAAATATTAACTAGATTAAACTATTGGTTTGTGTGGATAACGGTCTCATACCATAATGCTACGTATACATACGCGACCAAACTGCCGAACTGAACCTCAACTTATGGGAATGGAACGAAGCAACCGCAAGGGCGCGAATCGCCGCTTGCAGGTGCTTCGTTCCTTTACCGTAATTCGTGGCTCTAATGTATACGTACCATAACAATAATGGCGGACAAATAGTGATGAGGTATAATTCAATTCGAATTTTCACAAAATCTCAAAACTCGAGCGTAAACGGGGACAGTTGTTTATCAAATTAAAATGAATTTATAAACACGTTTTCTAATGTTTTAAAATCAATTATTATAGACACTTTTAAAATAACTTATATTAACACATTTGCTGTAAATAATACATGTGCAGCTTTTTGTATTCCATTAATTAGGTAACTAGGCTTGTAGTTATTACGTCGATTGAAGGTCAGTTGAAAGGAATAAGGGAGGTGAGTTAAAAAGTAGTTTTTAAAATTATTTATTTTAATCCATTCAACTAACGCAGCATTAGTTATTTAATCCATTCTTAATAATGTAGAAATATAGGTAAGATAGTAGGAATACAAGGTGTCCGGGGAGCAAAGTGCACTAACGGGAGGTGTTGTACACAGAAATATAGGTAAGATAGTAGGAATACAAGGTGTCCGGGGAGCAAAGTGCACTAACGGGAGGTGTTGTACACAGAAATATAGGTAAGATAGTAGGAATACAAGGTGTCCGGGGAGCAAAGTGCACTAACGGGAGGTGTTGTACACATAAAAAGATGAAACACATTTTTCGAAATTCCAACATTTTAAGATAGTTTTCAGGTTAAAAAAATTAAAATGGTTTGTTTGGTAAAAAAAACTATTTTCGGATGAATAAAATATTTTCGTATCTAAAAACAATTAAATTTCTAAAAAAGATAATGTTTTTTACTTCTACAATCATCTAGAATCCCGAAATGAAAGCACTTTACCCCCCGGACACCTTGTATAAGACGAATAATATAAAAAAGAATGTTAGTTTTATTCCGACAGTAATAATATTAAATGTTTTATTATCTTCCTTTTTGTAACGTTTACATATAATATAAATAAATAAATAAAAAATCTTCATTTTTTATGACAGCTTTCAAGTAATACTGGGTTTTAGTTTAAACGAAGCTATCTAATTTCAGTATATTTGTAGTTCAACTGCCTTCCTAAGATTATTCCAATAGAAAAGATTATTCTAATTATGAAATAAATTATGTTCAAATAATCTTATGTGGAAATATTATATTATGGGTATGAACTTACTTTATCGAATATCAGAAATGTTCTTCACACAACCAGTTCCAATTATGAATATGACACTTAAATTCAAAGCAAATTCGAGTTCATAAATCATGAATAATTTTACTCTGGAGTATTTCACATTTCAACACTCATTTACACCCGATTTTTTTTTTACCATTTATAATTTACTGTAATTTGTGTTCTAAATTTATAATCTTTCAGTAATATTACATTTGGGTACAACTGTTTTGTGGAGAATATGAAAGATACATTTATGTGCGTATCTCATGTGCTCAATCATTATAATTTAATTTTGAAAATACCATTTTGTAGTTTTGTAAATTTAGTAATATAAAGAACAGTGTATGTCAAGACAGAGTTGTGTGACGTTTTAATTTTATCCGCTGACCCCTTCGGAAACGGCATAACGATTAGTTAGTTTCTTAATCAATACATCAGATAATTGCTACTAAGCACGTTATAATATTTATAGCATATTTATTTATTTATTTTTATTTATTTTATATTATTGAAACAAACAGTACATGATTTACAGAGATGAAACAATATACAGGAATAAGATATTTCATGTTGTGTACCTATGATATGTTTCCTTGTAATGTCTGCTAAGTGGTATGTTTGTTCCTTAATTACCAGGTGACTTGTGTAGTTTATAGGTGTGTGTGTGATGTGTGTAATGTATGTGTGAGTGTTTGTGTGTGTGTGTGTCTGTATGTATGCGCATTGAATTCTTTAAATTATTGACATGATGCCACGTTTGAATTTGGGCAGTGAATCCGAAAAAATGTCAATGTTAGAGTTAAGACAAATATTATGTAGAGTATGAAGAGCTCGGTTAATTGTCGAATTAGATGATGCAATTGTTTTATAATTTAGCGTGTGGAATAGCACTGTATGTCGTGTACGTCTCAAAGGTATGTTAAAGTTAATAAGGGACAAAAGTTCAGTACAGTCAATCTCATTGTTTAAAATTCTGTGTATAAATATTGAGTCAGCTACTGCTCGTCTTCGCTGCAAAGTTTCAAATGTACACTCAAAATTATTGTTGAATCTGTGGGTAATTTATTTTATAAATTTGTTTTGGATTCGTTCTATACTATCTATGTAAAGTTTATATTGCGGATTCCAAATAGGCGATGCATATTCCAGTGTACTTCTGACTAATGCGAAATATAACATTACAATTGTACGCGGATTACTGAATATTTTACTTACACGTAGCACGAAACCAAGCATTTTATATGACCTATTGACGATTGAGTCAATGTGCTTATTAAATATAAGTTTGCTATCAAGGTAAACGCCGAGGTCTTTACATTCCGTTTTGGAGATGACAGGTTCATTGTTGAGTGAATATGAGTACTTAATTACGAGTTTATTTCTGGTGAATGTCATAGTGTGACATTTAGAAACGTTTATATCTAGACAGTTAACTTTACAATACTTGCAAAGCCTATCTAGGTCACTCTGTAACGCTTCGCAGTCAGAAAGAGAACGAATAACTTTGAATATTTTCATGTCATCGGCATAAAGTACATATTTGGAATTTTGAAAACATGATCCAATGTCATTTATATAAATGTTGAACATTAGTGGACCTAGGTGGGACCCTTGGGGGACTCCAGATTTTACCTCGATAAATTTTGAGAAGACACCGTTGATTAAGATTACTTGATTACGGTTACTAATGTAAGATTTGATCCATCTAAATAGGTCACCGTGTATACCAAATAAGACAAGCTTTTTCAAAAGAATTGAGTGTATTACGCGATCGAAAGCCTTAGAAAAGTCTGTATACATAGTATCAACCTGCTCTTTGTCATCCATCTTGCTATGCAAGAAGTTAATGAAAAGGGCCAGGTTGGATATCGTAGACCGACCTCTCATGAATCCGTGCTGATTCGGTGTAATTATTGTGGAAATAGCCGAGTATAATTGATCAAAGACAATTTTTTCTAGAACTTTGCTTAAAATAGGAAGTTGGGAATTTGGACGGTAGTTTTTAACGTCATGCTTATCACCGGTTTTATAGATGGGTGTGATAACAGCTGATTTCCACTTGAGGGGAAACGTTCCTTCTGTCAATGATTTTTTATAGATGGCGCAAACCGGAAGACAGATATACTTACTACAATTGCGTATAAAAACTCCGGGTAGCCTATCAATTCCTGGTCCTTTTTTAATATCTATGTTTGAAAGGTATTTCAAGGTGATTTCTTCATTTATTTTAATTGAGGATATTAATGTGTTGTTCAGAGGATCTTCCTTATTATTAACATTGAGTGTTGGAAATTCATTTCTAAAGACCTGTAGGGGGCAACCCTACCTTTCTGCGACAACCCTGGAGGTCTTGCACACGGCCCCAACCATCACATGACTGCGACGACAGCGCCGCCAGGAGGAGAGAACGCGCAGCGTACCACGCCGCCAGAAGCTACGTACCCGTCCCGCGATCAACAGTGTACTTTAACTTGACGCTCAGAGCTTCTCCTGAGACGTAAATAAATCAATCAACAATCAATTGTGTTTTCCCTTAACTACCTTCTGATTCCTTCTCCCGTGGATCCCGCCATAGACATTCAATCCCACATTGGTGACCTTCCGACAGTGAACACGCGATCTAGTGAAGTGTAATCATCTGAACTTTCCTCCTGGCGCATTCCCGAGTGCCAAAGAGACGATCACTGCGTCAGGAGTATCAGACGAACATTTACATCAGTTGTATATTGATTAAGTGAGTGATTTTGTGCAGCAAAAAGATGACGCAACAAGGCGGCAGCGTGCCGCCTGAGCCGACAGAACCCCTCACCCCCGCACCGACCGCCACGGCCGCATCTAAACCCACGCCCGCACCTACCGCCGCGCCGGAAGTGGACCGCGTGGCGGTTCGCATCCCGCCTTTTTGCCCAACGGATCCGGAACTGTGGTTCGCGATGGTAGAGCGCAGTTTCGAGGCGGCAAGGGTGACTGTAGATGCCTCCAAGTTCGGTTTCGTCCTGGGAGCCCTAGATCCAGCTTACGCCCAGGAAGTGCGAGACATAATAGTGGCACCACCGGATGTCGGAGCCTACGCTTTGCTCAAGAGTGAGCTCATTAAACGCCTCAGTGTCACGCAAAAGCAGAAGACGAGGAGACTCCTGGAGCACGAGGAACGAGGAGATCGGCGGCCGTCCCAGTTCCTCCGGCACCTGCGCACCCTCGCCGGCAACACAGTATCTGACGAAGTATTGAGGACTCTGTGGATGGGCCGACTACCTCACAGCACACGGGTGGTCCTCGCCACACAACAGGACACCCCGCTGGATAAAATGGCTAACCTCGCCGATGCCATCGACGACCTTGCGACAATGCCCTCTGCCAGCGAAGTTTTCTCTCCAAGAGCGATCACGGAGGCAAATTTAATGGATGCGATTGCCGAACTGCGCGGGAAAATCGCCGCCCTCGAAGTCAGGGATCGTCAACCCAGGGATATGAGCCCAGTTCGCCGCGATAACCGCTCCAGGTCGCGACTTTTCCGTAGCCGCAGTCGTGCCAGGGGTACGCAACCATCGGACGTATGCTGGTACCACGCAACGTTCGGAGCTAATGCCCAACGATGCCGGGAGCCCTGTAAATACGCACAGGGAAACGCCCAGGGCTACAACTGATGGCGACCAGTACCTGCAGCCCACCGAAATTAAGTCGCCTTTTCGTCACAGACCGGGTAACACGCACACAATTCCTCGTGGACACGGGCGCGGACCTGTGCGTATACCCACGGACCTTAGTACGAGGACGACCTCCTAAACAATCTTACGAGCTGGCAGCCGCGAACGGAAGCACCATCGCCACTTACGGAAACCTGACACTTACCCTCAATTTGGGGCTCAGACGTGACTTCACCTGGAGTTTCGTCATCGCTGATGTCTCCAAGCCTATCATCGGCGTGGACTTCTTGGCAAAATTCAACTTGCTGGTTGACGTCCGCAACGGAAAACTACTCGATCAAGTGACGAACCTGACCACGACAGGGACCAGGAGCAACGACAACACTCCTTCCATAAAGATAGTCACAGGTACGTCACCCTACCACATTCTGTTGCAACGATTTCCTGATCTGACGCGCCCGGATGGTGCCAGGAGGGAAGTTCGACACGAGACTAGGCACCACATCAGAACCACTCCAGGACCTCCAGTAAGCGAACGACCACGCCGCCTCGCCCCCGATAGGTTGAAGCTGGCCAAAAAGGAGTTTGAGACAATGGTATACCTTGGAATAGCTCGTCCTTCTGAGAGTTGTTGGGCATCGCCACTACACATGGTACCCAAGAAAGACGACCAATGGCGACCGTGCGGAGATTATCGGAGCCTGAACGCCAGGACTATTCCAGACCGCTACCCTGTTCGCCACATTCAGGATTTTGCTCAATCGTTGAGCGGCACTCGAATATTCTCCACCATCGACCTCGTGAGAGCGTACAACCAAATTCCAGTGGCTCAGGAAGACATCCCGAAAACGGCCATATCCACACCGTTTGGCCTGTTTGAGTTCCCCATGATGTCCTTCGGCCTCCGCAACGCAGCCTAAACCTTCCAACGTTTCATCGACGAAGTCACGCGTGGACTCGACTTCTGCTACGCCTACATTGATGACATCCTCATAGCCTCATCATCAGAAGAGGAACACATGGCACACCTCGAAGTATTATTCCAACGCTTACAGGAATACGGTGTTGTCATCAACGTCGCAAAATGCCACTTCGGTGTACACGAGGTCAGGTTCCTGGGGTACTTGGTGTCCAGCAAGGGTACCACACCCCTTCCCGAGAAGGTGGAAGCGATCAGGAGCTACAACCGGCCCCAAACAATCAAAGATCTTCGACGCTTTCTGGGAGCACTAAATTTCTACAGGAGATTTCTACCCCACGCTGCAGAGGACCAGTCACCACTTAACGATTTCCTACAAGGGAACCTAAAAGGCAAACAAACCGTTCCCTGGACACCGAAGACCATAGAAGCCTTTGACAAATGCAAAGAAGCCCTTGCTCAGGCAACTTTAATCGCCCACCCAAAGTGCGAAGCTCCTTTATCCATCATTAGCGATGCTTCTGACACCACAGCTGGAGCCGCACTTCAGCAGCGCGTCAACGGAAACTGGGAGCCACTTGGATTTTTCTCGAAGAAATTCAGCCCAGCCGAACGAAAGTACGGAGCGTACGATAGAGAACTTCTTGCCATATATCTTGCCGTCAAACACTTCAAGCACATGGTAGAAGGCAGGATGTTTACCATCTTTACGGATCACAAACCAATCACTTTTGCCTTCCAGCAGAAAGCTGAAAAATGCTCGCCAAGGCAATTCCGACACCTGGACTACATCAGCCAGTTTACAACCGACATACGTCACGTGGCAGGCAAGGATAACATCGTCGCAGATGCCCTCTCCAGAGTCGAAGCAATCGATACTCCTCTGGACTACGCAGCGCTGGCAGCGGACCAAGTTAACGACGCAGAATTAGAAAATTGCCTTCAGGGAGGATCCAATCTGCAGCTTAAAAAAGTGCGCATCCCCGGTACCGATGCAGATCTCTACTGTGACGTCTCCACAACAACAGTCAGACCCTTTGTGACGAAAAAGTTTCGACCGGCAGCATTCAATGCGGTTCATCAACTGGCTCACCCAGGCATCAGGGCAACGACCAAACTCATGACTCAACGCTATGTCTGGCCAGCCATCAAAGCCGACACCACGAATTGGGCACGTAACTGTCTCCAGTGCCAGCGGAGCAAGGTGTCGAGACACGTATCAGCACCTCTTGGAGATTTCCCCACAACCGCATCCAGATTCGAGCATGTCCACGTGGACATCGTCATCATGCCCATGTCAGAGGGATGTCGATATTGTCTGACATGCGTAGACAGATTCACCAGGTGGCCGGAGGCATTCCCCATCAAGGACCAAGAGGCAGAGACAGTAGCACGCGCATTTTTCGAAGGATGGATAATTAGATTTGGAACACCACTCCGCATCACAACCGACCAAGGCAGACAGTTTGAGTCAAAGCTGTTCAGGCAATTAAATTACCTGGCAGGAACGACCCAAATACGCACCACCGCGTACCACCCGGCAGCAAACGGTATGGTGGAGCGGTTACACCGCCAGCTGAAGGCAGCGATCAAATGCCATCAGAGTAACCGCTGGACACAAGTACTTCCAACTGTCTTAATGGGCATCAGAGCAGCCTGGAGAGACGATCTCGCGACCTCGTCAGTCGAACTGGTATATGGTAAACCACTTCGCCTACCAGGAGAATTTCTGGTTGCACGTCCATCATCAGCACCCGAAGTCGACACCGGCAACTTTCTCAAGGAACTGAGACAGCATTTCGACGATTTAAGGCCAGTAGAAGGCACTCGCCATGGTGAAAAGCGACAATTCATCTTTAAGGACCTACCAACAGCAACTCACGTCTTCCTGAGAGACGACACGGTAAAAAGTCCACTCCAACTACCGTACAGTGGTCCGCACGAAGTCATTCGCCGCAGTGAACGCACGTATACGATTCGTGTTAAAGGCAGAGAAGTCACCGTGACTATCGACCGACTAAAACCAGCCTACATTACCTCCGAACCGACAGAAATGGCAGCAACAACGACAAACACGAAAAACATCACACCCAACACCTTTGAGAAAACGGATCAAACTCACACCACAACACGCTCAGGCCGACGTGTGCGATTCCCGGATCGCCTCGACAAGTGACAAAATTTTTTGGGATAATTTTATTTGTTATTTTTTCTTACAGATCACTAACCAACGATTGGTTACCCCTGTATTGAACTTATTATCAACAACACGGGTACAAGCCACATTTCGATAAGCGCTGACGCCAGGCATTTCAAAACATTCTCGAGAACAATGGACGGCATGACATCATGCTGATAACGGCTTACATAAACAAAACATTCACAGCGAATTTCGCAGAATCCTTTCATATACACGAGTACAACGAAAAGCAGATTTAGCAAAAATCGCTTCTGCCGACAAATTTGCTGAGTACGTACCTTAGGCTGTACTATATAGTTTGCATTAGTCAAACAATCTTCAGTTCGAAAATAACCAACAATGGGTTCACAACAGACCAAGGAAGAGATCTTTGTCACCCAAGATGGGAATACGACCGTACAGCACTTCTCGCTTTCTACACTCGTCATACTCTGCATCTTGGTAACCGCCGGCATAGTATACCTCACGTGGAGATGGTGCCGCAATAGGATTAGAAGAAAAATCCTGAAAGAAGGCGCATCAAACAACCCGATTCAACAATAACCGTGTCTGATCGACTTCAACGCCCGACTTCAAAGGTATCGCAGCTGCGTCTTCAATCTTCAATCTTCAATCTTCAATCTCAAGCCGACTCAGCTACTGGGGGCGGAGTACTGTAGGGGGCAACCCTACCTTTCTGCGACAACCCTGGAGGTCTTGCACACGGCCCCAACCATCACATGACTGCGACGACAGCGCCGCCAGGAGGAGAGAACGCGCAGCGTACCACGCCGCCAGAAGCTACGTACCCGTCCCGCGATCAACAGTGTACTTTAACTTGACGCTCAGAGCTTCTCCTGAGACGTAAATAAATCAATCAACAATCAATTGTGTTTTCCCTTAACTACCTTCTGATTCCTTCTCCCGTGGATCCCGCCATAGACATTCAATCCCACAGACCGTTGAGAAGTAATCAGCGAACAAGTCTGTAACTTCTTTGCTATCGTGTGCCGTTGTCGAATGATAGGTCATATGTTCTGGTATAGTGGGAGATTTTCTTTGCGTCTTAACATAATTCCATATTTTTTTAACATTATTTTGTATATCTGATTCCAATCGAGCAATGTAGGCGTTATGAGTATGACTAGAAATTTTCTTTTGTCTTTTGCGAAGTATTGAGAAAGATAGGTAATCTAGAGGATTCTTTTACCGTTTCCAGGCACGAAAAAACTTTAATTTTTCTTTAGTTATGTTAATTAAAGCCGCTGAATACCATGTTGGGAATTTGGTTGATTTGATTACTTTATTTGGAACCAGATCATCTATCAGGGCATCAATAATACCATAAAAATAATGTACTGCAGCATCTACGTCCTGTGCATTAACGACAGAGGACCAATCACTGTTTCTGAGAGCATAATAAACTACCTCGTAGTTTACTTTATTGAACATTTTTACTATCTGGGGTTTTAGGATGGTAGCAGGGAGAGGAATATTTACTTCAACTTTAATATATTTATGATGTGCAACTTCGATTACTAGTGGCGAGTCAGCCGCGGAGACAATGACTGTAGTACGAGCACGAGATCTAAAATTCGTCCTTGAGTATTATAAATTTCGTTATACTGTGTCAAATTGGAAAACGAAAGGCAGCTAAGGAGGGTAGAGGCACAGAGGTCAATTCTACGTGGCTGATACGTAGAGTTCCAGCTCACATTTGGCATATTATAATCGCCTATTACTAGAAAAATGTTATTTGGAAAGTCAGTAGTTAAGCCAGATATGGTAGTTGTATGACTATTGATAATAGAGAAACGCTGTGCATTAGACAACTTAGGACTAACTCCTGGTAAGTAAGAGCAACAAATATTAATATTTGAAACGCGATTTTTTTATGTCTTGGTAATAGTGAGATCCATATATCCTCGGCTTCTGATGTACATGACTTTTGCGATCGAACTTTAAAGTCTTTTTTATACCTATAACATCTCCACCTCCTTTAGTTTTACCCGTTCGATTAGTATCTCTGTCATTTCTATATACGTTATACCGGCAATCAAACAGCTCGTCATCGGATATACTGTCAACTAACCACGTCTCGCTAGTTAATATTATGTCGAATTCGTTGATCAGGACGTTTTGATAGAATTCTTTCGTCTTGGATCGGAGGCCACGTGCGTTTTGATAAAAAAAATTATAATGGTGTTATGCATCATGTAAAAGAAAAACTACTATCCAATTTTGATTCCAAGTAAATAGAATAATATGTATAAAAAAATACATATTATTATGTTTACTCAGCACCCAAAAGTCCACTGAGGTGAGCATGGTTTTCGATTTGCGCAGATGTGAGTGTATTATGTTGTAGTATTTTGAGTAAGTTGAGTAGTATGTTTATAGAATAGAGTTGAATACAAAATTGGTATAAGTTGAAAGCAAAAATTATATAAAATCAAATTAAAATTAAGTTTAGAAGAAATCATTGTGTTAAGTTGTTCAATACTGTTAGACCAGAGACGAGGATAGCAGGAGAGGTAACATTCTTTCTTATATAAATTTTTGAGTTTCCTACCCATTTAAAATCATATTTGTTTATATTTTAAAATTCTTTAGCTTTTTTTTTTTTTTTTTTTTTTTTTTTATATTTACTCCACACAGGAGGCCCTGAAGAAAATAATTTCCCTCAGGGCCTATGTCATCTTTGGGGATGCTGTGTGGAGGGTCTTTTTGTGGAGAGGAAGGAGTGAACATGGGTCTTGAAGAGTCCAATGTTGTAGGAGGGAGGAAACACAGAGGCCGGCAGTTCGTTCCACAGCCGAGCTGTTGAACTTAAGAACGAATCGTAGAAGCGACCCGTTCTCATGTGACAAGTGTCAACTGTGTACAAATGTTGGGCGCGCGTTTGGCGTGTATCCCGACTACGCACCGGCGCCGAAGGGATCAATGACGCTAGTTCCTCAGAGCATCTTCCATTGTAATACCGATAGAACAAGGACAGCATACCTACCCGACGTCTGTGCTCTAAAGATTACAGTCCGTTTGTTAAGATTGGGGAATCTATCAAACGGACCGCCCGTTTCTGCACAGAGTCAAGGGTTTTTTTCAGGTATTTTGGGGCTCCAGACCAGAGATGGCTGCCAAATTCGACAGTAGGGCGCACTTGCGATTTGTACAGGGTGAGCAGTTGTGTACTATTAAAGTATCTGCGGGCCCTGTACAGTACGCCCAGCTTCTGAGAGGCCAACTTTACTCTGGCTTCGATGGAGCCCCCGTACCTGAGCTGGTCACTTATAGTTACACCAAGCATATCAATGGAAGGCCTGTTCGGAAGATTGCTTCCGTTGAAGGAGACTAGATTATCATTTGGATCCCTTTTAGACGTAATCAGACAGGATTGGGTCTTTGAAACATTAAATTCGACGAGATTATTTTTACCCCAGGAGGAAATACTCTCGAGATAACCGTCCATTCTCTGCTTCAAAGCCCTCCGAGCCGTTGGAGTTTGTGTGCCCTTTGGGGGCTTGTCAAACAAAAAGCTATCATGAACTGTACTGTCATCCGCGTAACAATGAATCGGTGCACATGTCAAAAGGTCATTGATGTGCAACAAAAACAAAGTCGGAGACAGAACCGATCCCTGTGGGACGCCAGCATTTATGGAGTGCGAGGAAGAGGTGAAACCGTCAGCAACCGCCTGAATCGACCTATCCCTTAAAAAGTCAGCAATCCACGTACACAGGGATGCGGGAAGTCCGTAAGAATGCAATTTGCTGACAAGTCCTCGGTGCCAGACCCGGTCAAAGGCCTTGGATATGTCTAGTGCGACCGTTTGGGTCTCACCGTGACGTTCCAGGCACCGCCCCCAAACATGCGTCACATACGCGAGAAGATCACCGCACGAGCGGTTCCGCCGGAATCCGTATTGACGGTCGTTGATAATTTTGTTCTTCTCGAGGTATGTGAGCAGTTTGTCGTTGATCACACGTTCCATCACTTTGGACAGAACTGATGTGATCGCTATGGGGCGGTAGTTGGCCGGGTTGGAGCGGTCACCTTTCTTGGGAATAGGGTGAATTACCGCTTTTTTCCAACCAGAGGGCACAGTGCCACACTTCAGGGACATTTTGAAGAGCTTTGTCAAAACTATCATAATAATCTTAGTATCAATTTGTTTTTTCTGGTGAGGTGATCATTTATAAAAATTTTACCTCCTGCAACACCTACGCTCTTGCAGTCGACCCCCTTCTTCTTTTTAATGGCCGCAAGCATTTCGTCCTTCTTCCTTTTGGAGATGAATTTAGCCACCACGTTTTGAGGGCGGGCGTCACGGGGAACTGCTGCTATTCCGTCTTGAGAATGTTGGCGAGGTTTGGCTCGACTAATGAATTCAATGTCCTCTTCTTTAATGATTTGTCCAACGTTAGATGCGATTTTTATTAGACTGTCTGTTAGGTTTTTATCCTTATTTTTGGAGAGACCGAAAATTTCAATGTTATTGAGGAGCAGCTGCTGTTCTCTTTCGTTGTTTGTATTGTCCAGATAAGTTACAATTTTTTTAATTCGATTACTTTGACTTCAAGCTTTTCCATTTATTTAGCTTTTCTTCTGAAACCAAAATTTTGTTCGTGTAGTCTTCGATTGTGCTATTATTATGAACGATTGTCTGTTCAAAGGAAGCTAGTTTTGAATTAATTGAGTGGAGCTGGGAGGAGAGTTTCTTGATTTCGCTAAGAAGAATTGAAGAGTCGACAAAGTTGAGATTGCTGGAAGCGGTGATTGTCCTGTTTTGCATTTGGCGCACGTCCATCCTCCGACCCTCCTCAGACATCTTCTTAAAATTTGCAGACGTAATTTTGGCACAGCTGAGATGCATTTGGTTTTTACAACTTATACACCTCATACAGTCAGACGTTTGTAGTGCCTTGTTACATTGGTTGCAGGTAGGTACTCATAGGTAAATTGATGGCAGCAATATTATCACTGTGATGACTATTTACTTCAAAATCGATTTCTGCAAAGTAATGTCACTAAATCCACTCAACTTCGTTAATTTTAAATTTGTTAAATTTCTTCCAAGCAAACAGAAAGCCTCGTTGTGTGCAAAATGTTCACTAAAACATAATTTATTTAATTAATTTAGGGAGCAGAGTAAAACACAACTGTCACTTCATTGTGGTATTGTTATATGATATTAAATTTATTTACTTTACAAAAAATATAATTCTCAATATTGCACCCCAATGATGATAATATTATAAAGTATTTGAATGACAATATATAATCGATTTATCAAATGGTTTTGAGGACACCTTGTTGACAAATCTTACCTTAAAGTTTGGTAAAATATAATACTGTATGGTGCTAAAACTTGCTGTATTTATATTGTATATATGAAATGTAATGTAACAAAACGCCTTGTCATTGATAGTTATTATAGGATGTTTTGTGCTAAAACTTGCTGTATTTGTATTGTGTATATGCTAATAAAAATGTAACCTATAATAATATATTGCTGTATAGGAACCTATATCAACATAAGTAAACCATAGACAAAATGCAAGAAATAATTAACTAAAAAATCTGCCTTAACACAGGTTCGCCTAGTGAGGCAGGTTATGCATAACTTCAAATACAGTATAGTATGCCATATCTATATAACACTCTTAAATACTTATTTACTTTTTTATATTGGAAACTATTATTGTAACATTAGTTTTTCAACAAAGTCATCGTTGAAAACTTACATATAGGTATTTTACTTTTCAATAATATATTCTGTAATTTTTTTTGATGAAATAAATAAATTTAATAATTTTAAAAAATTGTCCACGACTCTATTGTCTATGTATAACTTTTTTTAATTGTATTAAGTAATTCACCTTAAAAAGAGTGCTTTGTCTATGTATAACTCATATATATTGTTGACACATGTTTTCTTTGCCGTCCATTGTATCATCAGTCACTCGCGCAGTTAAATGTATAATTCCATACTTGTGATAGTTATTAAGTATAGTTACGATAGTTCATATTAGTTAGTTAGTGATAATTCTTATTTTAATTGCTATTCATTTTGGAAGCGACCACTGTTCTTATGACATGCTCAAATGTCTAAAACTTCCTAGTTTAACTTACGCCAATCGGTACCAAAAGCAGAACGCTAATACCGATTTATTTATAAATATAGAGTTATCTGTCTATTGACGACGACTTTTTCAAATGTTTTAACATCGAGGTTAAGGTACAAACGTAATTATATCGTTATTTCCAATAATGCGTTATGCATACTATTTCACTGTTTTTACAGAATATTACAAGCGAATCCAAATGTTTAAAGCACAAACAATGTGGGGTTCCGTCATAACTATGTTCTGTTTTAGGTATATTTGTTCGGGCCGGAACCAATTGCCAAACGCTAACACAGCAGTGCCATGGATCTACCAAATCAAGAGACTGTTTCCATCAAGACGGAACCAGGGCCCCAGGAAGAAGACGGAGATGAAATACCGTATACGGATATAGATTTCGACCTTCCCGATATAAAGAAGGAATGTTTGGAATATGCGGAGAGTACTCAGACAGACGGTTAGTTGCATTGCATACGTATAAAATGTAGAATGTTTAATTCAGATGTTCGGAATCCATGTCCGTTTCGAAATGTCGTGCAGGACAGGATGCATTTACTTTAAAATATATCTTAGCTAAACTAAAGCACTTTTTAACTCACGTATTGCTCACAATAAATTCCCGTTTCTTTGAATTTTCACCTCATCTGTTTTCGACATATATTCGTGTCCATTAACTAAGTATACATAAATATTTATTAAAGAAAATATCATTCCATTGACTTTTAACAACAAAACCGTGTTCTGAAGGTAGTCAGGAGTAAATGGCTTTCCATCTTGAAAGATCGGTCCTTGAAGTGACATCTGACATCTTTATATCTTAAATTAAGCTTAAAGTCTGTTCACCTTTTTCTTGCTCCTGTGTGGTCATCAATGTTATCTTTTGTCGAAAATATTTAATTTTAATTTTAATTAAAAACAAGTTTTTTGTAGATTTACGGTTAATATACTTTGTTGTATTGTTTTTCAGGTTGCTTTAATGTAGAGCCTGTTACCATTAAGGCGGAGCTTGGACCCCGAGAAGAAGATGAAGGGGGATTTAAATACACGAAAATTGACTTACACCTGCCGGATGTTAAAAAGGAGTGCTTAGAACGCGTTGAAAGAACTGTCAAGACAGCAGGTAAAATGTTTTCCCTTAGTAGTCCAGTTAATCAAAACAAAAAACCAGAATGCTGATTATTTTAAGGTCAACGAAAAAATACTTCAAAAATAATATATGCCGTTATTTTTATTACATTTCTAAGGCAGTAAGAAAATCTAAATAAAGTGTTTTGATTTGGTTGCTGCAGAAGCTCGCTAGTTCTGAAAAAAGAAAACCAACTCAGCATGTAGGGAGCAAGATGACGATTCAGCTACCTAATATTTTGTTTAAAACCTGTAATTTCGTAGTAAATTCTGACAGCTTACAATACAGACATAAAGGGAAATAATAATAAACACTTGTCGCAATGATTTTCCGTATTTACATAAATTCCTAAAAAAAACAACCGTGCAGTATTGGAGTGTTCTATTATATGCGGCCTATGATATGGTATATTCTGCTGCATCATGTCTGAAAATACTGATGAGATATTTTAAGATGAATTTGAATGAATATTTTCTGTAGCTAAAAACTATAATCTATGAATAGTTTTTGTTAGAATTATAATTTTTATTTCTTTACATTGAAAACACTATTTCTTAAAAAAATGTTTTATAAAGTAAATCCATTTACAACTCGGCGTTTCAATTCAAAAGTATAAATAAGTGCAAAGCACAAATTAGTCACCTGTTCCTGTGGGAACCTATTTTTTTTACTTTTATGTGAATTTGGAATGCTTCTCTGCACTTAGTAACACACGAAAGTAATAAGTCACATGAAGCCAACTATTAATCCTTTTTTTTTAAATTATCGTCAGATCTGAAGATACAACCATTGGAAACCACGGAGTGCTACTATTCATATTCTCAAAAGGGAAATTTGACGAGCCACATGCTGACTCACAGTGGCGAAAAACCTTTTTCATGTTCTGAGTGCAATTATACGGCTTCTCTAAAGGGCCTTCTGAAGAGGCACATGTTGACCCACATCGGTGAAAAACCTTTTTTATGTTCTGTGTGCAACTATTCATGTTCTCAAAATAAATATTTGATCAGCCACATGCTAACTCACAGTGGCGAAAAGTCTTTTAAATGTTCCGAGTGCAACTATTCATCTTTCCATAAGAAACATTTGACGAGCCACATGCTGATTCACAGTGGAGAAAAACCTTTTTCATGTTCTTTGTGCAGCGCTTCATTTAATCAAAAGAGCCATCTGAATAGGCACATGCTGACTCACACTAGAGAAAAACCTTTTAAACGCTCTGAGTGCGACTATTCGTGTACTCAAAAGGGACATTTGACGGTACACATGCGAACTCACAGTGGAGAAAAACCTTTTTTATGTTCTTTGTGCAGCAAATTATTTTCTTATAAGAGCAGTCTGACGAGCCATATGCTGACTCACAGTGGAGAAAAACCTTTTTCATGTACTTTGTGCAACAAATTATTTTCTCATAAGAGCAGTCTGACAAGCCACATGCTGACTCACACTGGAGAAAAACCTTTTTCATGTTCTTTGTGCAACAAATCATTTACTCAAAAAGGTTATCTGACGACCCACATACTGACTGACACTGGAAAAAAACCTTTTTCATGTTCTGTGTGCAACTATTCATGCTCACAAAAGAAATATTTGACCAGCCACATGCTAACTCACAGTGGCGAAAAGTCTTTTAAATGTTCTGTGTGCAACTATTCATGCTCTCAAAATAAATATTTGATCAGCCACTTGCTAACTCACAGTGGCGAAAAGTCTTTTAAATGTTCCGAGTGCAACTATTCATCTTTCCATAAGAAACATTTGACGAGCCACATGCTGATTCACAGTGGAGAAAAACCTTTTTCATGTTCTTTGTGCAACGCTTCATTTAATCAAAAGAGCCATCTGAATAGGCACATGCTGACTCACACTAGAGAAAAACCTTTTAAATGCTCTGAGTGCGACTATTCGTGTACTCAAAAGGGACATTTGACGGTACACATGCGAACTCACAGTGGAGAAAAACCTTTTTCATGTTCTTTGTGCAACAATTCATTTTCTCAAAAGAGCAGTCTGACGTGCCATATGCTGACTCACACTGGAGAAAAACCTTTTTCATGTTCTATGTGCAACAACTCATTTTCTCTAAAGAGCAATCTGACGTGCCACATGCTGACTCACACTGGAGAAAAACCTTTTTCATGTTCTATGTGCAACAATTCATTTTCTCTAAAGAGCAACCTGACGAAACACATGCTCACTCACACTGGAGAAAAACCTTATTCATGTTCTTTGTGCAGCAAATTATTTTCTTATAAGAGCAGTCTGACGAGCCACATGCTGACTCACAGTGGAGAAAAACCTTTTTCATGTACTTTGTGCAACAATTCATTTTCTCATAAGAGCAACCTGACGAAACACATGCTCACTCACACTGGAGAAAAACCTTTTGCATGTTCTTTGTGCAACAAATTATTTTCTCATAAGAGCAGTCTGACGATCCACATGCTGAATCACACTGTAGGAAAATCTTTTTCATGTTCTATGTGTAACAATTCATTTTCTCAAAAGAGCAACCTGACGAAACACATTCTGAATCACTCTGGAGAGTAACCTTTTAGATATTCCGAGTGCAACTATCCATGGTCTCCAAAAGGAAGTTTGAAGAAATAAACGCTGATGTACAGTGGAGAAAAACTTTTTTCATATTCCGAGTGCAACTATTCAAAAAAGCCAGCTGACGAACCATATGAGGACTCATATGATACACAACCTTTCCAAACATCCATAGGGGATTGGACGGATGACTAAACTCCCGTGTTACTTGAATTCTAATGAATCAATCATGGGAGGACGTACGTTATCAAGTTTTAGCATGCCTCTGTCCTACTATGATACAATTGGTAAGGTGTATTAAATTATACTTGATAAGAGAACTTATTATGTATCTATATTCAATGTCTTAGTAATTTCACCTAGATAAATATATGAGTAAAACTATTTAAAAAGAGGAAAGTTTGTGGAGAGATGAGCAGAATTTTTGATTCTGTGTTTATGTGTGCACGAATCATAATTGACTGCTTATAATTTTTTTTTGAAAAATTAAGTTTAAGTGCTTATAAAATAATATAATCATGCCAAAAAAATATGAGTAGTGATTTTTCGTATTAGATTTACGCGAGTGATTTGAAAGTTATTTGCTGAATTAGTGTTGTTGGCTTCTATATAAAGGAGCGTCGTGCGCCTAGTCCACCACGTTGGAACATTTAAACCAATGACGGGTAGCAATTTCGAACTATCCATTTTAGTATTTAGAAGTGCAGAAACAATGTCTACTTTGTTACTTTTTTTTGTAAATTTACATTGTAATTTGTAGTTTTGTTGTATTTTTTACGTAAATTTTTCAATTTTTATTATATTAGATAATTATAAACTTTACCGCCGTTTTTTTTTTGTTTACCGCCGTTTTTGTGCAAAATCACCTAAAGGGCGCTTTACAAATATATAATACATTTGTACAATTATCTATGTTATAACGAACTATATATGGAGATAATATACAGAACAATCCTTACCTGGTAGATCATTTGAGATTAAATCTACGTATACCTTATATTCTAAATCTACGTATATATTTTATTGTGAAAGCATTCTCCAGAGGACTTCTGACCAATATAGATAACATTTCTGTAGTCCTGGCACTTTTTGAATACTTACTTATTCTAGGAAACCTAGCTTCTTGTAGGGTTTTGAAATAATTTGCTGGATGTGCTTAGCAAAAACTAATTTTCAGTCTAGATTGTGTTTAGTCTTTACATGAGAATTTTCTTCGTTCCTACCGCAATGTCATTTATTTAGTGCCCACCTCTCCGTTCACATTACCTTACTGGAAAACTATTCGAATTATGAAACATGACAATTGAAAATTAATAGTTCAAATTTGAGTAAGTTTAATTTATGAAAACAGGAGAAGCCTCAAAAGCAAAATGTTGGTGCTTTTCATGTACATAATTGTTATATCTGTTTTACTTGGCAGATTTAAGGGTTGGGAACGCTTTGTTAAAAGGAAAAGGTTCTACTTATAATTGTTTTTATTACTTTACAATAAATAGGTTTGGATTTAGCTACACTGTTCATTACCGGAGAGTTGGTAATTCTCTGGTTCGAGAATCTTGTTCCCGGTCACTATAACCTCACAAGCATCTGTTACACTCTAGCGACATCTGAAGGACTCTGAAATAAGCTTTGTGACTAGCGCCATCTATCACTGAAATACCCAACTTATTACCATACATCACAATAATATCGTTAAATATAAAAATACAAAAGTTGACCCTCTTGGAAGTGCATAATATCGCTTTAAGTGCTCATTCTTGTTGTTGTGGCGATAATTACGAGGAGGTATCGCGGTCAAACTCACTATATTGTGATTGTTTTTTGTGCTCTTTTGCTGAGATACAGTGGTAAATGATTAGTCATCCCATTTTCCCTCCTTCCTTATTGTTTATGGAACTCAAATAATTTATTTTAAATTCAACTTAAATTTAAATTAATTCACATGTACAACTGTATGTTTCCTAAATAAACTCAAATAAAAATATCTTTTTCATTCGTATAAATAGTATCATCCAATTCTAGCAATTGCCTGTTTATTTCGTTTCTTCTATTTATTTATTTGAAAAAAATATAGTCCAATACTAGTGCTTATGAAACTGTTATTCACTAGCAGAGTCGGATGCAACAGATTATAAAGGTTTATTGTTCAAGTTATAAGCAAGAATAGATAATAATACTTTTTATTTCTTGTCAACGCAATTTAGTGTCATAAATATGTATGTTTTTTTTTTTAAATACATTTTTTTACATAAAAACATAAATATATTATACTAAAAAAACTAACAACAATAAAAATGTTTTCTTCTTAACGTAACCACCCAATTCATAGAGAAAAACGTTTCTCGTGTTTGATTTGGGGAGCAGTGCCATTACAATATATTATATTGGGTACTGAAAAGAAAGAAAGTTTTCATTTATAAAGTAAGAAATAAACAAAAGGTATAAAGCATGATAACCAAAGTATAGATAATGAAAATAGACTACAATAGCAGTTACTAAATAAGATACACAGTATATGTAAATTAATATAAGAATAAATATAAAGATAAGAATATATTTATTTACATAATTATCAAAACTACCTACCGACCAGTCGCATCTCATTTTACTATAAACTTATTTAAAAATAAAACAATCTTAAAGTTAGAATTCAAGTGAATATAATCATTTTTGCGTTTGCGCACTATCTGTGAGCTGCGCTCTTCTAAAAAACAAGAAAACCGACGTTAAATTTGTGTTTTATATCAACACCTTCTGACATACAAAAGAAGGAAACAAACAATCGTAATAAACATAGTGAAAAGTGAATCTAAATAACAAACATTAAAAATAATTACTACTAAACCAGTTAACCCGTTGTACGCGAACGTGAATTTCACGATTTATTTTTCAAAAAACAGTCGTTATGTAAGTGTCAAACAACTAAACCACAATTTAGACCTTTTGTACGACTATTTCGCAAGTCTACCAGTTATATTGGAATAAATCACGCTAACTGTGTATCGGTACTTGGCAGAGTGGTGAGAGGCGCCGACACATTCCGATCTACCTTCCTGGGACGTGAGTTCGAAACCCAGAGTAAACATTCATTTTTATTTTTTACGTTGTGAAGTTGGATTTACTTACTGTCCAACAAATGGCAATCCAATAAATCATACAAAATAAACCCAATACTAAATCAAATATATACTGTAATTTCAAAATAAATGTGATATTAAATCTATCAACAAAATAAACTCAATATAATATTCTAATTGTTAAGAATTGATGGAAAATATACAGACGCATAGTTTTTGTTGCACAAAACTGCATTTGTACTTTATTTAATGTTACGAGTTAAAAATATTCCCGACCGGGTAAAACCCTTTTAATAACGGTCAGTTGACCATAATGACTGACTGTTACTATTTTTTAAGAGAGAAGAAGTGAGAAATCCACTAGGCGAGGCTTTTTATAACCTAATCAAATAACACAGATTGACAAGCTAATTATCAAAACAAAAGCTAGATACAAACTGTTATGAATAGGTATTGGGCACAATGTTATCAATATGTTAGGATACTTACTTAGCCAATAGATGTGTTTATAGGCTGTTATTGTGTTTGGTTTTTTTAAGTACATTATTGACTGTTATTATGATTGAATAGTGGGTGGCCAAGTTTGACTTTGTTGGTCTTTGAAGGCCAACGCGCCAGAGTCCCTTCCAGTGGTTGAACTGGAAAAGAGCTCGCCAAACCGACCTACCGACGGTAGAGCATAATTCTCCATTCAGGGCGGGGAAAAATATATCCCATCTACATGATCTTTGAAAGGAAGTTGCAAGGTTACAGAATGAAAATAATTTGGTTAAACTTTGGACTGGCCGTAACAAGTTATATTTGATAAATTTCACAGAGAAATACAAAAAGGTGAAAACTTACCCCCATCGACCAGAACGTAGAATCTATCTACCCTGTCTAAAATAATATGAACGTACGTAGCTATGAGGAACGAACACTGAGTGCCGCGAATGGCGGAGTAGATGAATCAGCCATGTAGCTAGAGGACGGCAGCATCAGGATGTGGCTGGCCAACGGCCCAGTGTGGTCCAGCCAAGAGGAGTAGACGGCATCAGGATGTGGCTGGCCAACGGCCCAGTGTGGTCCAGCCAAGAGGAGTAGACGGCATCAGGATGTGGCTGGCCAACGGCCCAGTGTGGTCCAGCCAAGTGCCGGTTTCACGGTTAATCTGTAAGTTGCCCTCCCACGAGGCAAGGTGGAACTTAATAATGCTCCGAATCAAAATGCACACGGCGAAAACAGTCTATCGGCAGAAATAATCACCGATCGCTTGGATAAACACTGATTACCCCCATGGCCACACATGGTGAAATACGTTTTCATTATCCACGCCACCCGGGGCGAATTCCACTCGCGGGAAATATAACTAGACTTCTAATCTTGAAGCACAAACTGAACATTTCGGTATTAATCACAAATCCATGAAATAACTTTCGAATAGATCCTCAGACCTCCAGAAATAATAATTGAACCCCGACCGGACACTGTCTCCGCCCTGTCCGGCCGGGAAGTGAAGCCATCTTGAATTTCTTGTCACTTCCTGTTAGAGTTCCAAGTTGCCAGAGCATAAACAATAGACAAGATAAATCACAGATTTGACAGGTTCTTACTTTGTGTAATAATCGTATGTTATTTTCATAACATTACCCCGGTCGCCCCCAACGTGTTTGCCCTCAAACACAAGGAGAACAAAATAAAAGCCTGAGCTAAGAGATACCCTAACTTGGTCTGATGGGTTCCTAAAACATACATGATATAATAACATAAAAAATGAGTTATATAGCAGAAATGTACTAAAAGTAATAGTATGCTTGCAAATGGGTGTGTCACAAAATCAGTCGCGCCCATCATGCGTAAGACATGATGGATGAGTTTGCGGCGCATCCAATTGAAGTTCAGAGTATTAGATATAACAAAATCAGAACTTAGAAATAAAGACCTTAAATCGTACACAATTAGCAGTAAGAAGATACGTGAACGGGGCCCGTAATCACCCGCAGCATGTACGACGCTGGGTGATGTATTCTGACTCTCGTCTGGGACTACCGTAGACGTAGCATCTATAACAGAATAGAACTTAAAATTAGTATACAAATATTATCACTAAAGCATGACATCAAAATACATCAAAACATTAAATATGCACAAAGCATCACTGTTCAGATCCACTTTTTAAATAAGCCAAAGTAGGCTACACTCGTAGATGGTGTACCATCTGCACATTATCACTGATTCTAAATCCATTTTGGAAAAGAAGAGTTACTCTATAGAAGAGTATTCCTATCTAACTCCCTAAACTGGTCTCGTGGGTTTAGTTTTTCTGACAGTTATACAATAGAAAACAACATATAAGTTTACCATTGGTATATGAAATACAGGATATAACCAACCATTGTAAATGAATGGTGTTATGAATAGTCTTACAATCATCGCAAGAATGATGCCAAATTATTTAGTAAACAACCATCGTTAAAAAATGGTGCCAATATAATAGTTAGCGACCATCGTAAATAAATGGTGCTATGAATAGTCTACAACCATCGTTAAAATGGTGTCAATCAATTAAGTATTCGTCTTTTGTCCCCGAGGGTTCAATTTGTAAATTGTAATATTGGTGTAACTAATTACTGAGGTTCTCACAGGAACCAATCAATCACTAATTTATTTTTAGGATTGATTTACATTCTTCAAATGATGAAGTTTTAATATTATATAAATTTATTAATATTAGTTCAGTAGTAACTTGTTTATAGAAACTTAACAAGAATTTTTTGTAATAGTAAAGATACTTACATAGACAAATGGGCAATGAGACCTATGTAAGCACAATATATTTAAACTCGGAACATCTTGAAATACTGGGCGAATAACTCCATATGTTCTTATTTAAAGTAATACAATATAAAGGTATATGAACGAAGTTCATATGATATTAAGCTTAGAATACAAGAGGATATGCGGGTTCATATCATCGTATAATCCAAGTTGACATAAAAATTAAACTTAAAAATAAATATGAGCTAAGTTGAACTGATCGTGACCAGAAATATAAATGTATTTGTGTTTCGAAGCATCTCACATTTGTATATATATATTTTATAAACTACAAAATTTTTAACTTATTATTCTAATGAGAAATTATACTCGAGTAATCAACTGGAGTAAAATTAATTTTCCGTAAAGGACAAACTTAAAAATATGTATATTTTATAATCTACAAAGTTTTAACTTATTATTTTAATGAGAAATTATACTCGAGTAATCTACTGGAGTAAAATTAAATTTTCTGTTTTTCTTCGGCGGCGGTACCTCCACCTCAGTCAACTCTGCCACTCGCACTTCCTCTGCGCAAAGGAAGGCGCGTGAACAGAGCGACTCACATTTAGTTTTTTTGATTCTCCATATTTTAAAGAAGCAACCCTAGGTTTAGAGTTGTTGTGGTCAATACCTTATCATATCTCATTGATGTTGTCTATTATTGTCGACATTTTGAACTTTACTTATGAAACCGCAAGTATTGAATACAAAATGATAATAAATTAGCTAATGACGATAGCTATGAATATATTGTACTCCCGTGGGGCAAATATATAATTAGATTTTATTTATTTATTTATTAAACGCCATAAAAGGCTTTTACAATAATGTGATACATAGATTATAAGTACACAGTGGTACATAAGCGAATATTAGTATTACATTTAAGAACACAACAATATGTATACAAAACGACATTGAATGTGATGCAGCTGAAATTTTCTTAGGGCATAGAATGCTACAATAATAGAAAGTACTTCATTTAAACAGGATAAAATATACAGAAAAGGTGACTTGCCAACAGATATAATCTAGCTAAATATTATAACAGCGCAAATAGTAGTGAGTTTATTGTTACAATCAAATTTATCTTCACTTGGCTATGGCACTATGGCAAAGTAGCTTCAACAATTCAGGGCTGACAGAGACTTGACAATTAAAAGTAACATTTTTTATTAAAATAATACATCCGTTAGCCAACACTATAAGACATCTGAAGCAAGCAGTTTATATAGATGCTATACATATACATTTCACATATATACATTCTATATTCTATACGATGCTATACATATACATTTCACATATATGTATATATGTGGAATGTATATATGACTATACATACACATTTCACACATATGTACATATGTGGAATGTATATATGACTATACATATACATTTCACATATATGTATATATGTGGAATGTATATGTATAAGAACACCATACATATGTTACACATAAAGAAGAACATGTTAGTATGATGCAGTACAAACAGACATTTAACATTTCACAAACATATCAGTTACATTCACAACCAAGTATTTTTGCCTTGATGCAAGACGGTGAGGTTTTGAAAATATCAAAAAGGTCTGTATACGTGTTGGCAGTGCGGTGAAAACGCGCCAACGGTGAATGATACAAATAGTTAGTGCTATGATTGTCACTGTGGAAAAGGTGGTGGAGTCGAGTTGATTTAACAGGGACACGAAAATTTATAACACTTAACATTTGTGGGCAGTCTATGAGATTGTTCAGTAATTTAAAAAGTATAAGAATGTCATTAATAGTTCGCCGGGTAGAAAGAAGTGGTAGATTTAGACCAGACATTAAAGTATTGTAGCAGATATCAATTACAGGCTGTCTCAATTTGAATTGAACGTATCGAAGAAATTTTCTTTGTACTTTCTCCAAGCGGTGTAAGTTACAGGTATAAATCGGAGACCATACAGGAGATGCATATTCTAGGTGCGATCTCACAAGAGAGCAGTAGAGTAATTTAATTGACTCAATGTTTTGAAAACTCCTTGTGTTACGCATTACAAAACCTAGAATTTGCATGGCCTTATTGGAAATTCTTTCACAGTGACGATCAAAGGTAAGTTTTCTGTCAAAAATAACACCAAGGTCTTTGATAAATGGTACTAATGCAATTTCATTATTGTTAATTGAATACGATATGGTTATTGGAGTCCGTGAACGGTAAAAACACATGTAGAAACACTTTTTTTACGTTTAGGAATAATTTGTTTATTTCAAACCAGCTAGCAAGTCTATCTATATTATGCTGAAGGATAAGTGCATCATTTAAACATTTTATAATCTTAAAAAGCTTTAGGTCATCTGCAAATAGAATGAATTTGACATTTTCGAAGCATAAAGATAGATCATTTATAAACAATACGAAGAGAAGTGGGCCCAGATGAGACCCTTGGGGAACTCCCGATGTTACTTTAAATTTATATGAGACTTTATTTTTTAATTTTACCATCAGTTCGCGGTTACAGAGATAGATAGATGCAGTTATAAGCACTGTATAGTATTGGTTGCATAACACAATTATCGAAACTTTCAAAGTGTATTATTATTATGACAGTTGTTGTCAAAATCGCGATGTTTGTTTACGCTTGACATTCCTAGCTGTCAAGTTGACACATAGTATTTGTGTTGCCCGTAACCCGAAATAATATTGCCCGTAAAATAAAAATAAATTAGAAAACGAATTTTATAAAATATATTATGATAAAACTATACTGACAGATCGAACGATTAGTCATAATAGACCCGATATAGTTTTACATGACAAAATTAAAAAAATAACTTATATCATTGATGTAGCTATTCCAAATTCCTGTAACATTCAAAAATCTGTTAATGAAAAAATAAGAAAATACACAGATTTAGGAAACGAAATAAAAAGAATTTGGCATTCTCAGACTATAAAAATATTACCATTCGTTATTTCGGCTACTGGCATTATACCTAGCTCTCTCATTAAAAATTTAGGCGTATTAGATCTATCAAAAAATTTATACATAAAGATGCAAAAGTCGGTCATTTTGAATACATGTAGGATAACGAAAGATTTTTTAAATATTTATGTTGAGGGATCAGTAGGATTTATAGGCCCTGTTAGAAGTTCTACCGAGCCGAACCCTCTGATATGAAAATATCTGGAGTCGGTGAATTTTTTTTTTCCCATTTGATCTCTGGTGAGTTGACATGTTGTTGTTCTTGTATTGTTTTGTATTTATTTTACTTATGTAATGCACTTGCATAGTGTTGATTTACTAGCTGATCATTTGTGGAAAAGTGAGTGGAAGGGTTTAGTTTTTCCTATGGGGAAGATTTAACCCGGACAACAAAATCGGAAGCATAAAAAAAAAAAATTTGGTTATAACATTGATAGTCATAATAATGAAAATATAATCAATGATTTATTGGATTTATTAAAACAAAAATTAGGCGTAAAAGCTAGTAGATTAAAAAGATATAATTATACGTATAATAAAAAAAATAATAATAGATTATTCCAGAAAAATGAAAAAATATTTTATTCCAAACTTGACGATAAACAAAATATTATTTCGAATAATAATATTCCGTTGCCATCTGAATCAGATATGCGCGATTTTTGGACTAAAATTTGGAGTAAAGATATAAAACATAACGAGTCAACTCCATGGATAGAAAATGAAGAACTCAATTTTTCAGATATTGAACAAATGAGTTTTTCTAATATATCGGTTGAATTGTTATCCAAAATTATTAAAAATACTCATAATTGGAAAGCCACGGGTTGCGATTGGATACATAATTTTTGGTACAAACGTCTGACTACTTTACATCCTCTTTTGGCAAAAAATCTTTCAAAATTTGTCAGTCAACCTCAAAATTTTCCAAATTTTCTAACTAAGGGCATTACTTATATGTTACCCAAAAACGAAAATATTAATAATCCTTCTCAGTACAGACCTATTACATGTTTACCGACAATAAACAAAATTTTAACCTCTGTTTAACAGATTTAATATATACTCATTTAGATAAAAAAATATTTTATCTGAACAACAAAAAGGTTGTCGCAGAAAACATATGGGATGTAAAGAACAATTAGTTATCGATTCTGTAATTCTAAAACAGATTCAAACTCGAAAACGTAATTTACATACTTGCTATATAGACTACCAAAAGGCTTTCGATAGTGTCCCGCACTCGTGGCTGATCAAAGTATTAAATATATATAAAATTAACCCCATTATTATCAGCTTTTTGGAAAATATTATGTCCTTTTGGAATACCAATTTACTTATCAATTTAAAAGGTAAGAAAATAGTTATACCGGGAATTTCAATTAAAAGAGGGATTTTTCAAGGAGACTCATTGAGTCCTCTTTGGTTTTGCTTAGCATTGAATCCTCTATCTAAAATGTTAATTAGAAGCAAGTTTGGAATAAAAGTTAAGGGTAATACAAGGCAGAGTAGTACAATTTCGCATTTATTATTTATGGATGATATAAAATTATTTTCGAATTCTGAACAAAATTTAGAGAAAATGATCGAGGTAGTTAAAAACTTTTCAGATGATATCAAAATGACTTTTGGTTTAGATAAATGTAGAACGATCCATATAGAGAAAGGCAAAATTGTAGATGGGGACGAGAGTATATTTAGAAATTTCCAAATTACTAGTATGAAAAGGGATCAGGTTTATAAGTATTTAGGATACCCACAATCAAATAGATTAGACCATACTAGTATTAAAAATGATATTAGGATTAAATTTCAAACTAGGATCAGGAAAATTTTAAAATGCAATCTATCTGCTAAAAATTTAGTAAAAGCAATAAATACTTGGGCAATACCTCTATTAACGTACTCATTTGGCATAATTAAATGGTCTAATACAGATTTAGATAACTTAGAAAGATTAGTTAGAACTACGCTAACAAAATTTAATTGCCATCATCCAAATTCAGCTATAGAACGAGTTAATTTACCTAGAAATTAAGGAGGTAGAGGCATAGTCAAAATAACTTCTTTGAAACATAATCAGGTAGAAATGCTAAGAACTTTTTTTCCATAGGAAAGCTCATAGCTCAGAAATGCACAAAATAATTTGCAAGGCAGATAGAAATATTACACCTTTAAATTTATACGATGAGAATGCCAACATTTTTATAAATCCCATCCAGGAACTATTAGATTCCTGGTCAAATAAAATTTTACACGCAAAACACTTCAATTATCTCAACCAAACGTATGTTGACAAATTTTCGTCAAACAAATGGTTGAGTATTGGAGAGTTGAGCGCAGAAATAGAAGGATTTATGCTTGCCATTCAGGATAGAGTCATTAATACTAAAAATTATAGAAAGCATATAATCAAAGATACAAATCAAATTGATGATTTGTGTAGAAAATGTTTGGCTTTTCCGGAAACTATAGAACATATTATATCGGGATGTTCTATATTAGCACCGTCCGAGTATACATTTAGGCACAATCAAGTTTTAAAAATAATTCACCAAAATTTGGTAATTAAACATAACTTGATTGACTGCCGTAATATAGTACCATATTATGAATACGAACCAAATTCATTTTTAGAAAACGAATTTTATAAAATATATTATGATAAAACTATACTAACAGACCGAACGATTAGTCATAATAGACCCGATATAGTTTTACATGACAAAATTAAAAAAATAACTTATATCATTGATGTCGCTATTCCAAATTCTTGTAACATTCAAAAATCTGTTAATGAAAAAATAAGAAAATACACAGATTTAGGAAACGAAATAAAAAGAATTTGGCATTCTCAGACTATAAAAATATTACCATTCGTTATTTCGGCTACTGGCATTATACCTAGCTCTCTCATTAAAAATTTAGGCGTATTAGATCTATCAAAAAATTTATATATAAAGATGCAAAAGTCCGTCATTTTGAATACATGTAGGATAACGAAAGATTTTTTAAATATTTATGTTGAGGGATCAGTAGGATTTATAGGCCCTGTTAGAAGTTCTACCGAGCCGAACCCTCTGATATGAAAATATCTGGAGTCGGTGAATTTTTTTTCCCATTTGATCTCTGGTGAGTTGACGTGTTGTTGTTCTTGTATTGTTTTGTATTTATTTTACTTATATAATGCACTTGCATAGTGTTGATTGACTAGCTGATCATTTGTGGAAAAGTGAGTGGAAGGGTTTAGTTTTTCCTATGGGGAAGATTTAACCCGGACAACAAAATCGGAAGCATATAAAAAAAAAATGCGTACAAATCGTTATTTATGTTGGTTGCACTGATGGCACTTTGATAAGCTCGCACTGTTGACTGACATTTATGTACCTTATAACATTTATAGGTTATGTTTTATGTGAGATACGTCGAAACAACAAAACAAATACACATGATTACTAAAACGCTTGCAACTTCGATTCAAAACCAAATAATAAGAATAAATACCCCCATCGACCAGAACGTAGAATCTATCTACCCTGTCTAAAATAATAAGAACGTATTTAGTTATAAGGAACGAATACTGAGTGCCGCGAATGGCGGAGTAGATGAATCAGCCATGTAGCTAGAGGACGGCAGCATCAGGATGTGGCTGGCCAACGGCCCAGTGTGGTCCAGCCAAGAGGAGTAGACGGCATCAGGATGTGGCTGGCCAACGGCCCAGTGTGGTCCAGCCAAGTGCCGGTTTCACGGTTAATCTGTAAGTTGCCCTCCCACGAGGCAAGGTGGAACTTAATAATGCTCCGAATCAAAATGCACACGGCGAAAACAGTCTATCGGCAGAAATAATCACCGATCGCTTGGATAAACACTGATTACCCCCATGGCCACACATGGTGAAATACGTTTTCATTATCCACGCCACCCGGGGCGAATTCCACTCGCGGGAAATATAACTAGACTTCTAATCTTGAAGCACAAACTGAACATTTCGGTATTAATCACAAATCCATGAAATATCTTTCGATCAGATCCTCAGACCTACAGAAATAATAATTGACCCCCGACCGGACACCCTGACTCCTCTCTGTCCGGCCGGGAAGTGAAGCCATCTTGAATTTTTTGTCACTTCCTGTTAGAGTTCTAAGTTGCCAGAGCATAAACAATAGACAAGATAAATCACAGATTTGACAGGTTCTTACTTAGTGTAATAATTGTATGTTATTTTCATAACACGCTATTATACATAACAATACCTAAGGCGGTTCACTAGCACACTAGCGCAACTGAATCACGGTAGGGATTGATTGAAAATACGCGAGCGGGCGAGCGACGGAGCATGATAGGTGTGGCGAGGGCGTCTGCGGGGCGCGCTGTGTGTGAACACGCTCTTGCATATCGCTATTTCGTACGTACAATATTTAGGTACTTAGGAAGTCATTTCTTGTTATCATCTGTGACTTTTTTGTCACGATTGGCCACCCCTAATATCTGGCCGCCCTAGGCCCGGGCCTACATAGGCCTAAGGGCAAATCCGCCTCTGGCACCAGTACTGCGCCAGTACTGCACAGCCAAAACACTTGGTAACAATACAATGTCATAATAAGACAAGGAACACAAGAAGGTATTCCTAATGGCGTACAGATGATATCCCAGTGGCAGATACACTACACTTCCTGCTTGTCTTCAGTGCTGTTCTTTTCGAGCACACCACCCTCGGCTGCGGTGCTGGTGTTAGGCACCCTGCGTCTGCGCGCGCCAAGCTTGAGGTGCACGGCGCGCACGTGCGTATCAAGCGCAGCCTTTTGGCGGAAGCGGTCGTGGCAGACCGGGCACGCAAACGGCTTTTCGCCAGTGTGGATTCTAATGTGGTTCTGCAGCACGTTCTGGGCCTGCAAGCACAAAACATTACAAAAGATTAACATAACCTAACTTCTGAAAAATTCATACCGATCTTGAGACGAAAACACAACCCACACAGATGCATTGTATGCATACAGCATCTTTGAAAGTTTGGAATTGTCTTAAAAAATAAACTGTTTTTCCTGTCAAATTACAATTACATAAAGTGTTAATGCATGCGTCAATCATAACCTCACATCTGAATGTACTATAATTAGTGTCAATTCATGCGTCAATCATAACCTCACATCTGAATGTACTATAATTAGTGTCAATTCATGCGTCAATCACAACCTCACATCTGAATGTACTATAATTAGTGTCAATGCATGCGTCAATCATAACCTCACATCTGAATGTACTATAATTAGTGTCAATTCATGCGTCAATCATGACCTCACATCTGAATGTACTATAATTAGTGTCAATTCATGCGTCAATCATGACCTCACATCTGAATGTACTATAATTAGTGTCAATTCATGCGTCAATCATGACCTCACATCTGAATGTACTATAATTAGTGTCAATTCATGCGTCAATCACAACCTCACATCTGAATGTACTATAATTAGTGTCAATTCATGCGTCAATCATAACCTCACATCTGAATGTACTATAATTAGTGTCAATTCATGCGTCAATCATAACCTCACATCTGAATGTACTATAATTAGTGTCAATTCATGCGTCAATCATAACCTCACATCTGAATGTACTATAATTAGTGTCAATTCATGCGTCAATCATAACCTCACATCTAAATGTACTATAATTAGTGTCAATTCATGCGTCAATCATAACCTCACATCTGAATGTACTATAATTAGTGTCAATTCATGCGTCAATCATAACCTCACATCTGAATGTACTATAATTAGTGTCAATTCATGCGTCAATCATAACCTCACATCTGAATGTACTATAATTAGTGTCAATTCATGCTTCAATCATAACCTTACATCTGAATGTACTATAATTAGTGTCAATTCATGCGTCAATCATAACCTCACATCTGAATGTACTATAATTAGTGTCAATTCATGCGTCAATCATAACCTCACATCTGAATGTACTATAATTAGTGTCAATTCATGCGTCAATCATAACCTCACATCTGAATGTACTATAATTAGTGTCAATTCATGCGTCAATCATAACCTCACATCTGAATGTACTATAATTAGTGTCAATTCATGCGTCAATCATAACCTCACATCTGAATGTACTATAATTAGTGTCAATTCATGCGTCAATCATAACCTCACATCTGAATGTACTATAATTAGTGTCAATTCATGCTTCAATCATAACCTCACATCTGAATGTACTATAATTAGTGTCAATTCATGCGTCAATCATAACCTCACATCTGAATGTACTATAATTAGTGTCAATTCATGCGTCAATCATAACCTCACATCTGAATGTACTATAATTAGTGTCAATTCATGCGTCAATCACAACCTCACATCTGAATGTACTATAATTAGTGTCAATTCATGCGTCAATCATAACCTCACATCTGAATGTACTATAATTAGTGTCAATTCATGCTTCAATCATAACCTCACATCTGAATGTACTATAATTAGTGTCAATTCATGCGTCAATCATAACCTCACATCTGAATGTACTATAATTAGTGTCAATTCATGCGTCAATCATAACCTCACATCTGAATGTACTATAATTAGTGTCAATTCATGCGTCAATCATAACCTCACATCTGAATGTACTATAATTAGTGTCAATTCATGCGTCAATCACAACCTCACATCTGAATGTACTATAATTAGTGTCAATTCATGCGTCAATCACAACCTCACATCTGAATGTACTATAATTAGTGTCAATTCATGCGTCAATCATAACCTCACATCTGAATGTACTATAATTAGTGTCAATTCATGCTTCAATCATAACCTCACATCTGAATGTACTATAATTAGTGTCAATTCATGCGTCAATCATAACCTCACATCTGAATGTACTATAATTAGTGTCAATTCATGCGTCAATCATAACCTCACATCTGAATGTACTATAATTAGTGTCAATTCATGCGTCAATCATAACCTCACATCTGAATGTACTATAATTAGTGTCAATTCATGCTTCAATCATAACCTTACATCTGAATGTACTATAATTAGTGTCAATTCATGCGTCAATCATAACCTCACATCTGAATGTACTATAATTAGTGTCAATTCATGCGTCAATCATAACCTCACATCTGAATGTACTATAATTAGTGTCAATTCATGCGTCAATCATAACCTCACATCTGAATGTACTATAATTAGTGTCAATTCATGCGTCAATCATAACCTCACATCTGAATGTACTATAATTAGTGTCAATTCATGCGTCAATCATAACCTCACATCTGAATGTACTATAATTAGTGTCAATTCATGCGTCAATCATAACCTCACATCTGAATGTACTATAATTAGTGTCAATTCATGCTTCAATCATAACCTCACATCTGAATGTACTATAATTAGTGTCAATTCATGCGTCAATCATAACCTCACATCTGAATGTACTATAATTAGTGTCAATTCATGCGTCAATCATAACCTCACATCTGAATGTACTATAATTAGTGTCAATTCATGCGTCAATCATAACCTCACATCTGAATGTACTATAATTAGTGTCAATTCATGCGTCAATCATAACCTCACATCTGAATGTACTATAATTAGTGTCAATTCATGCGTCAATCATAACCTCACATCTGAATGTACTATAATTAGTGTCAATTCATGCGTCAATCATAACCTCACATCTAAATGTACTATAATTGCTCCAAGGCGGTGTTGCATTGAAATTAGTATTTTTATTTTCACCTTATTAAATTTTTACTTTTTTCTATCAAATTACTTAAAAATGTGACCAAAATCGGTCATCGGATAAAACAGAACATTGACAAAAGAGAATGTGATAAAAAATAGGCCAGGATATGTTAGGTTAGGTTAGGACCTTAACTTAACTGTTAGGTGTCACAGGTGTAAAGTGATCGGATCATAGTTGATTCGACTTTGTTTTTGTTGCACATTAATGACCTTTTGACATGTGCACCAATTCATTGTTACGCGGATGACAGTACAGCTCATGATAGCTTTTTGTTTGACAAGCCCCCAAAGGGCACACAAACTCTTATGGCTCGGAGGGCTTTGAAGCAGAGAATGGACGGTTATCTCGAGAGTATTTCCTCCTGGGGTAAAAAAAATCTCGTCGAATTTAATGTTTCAAAGACCCAATCCTGTCTGATTACGTCTAAAAGGGATCCAAATGACAATCTAGTCTCCTTCAACGGAAGCAATCTTCCGAACAGGCCTTCCATTGATATGCTTGGTGTAACTATAAGTGACCAGCTCAGGTACGGGGGCTCCATTGAAGCCAGAGTAAAGTTGGCCTCTCAGAAGCTGGGCGTACTGTACAGGGCCCGCAGATACTTTAATAGTACACAACTGCTGACCCTGTACAAATCGTATCCAATCAACTGCTTGGGAGGAACTAAAGCGACCATTACACCTCCAACTATTTATTGCCACAAAAAGCACCCAGTTATCAGGTATTCACAATTCAAACCATTCATAACCAGTGGCGGCTCGTGACTTTTGGGTGTACTAGAATGCTAATATTATAAAAAATTGGCATCATTGATGTTGCCGAAAATGACTTTTTATATTTTTTCGTTAATTATGTTTTTTGTAAGAACATTTTCAGGAAATCCGTGCGACGCACTTATTGCACTCTATCACATTCAAAAGTCACGAGCCGCCACTGTTCATAATCCCGAGCAACGCCGGATACACGTCAGCTAGTAATTTATAAAACTCACCCTAAATTTTTTATCGCAGTAAGTACACGCCCACTTGCGCGGCGGTTTGTAGCCCATGTGTTTCTTCTTGACGTGGGACTGCAGCGAGTCCAGCGTGGCATAGTTACCTCCGCAGCTGTGGCACGTCAGCTGTTCCACGCGCTCATGCACGGCGCGCGCATGCTGGGAGAGCAAAGCGGGGCTGCGGAAGCGCCGCACCGAGGGGCACGACAGGCACTCGAATCTGCAATTAATGTGCTTTGTTGTGTTTTCTCTTTCCAACACCGTTTAGATCATATATCTCACCATAAGAGTAATGAAGACAAGGATTTCTCAGACCAAACAAACTGACTCCACGGGTAATAGCTGTTTGTGCGCAAAACCAAACTAATAATCCTGAGAGAGGTTTAACTAGATATGAGCGCATTGGCAGAATGCTGCCTGCTCACTCTGGTATTAGGCGGCACTCACCTGTAGAGGTTGGGATCCCGGTGTCGAGTGGTGCGGCGAAAGTGCTGACGCAAGATGTACGCCGACTTGTAGTGGCGGTCACACTCGACGCAGTAGTGGACCGGGAGGGGGGAAGGCGGCGGCAAGGGCGGCCCCGGGGCTGCTTCGTGGCATCTAAATCATTAAATAATAATATATGTCATTAACCCTTCTCTTACTGTGCTAAAAGATCCCTCGAGCTCCGGTGTTGTGTACTTTGCTGATTGCAAAGGACTGTGCGATTTCGTCCGAATTTTAAGAATAGTATCCTAGTTAGTGGTTAACCCTTGGAAAGCCAGTGATAAATTTCCAATCATCCGCCGTAAGCTGGCTGACATTACTTCCGTAATAACTTACTTATTTTTTGCAAAATGACGTTTTTGTAAATTTTACCGTCTTACTAGATAATGTGTTAATAGATTAATATAAGTAATTTTTCATTAAAAAACAAGAAACACCTAAAGAAATAAACATAATTATCCACTCTGTGAAAAATACAGAAAACCTCAAATGCAATATGTTATGCACAAACATGGAAAGCAAGACCGATATTAAGTACCTTGGCATAACAATAGACCAGCATTTAAAATGGTCCCCACATATAAATATTCTGCACAACAGAATAAGGAAACTAACATATATATTTAGATGTTTAAGAGATATTTTAAACGAAAAATTACTTAGAACCACATACTTCGCTTTCTGTCAATCAATTATACAATACAGCATTATAGGCTGGGGCGGTACATATAAAAATCAAACTCAAACAATTTACATATCACAAAAACTAATAATAAAAACCATATTAAAAAAACCCTCTTCATATTCGTCCGAACTTTTATTCAAACAATTTAAGGTCAGAAAATTAAGTGCATTATACTACTACCATGCAACATTACAAATTTATAAAAACTATATTCAAAATAAAATTGCACCCTTTAAAAATAACAGAAATCTTAGACAAACGTCAATACTTCCTACTCCTAAATGTAAAAAAACAATAGTACAGTTCAACCATGAATATCTCGGAGTTAAATTTTTTAACTCATTACCAGAAAAATTAGAAACATGAATACAAATATAAACGAATTCAAAAGCCACCTTAAAAAGTATTCCGAACAGTTGAACTGAATCGTACCAAATATAAACCAATATAACAATACCCCCATACACACAAGCCCTGCTTATTTATGGGGGTACATCAAATACTAATATTATGTAATTAATAACTGTACTATATTGTGTAATTATATTATGTTATTGTTATATTATGTAATTCGTGTATCTTTTTTTACTAATAAAAAAAAAAAAAATATATATATATATATAATCTACCATATGTACTTTCCCCAGAATAGTTAATTATATTCAGAGAATTGATTAATTAAACCTATTTTCAGGCTAATTTGTTCGCCTTTAGGAACACTTCGTATGATCTCATCGAAATTATTGTGTCTCCCTTGTCATATGATCTAAATGGTGTTAGAAAGAGAAAACACCACGCTTCGTATTCACCTCTATGAAATTAAAGGTTCCGACCGCAATTTGAGAAAAATTTATGAATTCTTTGTTAATTATTTTTAAATGAAATGACTAAAAGTGAGTTGAAAGAAATGTTTATTGTCTAAAAAAATATGTGTCTCTATTTTCGTTTTCACCAATTTTAGATCAGGGTTTAGAAGAATAAACGAAAGGTGAGCCATTTTTGAAGTTTTTTTACGTTTGAATTACTTTTTTTTGTTTAAAGTTTTAGTTGCTGTGGCTCAGCCTATCTGTGCAGATAGAGAAACAAGAGTGTGATGCTTTTAAAAGATGTTTTTCAAAAAAAGTATTTTCTACCGCAGGTGACATAATAATAATATTTGTATGATTTATAGGGCCGTTTTTGTGCAAAATCACCTCAAGGGCGCTCTACAGTATATAATACATTTCTACAGTGAACTTTGTTATTAATGACAAAATAGCATGTTTTTACCTGTCACAGGTGATATCTACATAATATAGGTATGTAAAAACACAAGCGAATTCGAATGCAACGTTGTATCAAAATTTCAAAGCTATCGGTGAAGAACTTTCGAAGATTTAAGATTTTGAACAAATGAACATTTATATAGATTTCTAATAATAAAATTTGAAAGCATATTTCAACAACAGTACTCACCTTTCGGATACATCCAGAAATATTAAATTTATTTGGTATTTATTGCAAAGCGGAAATACACACAAATTCTACGACCTTCAGAAAGTTTCTTTAAAAAATATAAGGGTCAATATGCCAAAGGCTTGAGGGGTTGAGGATGCGTTGGCGTTCAGGAGGTTAGTAAAATTTCCTACAATTAGCTTTCTTTCAAAATCACTATCAGCCTCCAAACTACAAAAAGAATACATTATAGAAGCACCCGCTGCGGTGAAAAACATATTCTACATAATACATAAATGTACTTACCGTAAATGAGAGACCAGTGGAGATTTGCTCAAAAACTCTTTCCCACATTTGTCACAGCAGAAGGTTTGACCTACTCCGTGTACAGCGCAAGTGTGTTTCGCTGCCTGCCTGCAAAAATGTAACTCACATTTTACACACCTCGAATGGCATCAACAACTGTTATTTCCAATTAAACTTAGCGGCCGTTGAGCGAAAGTTCCAAATGCACAAACTCGCTGTTTCCAATGCTGCCTACCATTACACTGAGCGGAAATATTGCTTGTGTCGTCATTGTGATGAGGAATTCAACTCACGAAGCAGGCAATAACTTCCCCTCTGCCATAGGTCACCCCAAGTGGAAAGCTACAGCCGGTAACTGTTCATGGGGTGAGGTTTGTCTGAATACATCTGCCCATCAGTTGCGTGGCGGGAGATCCTTTGACTTCTCCAGCCGGACTCTCTTCATCCATCACCTCGCACCGCAGTGGGGGGGATAGATTCATTCGTCCGTCACTCCTGGACGCACTGCCGCTGGATTCCTACCCATCCTTCATACCGTCAAGAAGACCCTTCGCAAGCATCCCAAAAGATGACATAGACCATGAAGGAAATTATTTTCCTACGCTTGATTTTGTTCTTTCAACTATGTAGTAAAATTATTAGGGCGGATAATTGATTCGAGTAGTTGTGGGATAATCTGAGAGAGTACTGACATAAAAATACTAAAGTATACTTGCTTGAAGTTTTGTCCACAATCAGAGCAACTGTTGGATTCCCCCACATGTTGCTGTAGATGTTCAGTCAGTTCTTTCTGGGGCCAGAATAACTGGCGGCACACTGGACATGATAGACTACGAGGACTCTCTGGATCCAGAGAGGCTACAGCCTCCTCTTCAACTCTATCCACCCCAGACTTCTGCGGTGCTTCTGGAATAGATACATTTTGGAAATCAGTCATATGTTATATTAGAAGATCCTGTGTTGAGGGTTTTTAAAGGAAAGTAAGGAGTGCCATATCGTAGGAGGGTGGAAACACGAGAGACTGGCATATCATTCCAGAGTAGAGCTGTTGAACTCAAGAACGTCCTATTCTCACGTGACAAATTACAATCGTATAAAAATGTTTCCTCGGAACATCTCCAATTAAAATTCAGGTACAAGGACGGAATCCCCATTTGATTCCTGTACTCTAAGGATTGCTGTTTATTAAAATAGTCAATTGTTTTGTAGGGCTCCAGACCAGAGGTGGCTCTGCCTAACTCACAAATAGTAATAATTTAAGTGAAGTTTACAAACCTTTAGCATCTAAAATACCATAAATTCCTCTTTTAATGTTTTTACATTTTGTCTTCCGTTTCATTTTAATTTCTCTTTTGACAATACTTTTAACACCTTCAACAAATTTAGAATTTTCACAATCATCAAAATTACTGTTGTCTTCTTCAAAATGTTCTGATAAAGTATTATTTTGTTCTATTCCAATTTCAAATTCAATGTCACGTTCCACATTCAAATTTTCTTCTTTAATTTCAATTTGGTTTCCATTTTTGCTTTCCGTATGTCCCAACACACCTCGTGTAAAGTTCTTTAAAGGTTTTGCACCATGTGAAATGGAACTAATTTGCACCAGACTTGGGGAATCCACTTCTTGTGCAAATATGCTTACACATTGAGTGTTAGATCTTGAAAGTTTTACTCCCAAATTCAATTCTGCTCTTTTTCGTGTAAGGTTCTCCAAATTGACCTGTTGACAATAAAAATATGAATAGCTAACATACTTTATATATTTCTCTACTTCCTACACTAGCTTGCGTCTTGTTGTAAGTCTACGACTTCATTTTCAGTGTAATAATAAAAACAACATAAGAATAGTGTTGAATAAATCAAAACGTTAGAGGTAAAAAAAATAAAGGCTAGTAATAATTTTATTTACACATTGTTATATCCAGAGATTTTAAATAAATTAATTAAATAGCTAACTATATAATTAGAAAAAACATAGTATTAAAAAAGTTTAATAAAAATATTTTAAAAATTATCTGTCCGGGGTAAATTAAATTAAATTGACGTAATGGGATGCAAGATATTATCAGCCGCCGAGAGATCACTCGTTATAAGGTTTTTCCTTAATCCTTGTACTCTCAGAAGCTGGGCGTACTGTACAGGGCCCGCAGATACTTTAATAGTATACAACTGCTGACCCTACTGTCGAATTTGGCAGCCATCTCTGGTCCGGAGCCCCTAAATACCTGAAAAAAACCATTAACTCTGTGCAAAAACGGGCGGTCCGTTTGATAGATTCCCCAATCTTAACAAACGGACTGCAATCTTTAGAGCACAGGCGTCAGGTAGGTATGCTGTCCTTGTTCTATCGGTATTACAATGGAAGATGCTCTGAGGAACTAGCGTCATTGATCCCTTTGGCACCGGTGCGTAGTCGGGATACACGCCAAACGCGCGCCCAACATTTGTACACGGTTGACATTTGTCACATGAGAACGGGTCGCTTCTACGATTCGTTCTTAAGTTCAACAGCTCGGCTGTGGAACGAACTGCCGGCCTCTGTGTTTCCTCCCTCCTACAACATGGGACTCTTCAAGACCCATGTTCACTCCTTCCTCTCCACAAAAAGACCCTCCACACAGCATCCCCAAAGATGACATAGGCCCTGAGGGAAATTATTTTCTTCAGGGCCTCCTGTGTGGAGTTAATATAAAAAAAAAAAAAAAAAAATTGAATACCTTTTGTGAACAAGACGTGTTTAGTTGGGAATCTAGCCTATTGTTTACAGGGTATCTGGGGGAAAAGTGCGCTAACTTCAGGGGTGATTAATATTAATAAGATTACCTGTTGTTTGTCCGAATGTTTGATGTAAAACTGGCGAAGAATTTGTCTGGCGCAGAAGGACATGTGGCGGAACCGAGATAACTTCCCCATAGCGTGACAACATTGACGGCACAAGTGGAACTCTGCATTATCCAGCTGGAATCACCCATACATACAAAGTCAATCATCAACAAAGAACAACAGGAATCATGTTTTTAGCATAAAACAGTCCATTCCGCTTTATTGGGACACATTGGCCCCAAACATTTCATCCCAAATAAGTGAAGTTAATCTACTGACTGTGGTGACATCCGTGATCTGGACAACAAAACAACAGGCAAAAAAATAAGGTATAATTTATTCCAAAGTCATCAGAGAAGCTGCACACATCAAATAAAAAGTATTTTCTGAAGCAATATTTATCACAAGCGATTCTGAACTTATTCTTCACAAACTATTTTCTCTATTTCTTTACACATAAGGTGAAATCGCTTACATCTGATGATGGACACTGTAATTCTGTCCGAAACGTTGATTGAAGAAGGAGGAAGCGCAACAAGGCTCAAGAACCAAAAAAAAAATCATCATTATACTTTTGACTCTGAAAATGTCAAATCATTATAATACAGTAATGTTTAAATAGATTAAATAATACATTGATAATACCTTTTGTCCGGAGAGAATCTCAAAAATGATCCCATAATTGCTTTTCGATGAAAAAACATCTACTTCTGTAGACAAGCAACATTGGCAAAGTCGAAATTCTAATGTTTCAACATCGTTTGCCATCTTTATGGTTTGTAGTTGAAAAACTAAAACACGGATCGGTCTTTATCATTTCTACACATCTGTTCCGATGATGGTACACTTCAAGGCTACCCGAAACGTTGTCTTAAATAAAGAAGGAAGAGCAACACAGATTTATACCACAAGATTTTGAAAACAACACTATTCTTTAAGTCGTTAGAATCATACACGAATCAATCAAATCTACTTTTTAAAGCGTTTAACATTAACCGCTTCTGGGAAAAATAAACACAATCTTCCTCATTAAGAATTTAAGCATTTAATGGAAACAATGCAGGCGTTATTAATATTTAATAATTTGTTACAGAAGTATATTATTGATTATTGCTTGACATTTCGTGTACAGGTATATTGTGTCAAAACTGACAGATGTATTATAGTATTCCATAGAAAACGAAAGATATGAGCTGTGTTTCTAGTGATGGGTAGAATCGAAACATTTGATTGCGAAACGTTCCCGTATTCGATATACGATTACAATTTTTTTTTACAATTAACTATTAATAGGGTTTTTGCGTTTTAGGAGGGTCAACGTTGCTTTATTATAACAACCAAGCACGAGGGACATTTACTCACAAATCCTCTTTAGTTATATTAAATTATATATTTTTATTGAAAGTTTAGTTTAAAAAAGACTAAATTTTTAATTATGTAAAATTATTATTGTGACAGCTGCATCGACTTTAAAATCCGTTCTCAAACTGTTTGAATTTATTATTAGTTGTAGTTCTGTGTTCTATGAACAGTGGACCTCGTGTCTAAAAATGTATGATTATAATTTTCAATTGTAAATTAATCAAAACCAACATTTTCTCTAAAATACTTAAATACCTACCTACTTAATTATAAACCAAAAATATTTAATGTAACTTTTTTATTTCAAATAAGGAATTATACATTTTTTACCAAGAAACGTCACTAACCCAATTACAGTTAATTTTTTAAATCTGTTCAGGCAGGATACAATAGGTATAATATTGACAAAATGCGAATGAGAACGTTGAAATAAACACGACGATTTAACAAGTAAAAAATAATCCTTACCAAAAAATTTAAACGGACACCATCTTGAATTGGAAACGGATCCTAAAAAAAAATTCACAGACAGATAAAATGCAAAACAGGACTTTGCTAGGTACAGTTAATTATTAACATTTATAAAAAAAAGGTTGGTTATTTGAGTGCAAATAGAAAAAAATACATACAAGCGGGTAGCTGATGAATGTACATCACATACATAGAGAACCCGATTTTTTTTTCAATCTGTTTTCGATTTTCTTTGTTTAAATTTTTTTCGGCTACTAAAGATTTAAAACTTAACTAAACCAAAACTTTAAGAAACTTTGCAGCTGTGTTTACGTTTTGACGCATTTTAACCTTTGTCAGATCTAAAATAAAACTGTTAGGGGTAGAACAAATTTGATTCTTAGTGACAATTGGTAGGGTTTTTAATTTTTTTCCTCATTACTTTAGAAGTTATTGTTAAATTATTTTGGAAGAGTATTAGATCTCAGAGTTTCACATAAATAGATAAATCGTTCACTGCTTACAAAAATTTTCATTGTATTCAATTTAAAAAACTTACACAAAAAATCGGAAAAAAACATTCGGCTGAGATTGAACATAAACATAATATTTAAAAATATAAAAATGGCAACCGCCTCAACTAGTAGGCGCCGAACGAACTTAAAAATTGAAATCCATTAGAAAATCTGCAAAAAACTACCGTTTTTGGAAAAATCATCATTTTACGGGCCTAGCTGCAAGACTTGGGTTCGGATTTTAAAAGCCGATTTCTCACACTCTATGGCATCGAACGAACTTAAAATTTGGAATCCTACAAAAAATTGTGGTGTGAATAAAATCTGCATAAACTACGTGGTCGATGTCAAGGCTCTCGACTAATAAGCCGGACGTCACGGGTTCAAATATTACACGGTAGGTAGGTTGACGGCTTCCGTGTTCCAGGTTTAGGCTCTCGACAAGTAAGCCGGAGGTCACGGGTTCAAATTCCGGCCGCAAGTAAATTTTATTTTATTTATTTACTGTTGTTTTACAATTTATATCAGTATAAAATATCTTCTATTTATTAAAAGTCTCTGAAAGTTCTTCACCGATTGCTTTGAAATGTTGACACAACGTTGCATTCGAATACGCGTTTGTTTTTATGCACCTGTGTTATATAGATGTCACCTGCGACAAGTAAAAACAAGTTTTATTTTTTAAAAAACAGCGCCATCTATTACAAAAAATGCTTTTCTTTAAAAGCCTTCTGCTTTTTTTTTAATAAAATAATCTGTTGGACGTAAAAGCAACGCGCGTTATTGTTTCTCTATCTACACAGGCAGACTGAGCCACAGCAACGCGTGGTGGTGCACAGCTAGTATTTGCGTCAAGTTTCTGAGTCGAAGATACTCCCAGTATCGCCCTGGTGTAAGACGACCATTCAAAACATTGAAACCTTACTTGAAATTGTTGCTTTAGCCGTGTTTGGTGATCAGGTCTGAATAGCCAGGTACTTCCTCCTCATAACACACGCCAATTGGGGATGCCCTAGTCTTTCTGACTTCAGACGGCTCGGAGCAGTTGGTACTCTTGTTCAGCTTCAGATAAAAAGGTACCCAGTTTACCGTCTGTTTGTATATTGTACACACGACGAGGAACACGGAGACGAACCGCGCCGAGCCGCGCCGAGCCACGCCGAGCCAGCCAGTTTGATCTAAGTACCCATCGAGTGAACAACTCGACTCCGCATTGACCGCTCCATCCTAATAAGTATGTCATTAGTACCTACGTGCGTGTTTTGTTCAAGAGATGTTACAGTATTCATTTTTATTTTGTCTAACCTATTTAATGAAGTATTGGGAAATACCCGACATCGAATTACAAGAAACTGATAAACCCAAGAAGTGCGATTTCAAAACAAACTGACGTCACCAATATAAGTATAAGTACAGGCTTTTCCAATAAGAGGTGTTATTTTGATATTCAATCGTAATAGATCAATGGTTTCGTTGCTTGTGTGGCACGTAGCGCCGTTTTGTTGAAAGTAAACGTTGTCCAGATCAATACCATCTAATTCCGGCCATAAAAAATCATTAATCATCTCTCGATAGCGCAATCCATTCACCGTAACTGTTGCTCCAGCCTCATTTTCGAAAAAGTAAGGTCCAATGACTCCGCCGGACCATAAACCGCACCAAACACTCACACGTTGAGGATAAAGAGGCTTTTTAACAATAATGCTTGGGTTTTCCGAGCCCCAGATGCGACAATTTCGCTTGTTGACTAAGCCCCTAAGGTGTAAATGGGCCTCATCACTCAAGATGATTTGCATTTGATTCACTCAAGTGAATTTTAATAATTTCAATGCGTTGTTGAAGCGTGTATCGTTCCATTTTTATTGATGGCGTAGTTTTTACTTGTCAAATGTCAAAAAATAACAGCTTCGAAAGTAACATCTACCGAAATACCGGGCTATTCAAAATAACACCTCTTATTGGAAAATCCATTACTATAACTAAGAACATTGACATTGGCCCGGAGAGGTCAATACATTTGATTATGAAATGATTACAAATATATATTCATTTAATTTGCGTTATTTCACAATGTATTCATTTAATAATAAAACACAACTGCTAACTGATTTTTAGCTCAACTCGTAAAATCATTTCTCCTCGTGCACCCTTACAAATTGAATATGGCAACCTGCAAATTCTGGTACAGGAGAGATATCTTGGGATGTGCATTGATAAACACTCTATACAGCATATTCAAGATACAATCCCCCCTTTAATTAGCGTATTTAGCCGGATATCATATCTGTTACCAAATAAAATTAAAAAGGGTCCATATTACAGCCTCGCACATTCACATTTAACTACTTGATAGAAATCTGAGGAAACGCATATGAAACATACATAAATAAACTACAGGTAACACAAAACAAAGTAATCAAAAAGCTATTTCACTTCAAACCTAGAACATCCACTAAAAAGTTATATATGGAAACAAAACTGTTTACATTAAGAAAATTTAATTTATACTGTTCATGTCTCCTTCTTTACAAAATAAATAATAAACTCATACATACAAATACAAAACTGATTAAAACGTCCCAAGTACACACACACTTTACACGGCAACACGATAAAATACATTTAAACACCATACATATTTACTATGGCAAGCAATCCATTGGTTACGAGGGAGACAATATATATAATTGCCTTCCAGAAAAAATTCAAAAACGTATAGGCACATTTAAAAATAAATTGTTCACTTTTATGCTCAATCAACAAAACACTGAGAGTGGATAACATCGTTATGTAATTTATTTATGTGTAATGCATTAGTTATTTCTAGTTAATTAAGTAAATTGTAATTTTCTTTTGTCTAGAATAAAAACTTTAAAAAAAAACTTGTATAAATCGCACGCCGACCGTTGAACTTGGCAACCACCTCGGGTCTGGAGCTCTAAGATATCTGAAAAGAAAAACTTTGACCCCCTTCAGAAACGGGCGACCCGTTCGATATATTCCGCTATCTTAACGAACGGACTGCAATCTTTAGAGCACAGGCGTCGCATTGTTCTACCGGTATCTCAATGGAGGATGCTCCTAGGAACAATTGTCATTGATCTCTTCGGCAACGGTAAACACGTCAAATGTGTGCCCAACAATTGTCACACGAGAACGGGTCGTTTCAACGACTTGATCTTGAGTTCAACAGCTCCTATACCATGGGTCTTTCAAGATCCAGGTTCACTCCTTCCTTTCCCCAAAGTTACCACCCTCCACAAAGCAACCCCGAAGATGACAGGCCACGAGTGAAATTATTTTTCTTAGGACCTCCCGTGTAGAGGCACGCTCCAATCGAAACGTTGCTTAAAATGGCTTTAGCCGTGTTTGGTGACCAGTTCCGAATAGTCAGATACTTCCCTACCTTTCTCCCTCTCCACTACCTTCAGCATCATAACTTACTTAGACTGGGAATGCCATAGTCTCACTGGCTTCTGATGGTTGGGAGCAGTTAGGACTCTTGTGCGATATTCAGTAAAAAATCATAATGAAACGTCATAAATTTTTACAAAAAATGTCGAAAATTCAAATGAAATCTTGTTTCGGAGTATTTTAAGCAATAGGAAAATCCCATCATATTTTAATACTAAGAAATAAATTAAAAAATATAAACACGTGACTTTGGGTTTTTTTGGTATTAGTAGTACAGAGTCTCTGTGTTGATGTAAAAAGGCAATAAATTAATCTAACCTTATTCTTCTCAGTTTTATTGTGAAATAACTTACTAAATCAGGGTTGTACCAACTCTTCTAAAAAATATTAAATTAATTTTTATATTGATTATTATTAGATATCGGATTATTTGCGCTAAAAAAGTCAAAATATGCAGTTCAAAGTGAATACCGCGTTACTTGTAGTTCTGTGAATAGTTGTAGACATCGCATCTGAAAAAGTATGTTTTGAATATTCTCTTCTTCAAATAGTATAAAATATAGTCGGTATCCGCGTCTGTCTGTTTATGCGCTTAGTTCTTCTTAACTTAGAGAATTTTTTCCGGAAGGTTTATTGTGTACATTAATTTTATATTGTATTTATTGAAAGTAGAGAAAAGTCGATATTTTTTAACCAAGTCATAAAAAATTATATTGCTAACGCTGGCTAAACCGTATGAGATACATCAGAATAATGTAGGTACTACAGAATTGTATATCTTAAAAAAGTCTACAGAAAAGTCCATAATGGTATTTGTCTCGCTTAATGCCCTTCCCCCCTCCTTCCACTTCATATACTTCGTTCAAAAACAAAGTTATTTGTTTTTTAATAAAATAAAGTTCAATCGGATAACATTATTTTATCTATTTCCGTTGTATATCAATGCATACGTCCACAATAAAATGTAAACATTATATTTATTTATTAATTGGACAATTTGCATAGCGCCGCTTTTGTGAGATATCACCTCAGGGGCGCTATATTGAAATAATCTACCTTTATATATAGATTTTTACTCTCCTGATGAAGGTGTATATATAATCTAACTTTAAGCTTAATAAGGTACAGTAACAGTTGTAGGTAAAAAATTACCACCAGTTGGAGTAAAATTAACACCTTTTAATTAAACCGACTGCTAATCTCATCTCACAATTACCCTCCTTTTATTCATAAACACGGGTACAATTAATCAATATGTAATAATCTATTAATTCATACAAATTTGTTATACCTATCTTTAATTGTTGTGAGAAACTATACGATATTGATTCAACTTATAGACATTGACGGTTGTAACACATATTTAAGCACTGCAAGGCTCCTATGAGCCAATTATATTAGGTCCGATAACAGTTAATATCAGTTTTAGACATGTAGTCAATAATAGTGTTTCATTTGAAATAATCCATCACAAATACGTAAAATTTCATTTATTCAAACAACTGTCATTCTTATTATGCGTAAATTTAGCATGTTATTATTCATTAACTCCTTCCTGTTCCGTGTTTTAACAATAAACACCCTCTCTCTGTGAATGATCGAATATCTATCTATTAAATGTAACTGTTGTTAGTATCACTTAAACTGGGCGAAGCCCAACCAAGTGCCGCCTGCAGGGTCTAGCAGCAAAAACCCGCGGAGCGGGTTTTTAACTGCTAGTATTTAAATATTGGCGCCAGTTATTTGGTTCGTTCTTATACCGCCAGATGTGCGCTCTGTCGGCCATCTACAGGCGTGCGTATCGGCCATATTGAACGAACGCGTTATTTTTATAAACGTCAAACATAATCACGTAATTGTGGATAATTTTCACTGTAATGTAATTAATCCAATGGATTATGAACTTTCTAAGACATATTTTCTTCGATATTATCCAAAAATTGTATGAGCAGAAACGATATTTTTGAAGAAATATCGTATTACATGTATTTCAGTATGAAATCGTGTCTTAATTTTTAATTTCTTATTTAAACAAAATTTAAATTTGACCAATCAGAGGGCCTACATCGTCCAGACGCTAGGACAATAATACTATCAGATTATTCCGATTTGACAGTTTTTAGTAGGATCCACGTTCATGCGAACTCTGGCGGGATAAAAAAGCAGTACCCAACACGGCTACCATCTTGAAAAATTACAAAACGGACGAGTTAAACTAATCTCCTCAACTGGGGTAATTGGTAGAGGGAGGGGTATGAGATGACATTATCGATGAAAAATCTTTGTCTCCTGATCCAGAAGTCAAGTTCCAATTGTTCGCAGCCAGTATTATATCAATTTTTCCTATTAAATTACCATCATCAGAAGGAAAATGTTACTTGTGCAATGATGGACGACTATAATATCTTTAATAACTCCATCAGTCAAAACATGTTTAAAACATTCCGTTTACCCCTGCGGGAACTGACGTGATGGTTGGTTAGTTAAGGATTTAGCAGCTTGATTTGGAAATAACATGTTTAAAACACTCCGTTTACCCCTGCGGGAACTGACGTGATGGTTGGTTAGTTAAGGATTTAGCAGCTTGAATTGGCAATAACATGTTTGCTAAAGGCATCATATATTTGTGCGTCATTTTTGGTTGTTAAATAAAGGTCATACAACAATCTAGATTAACAAACCGGTTCAAGTAAACCGGCCTTGTCCGCAGTTTGGTAAATCTGTTCATGTACCTACCTAATAATGGACGGTGTAGTAGGGTGGACTGCATTTTATTATTATCTTTCAAAATTAATATAAGTTTTTCCTGATGATTATGCTTTAACTTAAACGTTTTCTTATGCATGATATTGTGAACGAGGGATACTTGGAGCAGGTGGATGAGTTTGTGTATTTAGGAAGTATGTTCTAGAGAGATGGGAAGGCTGACAGAGATATTGAAACAAGGGGAAATGCAGGTAACTCCATTCATGGAGGACTGAACGCAGTTGGCGCTAACTAAACATTGTCCAAGCTAGCAGTCCACAATGGAGTGCTGGTACCTACCCTGATGTATGGAAGTGAGGCATGGAACTGGCAGAGAAAAGATGAAAGTAGACTGAATGCTATAGAAATGAGATCCATCAGGCGTATGTGTGGTAAAACCATATACGATCGTTTGAGAAATGTGTAGAAAAAAGTGCAAGGCTGGTGTAAGCGTAGTGAGTAAGATCAAGAAAGGGACGCTTAGATGGTTTGGGCATATAGAGCCAATGAGCGATAAACGAGTGTAAGGAGAATATACGATGCAAATGTGAATGGTAGCAGAAGTCGGGGACGCCCGAGGAAGACATGGCACGACCAAGTGAATCAGATACTTGAGTCGGGCTAAGTCAAGAGTAAGAATAATAGAAGGGTATGAATGTGAATGAGGCAAGAAGTGTGTGGTGTGACCGAGTTGTTTAGCGGTCCGTCTTCTCTCTCTACCCCTGCGGGGAAACGGCGTGATGTTTAGTAAGTTTATATACTAATGCATATACCTTTACATATGCTTATACTTAGACTTATACTTTTGCTTATACTTATGTTTATAACCACACTTACACTTACACTTACACTTACACTTAGGCTAGCTTTACACATGTTAGTTTTTCCGTAAGTAAGCGACTTCTAGCCAATGGGCTCAATGGATTTTGAAAATCAAAGGTTCTCATTGGCCAGAAGTCGCTTACTTACGAAAAAACTTACCAGTGTAAAGCTAGCCTTACACTTACACTTACACTTACACTTACACTTACACTTACACTTACACTTACACTTACACTTATACTTACACTTATCCATCACAAGGAAAGGTTTGTCGTGTCTTGAGTTTGGTGAACCAAAACAGTTAAATTCCATTGAACAGCTGATATTTACCCCCTAGCGTCTATTAAATAGCAGATATTCTCATATAAACCCCCTAGAGGCTATTAAACACCTTATATTAACCCCCTAGCGTCTATTAAACAGCCGATATTCTGATATTAACCCCCTAGAGGCTATTAAACACCTTATATTAACCCCCTAGCGTCTATTAAACAGCCGATATTCTGATATTAACCACCTAGAGGCTATCAAACACCTTATATTAACCCCCTAGCGTCTATTAAATAGCAGATATTCTCATATTAACCCCCTAGAGGCTATTAAACACCTTATATTAACCCCCTAGCGTCTATTAAACAGCTGATATTCTGATATTAACCCCCTAGAGGCTATTTAACAGCAAACATTATGATATTTATCCTCTAGCGTCTATTAAACAGCCGATATTCTGATATTAACCTGCTAGAGGTTATTTAACAGCAAACATTATAATATTTATCCTCTAGCGTCTATTAAACAGCCGATTTTCTGATATTAACCCCCAAGAGGCTATTAAATACCTTATATTAACCCCCTAGCGTCTATTAAACAGCCGATATTCTGATATTAACCCCCTAGAGGCTATTAAACCCCTTATATTAACCCTCTAGCCTCTATTAAACAGCTGATATTCTGATATTAACCCCGTACAGGCTATTAAACAGCAAACATTATGATATTTATCCTCTAGCGTCTATTAAACAGCCGATATTCTGATATTAACCCCCTAGAGCAATGATACTCAACCTTTTTCTTCTGCGGGCCACATTCATATGTTTGTAAAGCTATGCGGGCCGCAACACTATACTGGTATGACAAAAAATATGAAACCCACCACCCCCGTTTTTTTGACAACACTGTGATTGACGCATTTAACTTTGGAGCTGTCAAAAATTTATGTGTTGCCACGAGCAAAATTATTTACGCGCATATTTGTCTGTCAAATCTTTGTTTTTTGGAGATAGATCTAGCGTGTGCAGTAGCAACACTCTTATACCAGATCTGATGTTGACACGTCAACGACTATCCTCTTCGAGTTTCAATGTCTGTACGTCAAAGTCACAATTAATCTCAAATTAACGTGATATAGAATGCCAGATTTTGTAAACCATGTTCCTGATATTAAATGTATTGAGGGCCGCACAAAATAGCTTGGCGGGCCGCATGCGGCCCGCGGGCCGCAGGTTGAGTATGACTGCCCTAGAGGCTATTAAACCCCTTATATTAACCCTCTAGCCTCTATTAAACAGCTGATATTCTGATATTAACCCCGTACAGGCTATTAAACAGCAAACATTATGATATTTATCCTCTAGCGTCTATTAAACAGCCGATATTCTGATATTAACCCCCTAGAGGCTATTAAACCCCTTATATTAACCCTCTAGCCTCTATTAAACAGCTGATATTCTGATATTAACCCCGTACAGGCTATTAAACAGCAAACATTATGATATTTATCCTCTAGCGTCTATTAAACAGCCGATATTCTGATATTAACCCCCTAGAGGCTATTAAACCCCTTATATTAACCCTCTAGCCTCTATTAAACAGCTGATATTCTGATATTAACCCCGTACAGGCTATTAAACAGCAAACATTATGATATTTATCCTCTAGCGTCTATTAAACAGCCGATATTCTGATATTAACCCCCTAGAGGCTATTAAACCCCTTATATTAACCCTCTAGCCTCTATTAAACAGCTGATATTCTGATATTAACCCCGTACAGGCTATTAAACAGCAAACATTATGATATTTATCCTCTAGCGTCTATTAAACAGCCGATATTCTGATATTAACCCCCTAGAGGCTATTAAACCCCTTATATTAACCCTCTAGCCTCTATTAAACAGCTGATATTCTGATATTAACCCCGTACAGGCTATTAAACAGCAAACATTATGATATTTATCCTCTAGCGTCTATTAAACAGCCGATATTCTGATATTAACCCCCTAGAGGCTATTAAACCCCTTATATTAACCCTCTAGCCTCTATTAAACAGCTGATATTCTGATATTAACCCCGTAGAGGCTATTAAACAGCAAACATTATGATATTTATCCTCTAGCGTCTATTAAACAGCCGATATTCTGATTTTAACTCGGTTTACATGATTACTGGAATAAAATACTCACAACATAATCGAATCCAAATAATGTGATAAATATTCACCTGTTTCCATGAGTTTTATCGTGTATATGTATACCCCTAAATTAGAAATTTTACTAATAAACCTGTTGTAAATTCTAAATTGAACACAACTGATAATCAACCATTAATAAATCGAACCTGATTGATTATCACTTGCGTAAGAATTAAAACAATTCTACTACAACTTTTTCAGTCAATTCCCAGCGCGCCTTTCAATTTAGCGCCCTAGTTAAGCCTTCCAACTGTGCCTTTACTGAGTCCGACCCTGTCAGCAGTTCTTACCATGCGAGAGGTAGTATATAGTATTTTGACCTCAACCAGTTTCAGCAAAGCGCATTGTAACATCGGTTAGCGTTGCAGTAGTACGTCGCTAACTTAACATATTATTCTGACAGTGATTTAAAAAGTAATTCTATTTAAAAATGAAAACATTATTTTTTTCTGTTGTTTTTTTGGTCGCTTTATTTAAAAGTGTTTATTCTACCCCATTGCCTCAGGGAACAGGTGAGTTTTATTTTTAAATTGATTTGTAGTTATGTATGTAATTGAAAAATAAATAAAATCGATAATACCAGCCGGTTTCGCATATAAATTGGTAGGCGGATTGCCGCTGTTTATTTGATAACCTTTGCCGTAGATCACCAAGTAGTGAGCTGTGCTTGGTGACTTAGCAGGGTGTCCGAGTTGTGTGGCGGGCCGGACGTCACTCACGGACACACTGACCCCAAGATTCCTTTGCTCATTATCATATTCCTCCCTAGAACTCAATCTCTTCCCTTTACTTAAAAAGACCCACCACACAGCATCCCCGAAGATGACAGGGTCTGAGGGAAATAACCTTCCTCAGGGCCTCCTGTGTTAATGTATTGTACCTGATTGATCTTGAATTCAACAACAAATATTATCAATTTTCTCTATAATTATTATAATTATGTTTTTGTTGAAAAATAATAGAGAGACAACTAGAAATTTACCTATTCTTGAAAAAATTCGAAATCTGTCAAAAATTTAAACAAAAGATATACAAAGTACAGAATTACTAGTAGTAGTTCTGTGAACAGTCCTTTGTAAACCTTGCGTCCAAATCAAGTGTATTTCTTATTTTCCCTTATTTAATAAATCAAAATAGAAATTTCCTCGGAAATCATATGATTTGTAATTAGGTACTGAATTATAAACGACACTTCTTTGAATTGTACAATTTGTCCAAAGTAACGTCTTTGAGGTCGTCTTACCGTGCTTATACCATCATATAAAATATTCCAAATATATAAAAATGTAATATTCAATACGGCAACCATGTTGAACCGGTTCCGTAACGTAACAAACAAATTTACAGATACACCAAACGGCAAATAGTCGAGTTAAAACAGGACTTCGATAGGTTCATTAAATTAGTTGAAATAAAATAATTTTCAGCAGGTATGTAGTACTAACTTTATCGCTTTTCTGAACAATCAGTTCCAATTTTCAAATCAAATATTTGAGTTATACTACCACAGTAAAATAGCATATTTCAGAATCTTTGTTTGATATTGCTTTAGCGGCGTTTGGCGACCATTCCTCCCTCTCATCTTCTCCCCCCCCCCAACTCCCTCCCGCCCCTATTAGGGTATGCCATAATCCCACTGGCTCCAGCCGTAGAGTGTTTGTATTTACATATTGTTTGGTTTATACAGCGGATGGGCTGACTTTCTGCTGTACCGCTGATGATGTAAAGAGACCAGGAACAGTAGATCGAATAGTCGATTCTCTCGGAACTAAAAATGGCGTACGGATTAGTCAACAGAGTAAGGAAAACAAATGTTTTTTTTTTTCAAATTTTATGTTGAATACAATTTTAATAATATTAAAAAACACTTGGAAATAAAAAATAGAGTATATTCCGATTAAGAATTGATGTCGGCTTTTCCCGATTATAGAGGACCAAACATAACATTGTTTTTTTGTTGCTTTTAGAGTGCTTGGAGCATTCTGCGCTGTTTTGTCCGGAACCAGATGACCCCGTATTCGGTGTTATAGGGGGAACCACAGTCACGGACCCAGGAGCATTCCCCCACATTGTAAGATAAAACATACTCAAAACTCTTACAATACCGTACAATAAAATATCTAATCTTTTTATACTTTTTTCCTCATATCTTTTTATCCTCTTATCGTGCTATCTTCTTATATTGAGATATTCTCATCTTCTTATATTCTGATATTCTCATCTTCTTATATTCTTACCATCTTATATTCTGATATTCTCATCTTCTTATAATCTTAACTTCTTATATTCTGATATTCTCATCTTCTTATATTCTTATTTTCTTTTCTTCTTATGTTCTTAATGTTAACTTTTATCTTCGTATCTTCTTATCATCTTATCTTCCTACATTTTTTTACGTCTTCGTGGTCGAGAATTGGAATATTCTATAGAAGAATAGCAAATATGTATTATTTTCACAACTTATTCATTTCAAATAATATGTAATATTGTTGAAACGTTGCTTGCAATGGTTGAACTCTCAAAACCTCCTTCCCCTCCCCAATACCCTCAGCCTCACAACATACCCCAACTGTGGATTCCATAGTCCCACTAGCTCCAGACGGTTGTATTATTATGTAGCCTATTTACAGGTAGCTATGGGTTGGAGGCTAACGGATAATGCTGGCTTCTCTTGGCTATGTGGCGGTTCTCTGTTGAGCGAGTTTTACGTTCTTACTGCAGCCCACTGCACTTTTACCAGAAACTCTGGACTTGTTAGGTCAGTTTTTTAACTTTACATATTTGAAAAATAAAACTCTGAAGAAGTAGACATTGCTTCCGAAACACGTCGGTTTTTTAAAAACCGATAAAAACTAAGCATTTCTTGTTTTTTAATAAAATTTCACCACAAAATAACTTTTTTATGTTTGAAGAAGATCGTTTGTTATAATATTTTCCAGCGGTAGACCAGAAATAGTCCGCCTCGGTGAATTGGACTTTACCAAGGACGACACGGAACTACAGGATATCCAGATCCAGTCCATTATTGTTCACCCAGAGTACAAGTCGCCTAGCAAGTATCACGACATAGCACTGCTGAGATTAGCCACACCAGCCAAGTAAGGGTTCATTACCATTTTCATATTTAGGACAATTTGAAAAAACCCATCTGAAAATTTCAACTTTCATTTTCGGGTTCTGTGAAAGTCCCATTCAAGTTCTGTTATTATATCATTATAGGCTAGCTGCTTGACATAACTGAAATAATAACAGAACTTGAAAATATCTTTCACAGAACATGACAATTTACTTTGAAATTTGAAGAATTTTTGAAATTTTCCATCAGATTTTAAATAATTAAATCCATACCAATTTTCATTGGGACGCTTAATGTTTTTATTATGTCGAAATTAAGTTTATTATCACCTTTTTAATATTCGTTGATTATAACTTATGATACCGTTAGTAGTTCACATTATTAAATTTACGTCATTCTTTCTTAGGACCGGACGGGTTGTTTCACAGAATTAGAACTAAATGTAATATTCACACAAATGTAATATTCAAGCTCTGTGAATGTCCCATTAATTCTAGTTGTTATTATCAATGTAGTATAAAACAGCCGGGCTAGGGCAAAATAAGAATTTGAATGGAATTTTCACAGAACTTTCATTTTGACATTGAAATTTGATGAAATGTTCAAATTCTGTGAACCAACTGTCCTTAATTTATTAATATATTTTGATATTTCATTATGACTATTATCTTATTGAATGGAGCATGCAAAATCTTTCAAGGTGTTATCATTTTCTTCACTTATTGATTTGGTATGTTTTTCAACAGGTTGACAGATTTCGTTCGGCCCGTCTGTTTGTGGCAAAACGAGACAATGGAGCAGACAATTGCTAAGGCCATTGGATGGGGTAGAACTAGCCTAGGTATATTATATATTGTTAATGTTTTACAACTCTAAACAGAAGTGCACTAAAGTAACCTTTATAAAAATCTTTACAACAATTTACACATGTTTTTTGATTAGCTAACCTTCACGTATTAATAGACTTTACTAAAATTCTTTAATTTAACTCCTCAAGTTTACGTTTTTTAATGTGAATACAGCACAATAGTACCAACTGCTCCCAACCGTCTGTAGCCAGGTGTATGACATCCCCAATAGGTGTACGTAGTGAGGATAAAGGAGATGGGGAAAAGAAGGTAAGGATGTAAGTGTGGGTGTCCACATCAGAGCCGGCCCTGAACTAAATGGCAACTAGCGCGAGTCATATTTTGGCTCCCCTTTTCAAAACGTCCAACTGTTTTATTTACCAGGACTTCCTCTCCTGCCCGCTCAGCATCCCAAAATTTAAAAATATATAAAAATAGTTCAGTAGCGCTGCTTTCGCCACTGGCGGTAGAAAGGAGAAAACAATGAATGATTTTCCTTATTTCAGCTGGCAGTGGCTCGGTCACCTTGCAGGAGGTGGAGTTGTCTTTCTTCAGCAACCAGCAGTGCCGTCAGAGCTTCGGAGTGACGAGGACCATGAAGCAGGGTGTCATCCCCCAGCAGCTCTGCGCCGGCAATTCTGATGGCGGGAAAGACACGTGCAGCGTTAGTCTAATTTTCTTTCCATTTTTACACACCTACTATTTATTTGGTGGAAGAGTTTAGGGACCTACCTACCTATTTGAAAATTACAAAAATTTAGTATTTTAAATTTAATTAAATTAAATTAAAATTTTATAAATTATGAAATTTTAAAAATATTGAAATTTTATAAAATTTGATTTATTTTTTTTTTTAACCTTAGTAAAGGTTTTTATTTTTTGAATACTTTATAAATAAAACCACACTATTTGTGGGTGTTATATTTAATCAAAGTGTGATTTTTTCGTGTAATGGCATTAGAGGAGTACTGTGAGTTTAGTATTTGTGGTGCAAGAGGTCCGTTGTCCTGTAATATCGTAGCGGTTTACCGTAAAGTAATTTGTTTATCTTTCAGGGAGACAGCGGTGGACCTCTCACTATTAACCTGCCAACCAATAGGCTGAAGGACTGTATCCATCACCAGGTTGGAATCACCTCCTTTGGGATTGGATGTGGTTCCACCATTCCCGCCGTGTACACTAGAGTCAGTCAATATCTAGACTGGATTGAGAAGATCGTGTGGCCATAAGTAAGTACGACTCAAACTAACCTAACATAACCAAACATAACGTTGCTACGACTTGTTCAAGCTACCACATGGCAAAACAAATGTTCTGGCATAGCATGACATTACAGGAGAAATTGTTTTATTAAATGAAATTTTTAAAACAAGAGATGTTATTAAAATTATAACAAAAATAAATGCTGTTAAAGAAAAAGACAGGTTGATTACTACACGGCATAATGTTTACTGTTAGAACAGAATAATGCAACTAGTGGAGTACCACAGGGTTCAATCTTGTTTATACATTATATTATAAATCTTATTATTTTATGATGTATTTAAATATAACTTTTTTCAATGCCTCCAACTTTTTGGAATTATTTCAAATATTTATCATTGTAATATTCTCCCAACAAATTGTTGATTTGATACAGTGAAAACAGACTTCACTTAAATATATCAAAAACCTATTGTAAGATTTTCTCGAATAAAATATCCAGTGATCTTTACTGACAACATTGATAACAATGCTCTTAAGACTTACAACTTTAAGACTTGGGCATCCCTTTTCAATCAAATCTTTCATTTGTTAATCATGTTGGGATTAATAGGTGGGTTAACTAGAAATTTCAACAATATTAATAGTTTTATTTATTTTTTAATTAATCAAAGATTAAAACCTCAAATCGTACTATTTAATTATTGAAGACAATATTAGCGATTCCTAAATGAATATTTGAAACAGAAAAATCAGATCATAAAATAGAGTTAGTGAATATAGTATGCTTAATTACTTATCTCATAACGCCAATTGCCCCTCATAGCAGAGAACCTGACGTTAGCGACCCGTACTTAAAATTAGTTCAATCTCTCTATTTCAGAAATATCATCAATTTGGAAAAATTTGGATAATAATGGAACTCAAAATTCGACACAAACTTCTATCCAGTAATCAGAATGCTGTCATCTGACTAGTATAGGCCACATGACTCTGGACATACATATTTATCTCAAGAGAAACTTTAAAATGGTCTTCAAAGGCGATGAATCTCTGTTCAAACTAGCAGCTAAACCAAGTTTGTTTATTATCGTGATATAATTACATTAAATATCTGGCAGAACATAGTCCTTTCTATCGACATATGTAATGAACAACATTTGTGCCTAAGGGATAAATAAATAAAAAGCCTTTGTTAATCTCAATATTATCTTAGCAAAAATGACTGCTTTCTCTGCTATTTTCTTATTGTAACTTGGGTTAGGTAATCGAGACGGAATATAGAAAAATATGTCTTTTGGAGTTAAAAACGATGTAAATATTCATTTGAATTATTTGTCTAATAATTATTGGGAGGCTAGGATAAGAAAGAGACTTTCTCTTTCTCCTTTAGAAGAACCGTAAACAAATTTAATCTCATATGGTTCTTCAAAATAATTAATTGTATTATTGATTTGTCTACTTTAACTACGACTGCCTTTCAATGAATATCCCCTCCCGTAGACTAGGAAATAATAACCTGCTCTTCCTTAGTCAGCACTCAACTAATTATGGATACATATATTATAATAAAATAATTATAGATCTATCTATATAAATAAAAATGTAAATGTTGGTTTGTTCAAAATCTTAAATCTCCGAAAGTTCTTCACTGATTGCTTTGGAATTTTGACACAACGTTGTATTTGAATACGCATGTGTTTATATATATTATAAAGATGTCACCTGTGATAGGTAAAAAAAGCTTTTGTTGTAAAACAGTGCCTTCTGTTGAATGTAAAACCAAAACGCGCTATTGTTTCTCTATCTGCACACACAGCCTGAGCCACATCAACGCGTGGCGGGGTACAGCTAGTATATAATAAAACCCCTTCACAACTGAAACTGTGGGAATAGTCATCCTTTGGTCCAAAAATAGCAAAATGGTTATCAGATTTCAGCAGAACAGTTTTGGAAATAATAAGTTATTGCGAGTACTTAGTTGTATGTTCGTTTTTAATTCTTCTCACTCAAAAAAATTTTTCTTACGTGGTTTTTACTCAATTGGCCTTTAGAATATTACTCATCCAAATAATTTTTTATTAGATATTAGATATTACGTACCTAATTATTACGTACAATTAATATTACTTACGAAATAATTAATACGAAATAATTAATATACGAAATAATTGATACGTACAAAAATAATTTGGTAATACGTACCAAACAACCAAAGAAATTGATGTTTCTTAAAAAAGGCACTGCCTAGTTAGAAACTAATGTGGACTGTGCCATAATGTATTCAGGCCTGCATTACAGCTTATCCTCGACTTTGTACTTGTATTATTACATATCAATGTGCATAATATATATAATACCCATGTTCACATTATTTGTCCAATGACATAAATGTACAATAATAATTAAATAAAATAAATTCATATTTTTCCAGAATACGTACCTAGACTGGTCAACTTAAACCATTACCTTGATTTTTGGTACAAGTCTAATTGATTTGTGTCTGTCACTAAGCAAGTGAATAAATACTGGTAGTAAAGATAAACATTGAAATTTAAATCGATTAAAATATCCGATGGAATTCACACATTGAAGAAATTACAAATAAAATCGTCAGGTACATATAATCCGTAATATCCTCAACACAAACGACATTAAAAAGTGTACTACGCTTTGTGTCATCCTATAATAGATGAATTATCCTGAAACGCTGTGAATACATTAATCGCTAATCTCCCAACCATTTTCGGAATTCCACAAGGAACTGTCCTTGACCCTACACTGATTCCCTTCTTCGTTAATGATTTCTGCACCTAATATATGATGGATACATTCAATTCATACAATTCTTTGCTTCAAAATTATCAAAAAATGTACGCATCGAAATTGAGCATACATATTATTGAAGAATTCATTCAGTCTCGACACACTTGTGAGACAGGCACAGTAAAATACGTATTAAATTATTTATATGACGTACCTAGTGAATAAATTATTGTCTTTGAATTTTAATTACTCCATCACGTTTAGTTTCAACGACGTTCAAGGTGGTTCGAAAACCGCAAATGAGTTACTGAGACCTAACCAGCTTATTATTACTATCATTAAGGGAGTTGGAAAGGAAAGGAGATGGGAAAGATATTGGTTGTATTTTGAACGGTATATCTAGTATTTATATCTAGTAGCAGGTAACTTAGTAAAGGATCAAAGTTGATAAGTGATTAAACAAAACAAAATTTCCGACTACACAATATTTATAATAATATTAGAAATCAATCTTAGAAATATTTTAAATATTCGCGTTTATTTCTGGAAGTGGGTTAATTTCAACTTTCAATTTCATTCATTCGTTTACTTATTCACTCATTCGAGAAAACAAAATTGAAATTCAAATATATGTATTTAAAACTGAAGTAAAAAAATGGAAAAGAGACCTGAAATATAATCAACAACTTGCAAACATTATGCAAACAACTAGACACTCATTACAAGCATACAATACCCCTACACACACATTATGTATAAATATATAACTTCTCCCCTTACATGCAACCAAAGATTTTTATTGGGGTACATCTTTAAATTTAAAAAAATAGACACATTATTTTGTGAGGACTGTGAACTCGGTGTCACTATTCTTACACTGACTGCATATAAAAGCTGTAGTTAACCTGTAAATATTTCTGAGATTCCTCTACCTGAGGGAGTATGGCTACTACCCGTGGCTCTATCCTACTGACTTTCTCTTGGGCATGCTCGGTATGAACCATCTACGGGTCAGAAGAGATGTGCATATTGTATCACACTTCTTCAAACTGATTCGTGGATGGTTTGAAAATCCGACTATCATGGAGAGCATTAGTCTCTATGTTCCTGATGGTTATCTCCGTCACCGACAGCATAGACTGTTGTATCTCCCGGCCTGCAGGACTAACTTTCCTGCAGGTCATGCCGGTGGGGAGAGCAGTCTTGCTGTTGAACAGAATTAATTTGGATATCGACATATTTAACATCGGTGAAGCTGCCTTTAAAAGGCAAGCTCTATTGATGCTGGTATAGTTTATACACCGCTAACTATTATGTTATACCATTTTACTAATGTACTTAAAAACGAAATAAAATGTAATTTTGTAATGTTTTTAAAGGAATAAACAAATTGAATTGAATTGAATTGAATTGAATTGAACATGTATCCATCGACAGCCTTATTCTAGAAAACAAAATTATTGGATGTAATGAAGATGTGTATACCTGTACTTATAATATACTATACGAACAACCCCAAGCTTCACAGTCTTGTAAATCACAGTCACACGACAAGACTAAGAACAGGACAAAGAGTGATAGTGCAAAAAATTAATACAAGGTTTGAACCACGATTTCATATATTCCTAGCACCTAAGGTATATAATGAATTCAAACAACAACAACAACAGTAATAAACGGACTCTATTTAAAAGCTAATTACAATATGGCTTATAGAAAGTGGCAGAACAGATTCGGAAAACTTCCTGAATAAAATCATGATCTGACTGAATTGAAAACTGGACTGGACTGGATAGGACAGGACTCGAGGACTGGAGATGCAGATTCAGAGTCTGCTGTTATGCAGCATGACGTCTCCAGATTTGCCTATCAACACCGAGGCACCCAAATCCGTTGTGTTTGTTTTTTTTTAATCTCATATGCATATGATTGTATTATTATATAATATGTTCTTATTTGTGTTATGTTACCACCATGATACGGGCATTTCCCTAGTTTGGGGTACTGAGCAGTATATGTTTTACATTTTTTATTTTTTTTTTTTTTTTATTTATTTTTTTTTTTTTATTTTTTTTTTAACATACAACAAACAATGTTGCACTCCCATGAGTTATCAAACTCATTAAGGGATCGCCAATTGGTAGTTTTGAAATAGAAGAAAAAAAAAATAAAAAAAGAGTTTTGTACAGATAAATTAGACCCAACCCAACCCAATGTGCAGACACAATGTATGAAGAAAACATTTACAAAACATTTTACAGAAGCAACATACAGACACAACATATGAAGAATCACTTTACAGATATGTCACAAAAAAAATTATCTTATAAGACTTTATGAATTATTATAATCACTCATTTGATTTATGTACTGTTGGTGTCAAAAAGTTAAAAAAGTAACCTCAATGATGGACTATAGAAATGCATTAAAACAAAATCAGGAAAATACATTAAAAAGTACGGGCTCAAAAGTAAACAGACCCAAAACAAGATGTTTTACATTCAAAATACATGAAAAGATTAAAAAAGCCCATACATCTCTGGATGTACAAAGTTTGGTATTTGGAGATAATTAGGACGGCTATCAGAACAGAGTTTGTACCTACTTATAACTCGTTTTCCAAATAACATTTGAAAAAATAGGATTTCAATATATCGTTTCGATTTCGATTCATTTATACACATATAACCCCTAATCCTAAAGACTCTGACATTTTGCAATGTACTTCTCCTAAGAGAACTGTCCGAATGCAGAGTGCACGGAACACGTGTTCGCATTACATTTGATTCCAGAAAAATTCGCTGTTTTTGAACGTATTTCTAAATAAAATACGGAAATATGTATAGCATAAACTTTTTAATATAAGTGTGTTTGTCGGAAGTGACTTGCCAGGTAAGTATGTTTTGGTATCTTTTCTAAATAACAAATGTAGATCCTAGGAAATAAATTGTACAGCGCCCTTGAGGTGATTTTTCACAAAAACGGCGCTCTACAAATTATCCAATTATTATTATTATAAAGTTTTTAAAGTCACTTACAAAGATAAAGATACTATTAGAGATGCTGTCATACATAAATCTCAGAGATTCACGTTTCACTTAAGCACAGAGGGATGCGCGGGGAGCAAGTTCGGCAGTTTCCACAATTTGCCGAACTAATGCAGCGCGACAACTGTTGCCAAGGAAACGCAGTACAGCAGGAGTGCACAGGCTTTTAAAAAGGAGGGCCGTATACGAAGAAATCAAAACTCGTCATTAATATTATTGTTCAACTTAGTTTTAATATTTAAAACTGTGCCGTTATTTTTGTACTCATTATTTAATAATATGTTTTTACAATATTTAAATAACTGTAATTACCATTTAAGTCGTAATCATGTACAAACTTAACTTAAATGGCAAAACATAAAATAATAATAAGAAAACAGTAAGTACATGAAATTTTTTTTCTTAAATATGAGTACATAATGTATCGTGTGTTATTGGTTCAAGTTTTGATTTTAGTTTGGGTCAGCACTAGAAGAGAAGATGAAATTCAGTATCGGCTGAAAATTTACTTTCGGTCAGTCACTAATGATTTTTTCTTAGTATGAGTACGCATGTGTTTTATTAAGTTTGACTTCTGTGAAAAAGCATAGGGGCAGTACGAACATGAAAATGGTTTTTCTTTAGTATGAGTAGACATATTGTGTGTTATTAAGCTTGACTTCTGTGAACATACATAGCTACAATAAGAACATGAAAATGGTTTTTCTTTTGTATGAGTTCGAATATGTGTTATTAAGTTGGACTTCCCTGGACATGAATAATCACAGAAAGAACATGAAAATGGTTTTTCTTTAGTATGAGTACGCATGTGTGTTATTAAGCTTGTCTTCTGTGAACACGCATAACTACAGTAAGGACATGAAAATGGTTTTTCTTTAGTATGTGTACGCATGTGCGTTATTAAGTTTGACTTGGAAGTAAGTTTTCGGTCACATTCCGTGCATGGGAAAGATTTTGAATTTTTTGTTCCTTGTGCTTTGCTTTTTTGTTGAACTGAATTTATATCATAAATTGGCTTTGCTGCTCCTAGAAGAGAAACAATATTTTTTTAATTAATGCTGACATAGATAATATTAATTTAATACGATGAGAATTTGTAGCCGGTATGCTACTGCAAGTAGCTTGTTAGAAAGAGCTTTGTAAAATATTATAACTACTAAAATAAATGGATACATGTTGTGACTGTGTCCACAAAATACGCTAATATTTTAAAGCTAAAATAAAGTTTTCGATAAAAACGGGTAACTTGAGTTCATGATTAAAAAAACACATCTAGGAAATTAGGTTTTACCCGCCGCCGTTTGGTGAATTATTTCAGAATGCTCCGAGAATTCCTTTTTAACATCTGTGTGATTCATTGCTATATCTGCATGCGATAATCCTCCTCCATCCTTTTCTTGTATTTCTGGTTCCACCTTGATAGTGACTCTCTCTAGAATAGAATTCTCCATTGTGTCTAGAGTTCCAGAGCCCTGTTCACCTGCAAACTGAGAGAATTTATCAAGCTTTACTTGGAATTAGTTTAATTTCAGGGAGTGTGGCAGACACCAATAATAAAACCTCATGGCAGTCCTAGCACAGCAGTATTATAATAAATATAAGTAAAGAATACACATATGCGAATTTTAACGGTGTTTGTGGGAGGAATGTTGTGCAGGAAGTAACAGTAACGGAAAAACAGCAGGAAAGTTTTGTTACCTTGAGAACAGACAGGGAACCCCCGATATTTTATTATAACCTCATTTTGCCAAGTACTGTTTTTTTATTGTAAGTAACACCTAGCCTTTCGAATAAAAAACTGAAAATGAGTGACTAAATGTCACGTTCACAAATGAGTCTACTACTAGAAATTAATGACTCTGCAAATCGAAATATAAGTTGCGTTCAGAACACAAAACTGGTTTAAGCTCAAGAAAAAATCTGCCTTAGAGTCAACGATCTGAAATAATCGTTACACAAGGAACAAATAAATGGTTTTCCTCGGAATTTTGCACCATATGGTGTGAAACTATAATTTAAATTCCACTCAAAAACATGTAAACGGTTTCCTTCGAAATGCGTAAGCAGATGAATCCGCATTTGGAATTTTAACACATCATTCAGAAGACAAAACTGCTTTTTACTTAAGATTGAATCATTGTGCGACACTCAGCACATGAACATGGTTTTCTCCATGATCAGCTATCAGAATTATAAACCTGCACTTCAAACTACTGTAATTTTATCTGTAAGCGTGTCCTCGCAGATGAAATTACCTATAATTTTCAGTGGGTTTTGTAATAATGCCTTAAAATGTATCTGGAACACCGTAAAAATAAAGATTATTTAAAAAAAAACCTCGCGGGCCGCAGGTTCCCTACTCCTGAAATTGATACAAAGAATTTTTTTAAGTGCGTACTAACCGTGTCCCACTTTTCTGTATATTAACCAAGTCAAATAACATCATAATATCCAATGTACGGTTCCTTGCCAAGAGCCAAGTCAGAAGTCATCAGAGAGAATTTCATAAGAGAGTTTTTGTAATTTTTCTTTTAATTTCGTGTCAACTTGTCAAATATAAATAGCATAATATGTCCAAGGGTTCGTCGACCATATTTATTTTGAAACACATTTACCTTTTTAAATGCAAATATTACACAAGAGTCCCAACTGCTCCCAACCGTCTAGAGCCAGTGAGAGGAATAGTGGCGAGCGGAAGGAGAAAGGTTACTTGGCGATCTGGTCACCAAACACGATTCTGAATAGTGGTCTAACACCAGGGCCCACACTGAGATTATCTTTCATTCTGGAACTTGCCGAATATGCTTCTTTAACTATATTATTTTATTATAATATTATTACTTCCGGCAATAATTCTCTAGTGATAGTGAAAACCCTATCAAAGCCATAGCGTGGTTAAGAAGAACTAAGCGCACAAACAGACGCAGATAGTGACTATTTAGAGATTAGAGAACACACTTGTATTGTACAATGTACGTACATAGCCCACCCAATTATACTGATAGATAGTATATAATGTGTTTTATGAATTATTTAACGTATTCGTGTTTTGCGAACAGGAAAAAAAACTTGTACTAAAAGTATCTAACACTCTGGTAATATAAATAATGACACGTCATCAGTATTTACAGGTTAATGTAGTTAGTACTCACGGCCGGTTTCGTGTGTCGCTGCCACGGAGAAAGAGCGTTTGAATCGAATTTTAACTTATCTCTTTCTTATGTTCGGGTAATTCAAAATATACTGACAATTACAGCTTCAGGTGATAATTAGGGGTACGTAAATTTCGCAAATAAAAAATCGTGATTTCGCATTTAAAAAAACTCAAAATAGAAAATTTCGCATTTATTTCGCAAAAAAAAATACAGTGTTAAAAACTCAATTAAAGGCTGGCATTGTTGTAATTTCTACATTTTCATCTTTCATTGTTTGCCTGCGATCAGTAACGACAATATTGTAGATACTAAAGTACCTCTCGGCATCAACACTATTGACAGGGCAATTGAGACATTGAATAGCTGCTTTTGCAAATCCAGGGTAGCAAGATTTTGATGTAACTAAAACTTGCAGGAACTTCTTGACCGACCAATCGAAGTACATAATTGTCTGTGAAAATGAGAGTACCCGTCAATTAGTTCTTCTTGTGGTACACTTTTAAAAAACGGAATTTTTGCGAAGCTTTCCACTATGGAATTTGAATTGACAGAAGAAGAAGGCACATTTGCTGCTTCCGATGGACAAAATAATCTGCCAATGTGCTTGTAGCACTCATTTGTGGGATTCGGCCCTATGTGTACCAACAATTTATCCAAGCTCTTTTGAGCTGCTGTCTTCAACATCATGCTGTGATCGATAGAATTTTCGGTTGATAAAATAGCCGTCTCTGTCTGTTTTGAACAGAGTTGTAATAATTGTTAGCGCGTCTGATCAACATTTGAAAGCACGTAACGTCTAAAAAGGTGTGAAAGTATTTAATTTTCAAATTTCGCTTTTATCGCAAATAAAATGCAGATTTCGCTTTTATCGCATCTATTTCGTAAAAACGAAATTTACGTACCCCTTGTTATAACCTAATTCTTTTACTTATTTTTTCTCTCTCTCTATGCATGTTATGTTATAAACCTGCTAATGTTACTAATAAAATAAAATAAAAAATAAATAAAGAAGTGTGTGCCAAGACCGAGTTGTTTGGCGATCCGTCCTCTCTGCCTACCCCTGCGGGGAAACGGCGTGATTAGTTAGATATTAAATTTTGCAATTTAGTCCTTTGATTTTATTAATGAAATAAGGGTCGGAATTTCCATCTCGGTATCTAACTCCATATTTTCGCAGCTTATTATGGCATCTTTACATAAGTTGTAAATTTGGTTCGAGATTCATATTTATTTCATGAAATGATTAGATATAGATTATGGTTTCCTTTACTCATATCAATAAAGAACATTTACTTTTTAAGGCATTTTTATTTGGTGTGCCGCGGAACAAATCACATTCATGGTTAGGAGCAGTTGGGACTCTTGTGGTGTATTCACAGAAAAAAAAACATCAAAAACAGGTATTTCTGAGGTGACAATAAAATATAACTATAACAGTTTTAAAATACCTTGTTTTTTCACTGTTTTAATCCGTTTTATTTCGAACCTTGACAGAAGGACGCGTTCCCAGATGATCGCGTTGATTTGATGTCATCTGCGGTTCAAAACCGTTCACCGTTAAAAATATAAGTGTCCTAAAATGAAAAACTTTTAACTGAATATATAAATATGTATATATATATATATTTTTTAATTATCAATTTTACGCCCGTAATATACCTTCAAACGAACCCATCATTTATCGTAAGGCAAACACTACGATTAGATCCTAAATGTAAATATAATTTATCAAATCATAAATTAGGAGAATAAAGAATTTAATAGCTTCATTAATATCTAAATATGCTATAATATTCGCAATAACATCCGTAACCAGTTTAGTAGTGGTAGATTTGTTTAAAAAATATATAATAAAAAAATATATTCATCATTTACAGACCACCCTGTGCAACTACCTAGCAAAGTAACTACGCTACGCTGTAATCGCCAATCGCCAGTCGAGATGCAGAATCATGGAGTTGTGCCCGCTATCGGCCCGCCTTCCCTGTTTTCTATGGAAAAATGCGAATTCTTGTCTAAATTCACTAGAATATTAACTATGATTGTATTTATGAAATTATTTAGATACTGACTACTGAAACATGATGAATATACTCCCGCCTAATTATTGCTAAAACAAATTACATAAGATTATGTCACTAACACCCATTAATAAGCAAAACAAATTGGGGGACCCTAGTGACCCCCCTTCGGATCTAACGTGATTTTTTCGTTCCGGGACGAAAAGGTTAAGGTCAATTGACGATACCATAATAACACAGACACACTCACTGACCAATAGGGTGCATCATCTGGGCAACAAGTATGGGGTTGCTATTGAAATATTTATTGACCCCATTTATAGAATTATGCTTAATCTATACTAGCGCTTTGTTGAATCCTACAAATTAGAGTAGCGTTGGTAACGTAGTTTTAGCGTTTTGTCTTATATGTAGTGTTGTTTTAATATCTATTTTTTTTATGTTACTCTTACGTTTTACTAATATTGTTTAGTATTTGGTTTTTTTTAATTATTTCGAAATATATTCTATTATACTTGTAATCACAATTTTACATTTGGGTATTCATAGATATATGATGTAAGTGCTTAGTAATAGATTACACCTATATACTGTTAGTATGTCTTATGTAATACATATATAATAATTAAAATAAATAACTTTGTTTTAATACCACTTTATTGTATATATTTATAACCAACCGGTTTCAGTTCAACCCGAACCTTCATCAGGGTTAATAAAAACATATTAAATTAATTACAGAGGTGTATGGGTACTTATAGTTAAGCTGGAAGAGGGAGAGAGAACATCAACTTTGGTGGGGGTGGAAGACTTAGGTAGGAGAGAGGGGGTAAACATAGGTGCAGGGAATGGAAATATATTTAAAATGGGGCTGTTTGTTAAATCTAATTGTTTATTTAATAAATTGATTTTATTGACTTTAAGGGATTTTTTTATCTCGAGTGCTTCTAAATTGTTGAGGCGTAGACCTATCCCGTTTCTATGTAATACTTCTATACCTGAAGGCTTATCAAATGAGTGATCTTTATCTATTAAATGTGTTGCAAATTCGGAGAAACCTATGTTGTTTAAGTATCTCAAGTGCTCAACTACCCGCATTTGAACATTTCTTGCAGTTTTACCAATGTAAAATGCTTCGCAGTCATTACATTTAAGTTTATAGATGCCAGAATGGCTTAAATTATTTTCTTTATCTTTTGAGTTAGTTAAAAGTTTACCTAGGTTATTATTGGTATAAAAAGCGGCTTTAATTTCTGTTGGAAATTTTAAAACACATGAGGACGAGAAATTATTCATGTATAAAATTCTACGCCAACCGTGGTTTTTATTTACTGCGATGTTGGGGATACTATTGTACAGGAATTTATTACAAAATATGAGTCGTTGTTTTTTTGCAAGGATTTTATCAATTAAGGTATGGGTATATCCGTTATTTACGGCGATAGATTTGATTATAGAGAGTTCAATATTGAAGTTAACTTTAGATAGCAGAATAGTGACAAGTCTGTGGACCATAGAATGGAAGGCAGAATGTTTATGGGAAATGGGATGGTTTGAAGTACTATGAATGTCTGTATCGGTAAAAGTAGGTTTTCTATAAATATTAAAATTGAATTTATTATTAATAATGGAAAGGGATAGGTCTAGAAAATTTAAACTGTAATTAGTACCTATTTCTACTGTAAACTGAATATTATTATGGAACGAATTAAGGAGGGACAAGAAGGAATTAAGTTGACGTTCTGTACCTTTCCATATGCAAAAAATGTCATCAACATAACGTTTCCACATAAAAACATTATTTAAAAGAGGTGAGTTAGAACTAAAAATATTTTTTTCCAAGTTATCCATGAAGATGTCAGCAAATAGAGGACTCGTAGGAAGACCCATGGGTAGTCCGTATTTTTGTTGGACTATAGCATCATTAAATTTAAAGTAGTTTTGGTTAAGACAGATGTTAAACATTCGGGCAAGATCGTCAGAAAGATCTTTTGGTAGGTTTGAATTTGTTAATAAATTAGACAGTATAGTTCTACATTCGGGTACAGGTACATTTGGGAATAAATTTACAACATCGAAAGAAACTAATTTACAGTTATTGGGTAGAGTCAAATCTTTTAAATTATTGACCAATTCATAAGAATTCTTAATTGTATACACAGGGGAAAATACATTTGAATTATTAAATAAGTGAGTCACAAAGGAAGCTAATTTGTAATTTGGGGAATTACAGCATGATACTACAGGTCTAATGGGGCTATTAGTTTTGTGGATTTTTAAGAATCCATATAGTCTTGGGATTTTTGGGTTTTTCGTGAGGAATTTGACATTATCATATCACAGATCTTGAAAAACTGGGGATTTACAAACTTTTAATGCGTTTTTGATGTGTTGTTGAAACTTATTAGTAGGGTCAGTTCGTAGAGTTTCGAAATTGTCATTACTGATGAAGTTGTGCACTTTAGAGTTGTATTCCGAACGGTTCATTATTATTATTGTATTGCCTTTGTCGGCTTTTGTTAAAACTAAATTTTCATTAGTTAACTTTTTACGAATATTTCATTTATTTATTTATTTAATATCAACGGTATAAATATACCATAAACAATGATAACATGTCACAGCTAAAATCGTAGAAATATTTTTAAAAAAGAATTACAAATATATGTGGCATTTGATTGTGAAATGACATTAGAGAGTAAGTAAGTTGCGAACGAAACATTTGGCCTCATGAAACGAAGAAACTTATGTACTTACTTAATGTGACAGACAGAATTGCCAGGCTGTTGAGAAAAGAAAACATCAAAACTGTCTTCGGAACCACCACCAAAATCCAATACCTACTGAGGTCTGCAAAGACTAAGTTTCCTCTGGAAGCAGATGGAGTGTACAAACTCAGCTGCTCTGGTTGTGACAAGGTTTATATAGGCCAGACAGAGCGGAAGATTTCCAAAAGGATAGCAGAACATTTTCGTGCTTGTAAACTTGGCCACCCTGATAAATCGGCAATCGCCGAACACTTAATTGAAACCGGCCATTACTTTGGATTTGCTCCTGAGGTCCTGGGAAGACCCAAAACTTATAGATCACGCCTGATTATGGAGGCAATTGAAATCTACAAAAATCCATTTAATATCAAAAGAGACGACGGAGCTAAGCTCAACAGCTCTTGGTATCCGGTAATTGACGGCTACACCAAAGCTAAACGCAAATAACATGTCTAAGTATACTCCAATACCATATAATAATACAATATAAAACCATTGTATTTATACCTTGATATTGGGTACATCTACTTTAAACGCTGTCAAACGGTTTTCCAGTTCTAGAATTCGCCACAAGATGTCGCCACTTCCGTTGGCATTTCGCACTTGGACGGGCCCCAGGCTAACATAAATACTGTGCTTTCAGAATTCGCCACAAGATGTCGCCACTTCCGTTGGAATTTCGCACTTGGACGGCCCCAGGCCACAAAAAAATAAGCACAAACTCGACAACCAAAATTTAGACATCTTCGGATCTACCAGATCTGCCCTGATGATGGACACTGCAACGCTGTCCGAAACGTCGGCTAAAGAAGGAGTTAGCGCAACACGGCATAACACCCCAAAAACAAACAACATAAAACAAAGGCTGCTAAATTCGGATTAAAGAGTTTTGAACTTTGTGATTCCGTGACTAGCTATCTGTGGTCGTTCTTTGTTTATTCGGGAAAAACAACTGTTATAGATTCAACACCTATGGTTTTGAAATCCGCATCCACAGTGCTTAGGCTTATAAAACCACTATTGAATAAGGGCTACACGCTTTGGATGGACAATTGATTCAACTCTCCTCTACTAGCTAGGTTCCTCAAGCGAAATAAGACAGACTGCGCTGGGACATTGCGCACTAATAGTGCCAATGTTCCACCAGAATTCAGTCGTATCGACATGGCTGACGGACATTATTTCGGTCGTCACGCTGGTGATGTCGCCGTACTATCGTGGCAAGACAAGAAGAAGGTGACGACTATATCAACCTACCATGGCACAGAAATGGAACTTGGACCTTCCAGGGATAGGTCGAATATATATAAACCATAAGTTGTCAGAGACTACAATAAATACATGGGAGGTGTTGACAAAAAAGATCAGATGCTGGAACCCTACTTAATTGAACGCAAGAGGTGCCAGAAATGGTACCACAAGATGTTCAAGCGTCTGCTCAACGTGAGTATTCACAATTCTATGGTTATGTATCGGCAATCGTTTTCATTGAAGGTAACTACTTTGATGCTCAGGACGTCGCTTGTGTCGCAGTTGACGGAAAATCACCTCCTGTTGGCACAGCTACGGACGCCGGCAAGACGAGTAGTAGTGAACGACAAGTTTGCCAACCCTTCCCGCCTCCGCCCTGGTAACCACTTCCCAAAGACTAATTTCATGACCACTGACTTACAGACAGAAACAAACGATATACAACCTCCACCAGTAAATAAAAAACGGCGCCTCCGGTGCATTTGGTGTGCCGACCGCAACAGGGTTGAAAAGAGAACAATTTTTATTTGTGAAACCTGTTAGGTACCACTCTGCGTAGAACCATGCTTTAAATATTATCATACCTGCCTTGAGTTTCGCAGGTATGGTGTATTTAGAGCGGCGACCTTGTTGTGCGCAGAAAGGAATCTTATTAGTTTATCAAATGTAAATAAATCTGACTGAATACTCATATTGTGTGGACAGGGTTACAGTGTTTTCTGCTTGTCGTGACAGATCATCTATTGTTGATTGTTATCATCTGGATGGCTAATTGTGCATATATTTCCCTCCCCCAGGCGGCCCAGTACCTGCTTTGCACATTATAATGCTATGTTTTCGTCACTCGACCGCCCGTCGTGGTTCTATTGAGGAAAACTTTGATACTGCGGAGATTTTAATTACTTAGTATGTTTAATGCGTGTTTCTTATCAACGTTGTATTCAATTATCTTTAGCACTGCTGCCTGCAATTCACCTGCTATCAACTCTCAAGTAAGTTTTGTTTGACGTATGTACATTAGAACGATCACGGTCCTTAGCATGGTCACAGTTTCACTAGTTACTTTTCCGAATCTAGCGACATAATGTTTATATATTTCTGAAAACAAATAATTAGTTTCATCTTGTTACAGGCTTGTTTTTTAAATTTTTGGTTTAGTATTTTTTAGTATTCAGGCATTTGTTGTGGGTTCGCTTTTATAAGTTTCTTCTTTTGATGGCAAGTGTTGTTAACGTTGTGTCAAAAATTTTGGGATTAAACATGTCTTAGTTGTCGGCTGCTTTTGGTGTCGTATGTTCTTTTCACAAAATACGAACTCAATCAATTTTTTTATTACTGTTGTGATCATTTATGTAGGCTTAGATGATGGAGACACGAACCTTTTTTGATCTGCTACGATAACATTTTTTTTTTCTTTTCTTATGGCTCGAATAAGTCATACTTTTTTAATTCTGGTATCCTTCGCACAGGACGTCCCGATGGTTATGTTAGCTATTTCGTTGTGGTCTTGTTATTATGAATGTACCTATTTTTAACGCGTTTATTTTCTTGTTGTTTTATTTCCATTTATTTAAATTAAGCTTTGCTATAATATGGCATTAACAAAGATTTAACTGTTCTAAAATGGGGAATGGCTTCACATTTAATTTATTTTATGTTTGTTTTATTATAATTTAAAATCATCAACGACCTCATTGCAAAGTGAGTATGATAATTACAATGTACCCAATAAATACAATACTAGACTCCATGCTCCATTCAATATAGTTGCCTTCGCACTAATTTTTATATACAGTTCTTAGATATTGTATCGTGTGGGGAATGAAACTTGCTCTGTCGATATATTTGGATCTAAAAACATTGCTTCCAAAGCAAATATATATGAAGATATGCGATAATTCTTAAGTGTTTCCGATTTTTTGTACATATTATCTTATTTACAAGATTATTTTTCGTTCTACTTATATTCTGTATAGAAAATAATTTAATATATATTAAAGTAATAATAAATTACTCGTGCGTATAAATATTTTTATTAGAAGTTTACTTTTGTACCCCAATAAACAAAGCGAAACCGGTATGTCATGTAAATCAAATCCATGGTTTTTATATTGTTTTATTTAATTGTAAAAAATGAACGCGGGACAAAAAGCCCCGCAGGGGAATTTCGAATCGATTCGTAATTCGTCTATTTGAGTTAAACTGCACATCCCTAATATTTACAAAATGTCAGTTATATTTGCGTGCGGGAACGTTAGGAATCGAGTTTTTTGCGTGTTTTAATTTCAAAATTTATAGTATAAATTGGTGGTTATACCGTTTTGTTTAAACAAATTGATCAATTATGTTATATTAACCAGTAAATTTCAAGTTCTACCTTGATTTTATCGTCACGATTTGGGAGAAACAGAATTTTTTGAGGTTATGCGTAACACTAATTTTAAATTGAAAAATATTCATTAAATTTTACAGGAAATAAACAGAATTGATATTAATTTAATATATAAATGCTTTAGGCATATGTGCATCGTAAATATTTTTAGAATCAAATTATGCAATCAATGGTTAAGGGAGGAAAAAGTTTGAATAATTTAGGTGATTGAAAATATATTAAATAAAAATATCATAGTTCAACCCTCAATTTTAAAATAAAATTATATGAAAGCTTTAAAAAGTGAAGTGGTACTTTAATTTAAAAAAGTGTTGAGTGATGGAACGTGTTTTCAAAATTCCGAGTTTCGTAAATTTTAATACTTTTTTAAATGAAAATACACGGGTAAGTTTTTTTTAAGCCTGTTGGCATTTTTGATATCAAAATTTATTTATTTAGAAATAAATATGTTGACTTGTAATACACACATCTCAAAGAGTATTTTATCTAGTTTTAAGAACAGTTTTTTTTGGCAAAGAGTTACCAAATAACAGTTTTATCTGAATGATTGTAAAATTCAGTAAAATATTTAATCTATGGAAAAAATGGAAGGTTCGAGAAGCTTCGATCCGTGCAAATCAACAATGTCTCAAGAGAAAAACATTACCAACGGTAATTTTCAACAACATTTTGCATTAATTAAATAATTCGTACTAAATAAGTTATATTTTAATAAAAAAAACTATATTTCTAAAATTCCGGGTCCACTGTTTTTGAAAGGTGGCAGCCCTTAGGGTTCATCAGTTGTTTGGTCTCCAATTTAGAAAATCAACATAAACAAAATTGAAGTAATTCAAAACGAATTCCTAAAATATATTTGTTACAAGTCATTTGTAAGATTTAATAATTATACGGAGGCAGCTTTATACTTTAAAATTGATTCACTGAGTGTACGGAGGCATCATAATTATTAGGCACTATTCCTGTATAAAGAAGTTAAAATAATATTCCATGCCCAGAGTTGCTAAACAAGATGCCAATCAATGTACCTGCGCGTTCAACAAGCTCTTGTGTCCTATTCAGGGTTGATCAAAGCAAAACGAATAATGTTTATGTATCTATTGTTTATATCTCTATTATGATTTAATTTATATCTACAACCTCTCTCCATGGCTATAAATGTATTGTTTCGTAAATTTTTCGTTTTATATAATCTTTTGATTGGTATAATTTTTTTAAATAATATTCCTTTCTCACAAATTTAAATTATGTTGTCTCAGTTAAAGTCACAAGGAGGAAATCCATAATTGGTTTTATTTTACTAAATAACACTTATGTACAAAGTGATTAAATGTAAACTGTCAATTTCCCAAATGAATAAATAAATAAAAAAAACATTAATATGAGACTTATGGAAGATGAAAAAGGTATTTTTGTTATGTGTTTTTAGGGTGTTATGCCGTGTTGCGCTAACTCCTTCTTTAGCCAACGTTTCGGACAGCATTGCGTTGTCCATTATCAGGGCAGATGTGTTATTTGAGGTTGTGGTGAAATGTGAGCTTATGTATGAGGATGGGATCCCGTGTTACCAGCTCCAACTCTCTGAGCAAACATAAACGTATATATTTTTTTTTTAAACGTTGGCTAAAGAAGGAGTTAGCGCAACATGGAATAATCCCCCAAAAACAAATAACAAAAATACTTTTAACAGTGAAAAAAATCTTAAATCATATGAAAAAGGTATTTCTCCACTGTGAATCCGTATCTATTCGTGATGGTCGGATTTTTGATAAAATGCATAGTTTCACAAGAAACATGAAAAAGGATTTTCTTAACTGTGAGTCGGCATGTGTCCCGTCAATTTGCTCTTTTTATAACATGCATAGTTGCACACGGAACATGAAAAAGGTTTTTCTCCACTGTGAATCCGCATGTGTACGTTAAGGTCGCTTTTTTGATAACATGTATAGTTTCACAAGGAACATGAAAAAGGTTTTATTCCACTGTGAGTCAGCTTGCGTGTCTTCAGGTAACCCTGTTTACAACATGCATTATCGCACTCTGAACATCAAAAAGGTTTTTTTCACTTTGAATCAGCATATGCCTCTTAAGCTGGCCGTTTAGACGACACGCATATTTGCACACGGAACATGAAAAAGGTTATTCTCCATTGTTAGTCAGCATGTCGAACTTTAGTTGAATCTTTCGATAACACGCATAGTTGCACAGGGGACATGAAAAAGGTTTTTCTCCACTGTGAATCAACATGTGTCTCTTAAGTTTACCCTGTTGATAACTTGCATAGTCACACTCTGAAAATAAAAGTAGTTTTCTCCACTGTGAGTCAGCATGTGTGTCTTCAGGTAACCATGTTAACAACATGCATAGTCGCACTCTGAAAATGGAAGAGGTTTTTTTCCACTATGAGTCAGCATGTGCCTCTTCAGCTGACCCTTCTGACAACAAGAAAAGGGTTTTTCTCCACTGTGAATCCGCATGTGTCCGTTAAGGTCACTTTTTTGATAACATGCAAAGTTGCACACAGAACATGAAAAAGGTTATTCTCCACTGTGAGTCACCATGTGCATCTTCAGCTGACCCTTCTGACAACACGCATAGCTGCACACGGAACATGAAAAAGGTTTTTCTCCACTGTGAGTTAGCATGTGCATCTTCAGCTGACCCTTCTGACAACACGCATAGCTGCACACGGAACATGAAAAAGGTTTTTCTCCACTGTGAGTCAGCATGTGGCGCGTAAGTTGGCTCTTTTGATAACATGCATAGTTGCACACTGAACATGAAAAAGGTTTTTCTCCACTGTGAGTTAGCATGTGCATCTTCAGCTGACCCTTCTGACAACACGCATAGCTGCACACGGAACATGAAAAAGGTTTTTCTCCACTGTGAGTCAGCATGTGGCTCGTTAGGCGGCTCTTTTGATAACATGCATAGTTGCACTCTGAACATAAAAAAGGTTTTTCTCCACTGTGAGTCACCATATGCATCTTCAGCTGACCCTTCTGACAACACGCATAGCTGCACACGGAACATGAAAAAAGTTTTTCTCCACTGTGAGTCAGCATGTGGCTGGTTAGGTGGCACTTTCGTTGACATGCATAGTTGCACACTGAACATGAAAAAGGTTTTTCTCCACTGTGAGTCAGCATGTGCCTCTTCAGGTGACCCTTATGACAACACGCATAGCTGCACACGGAACATGAAAAAGGTTTTTCTCCACTGTGAATCCGCATGTGTCCGTTAAGGTCGCTTTTTCGATAACATGCATAGTTGCACACTGAACATGAAAAAGGTTTTTCTCCACTGTGAGTCAGCACGTGCCTCTTCAGCTGACCCTTCTGACAACACGCATAGCTGCACACAGAACATGAAAAAGGTTTTTCTCCACTGTGAGTCAGCATGTGTCCGTTGAGATTGCTTTTTTGATAACATGCATAGTTGCACAAGGAACATGTAAAAGGTTTTTTTCCACTGTGAGTCAGCATGTGTCTCTTTAAATTTCGCTTTTGAGCATTTGAATAGTTGCACTTGAAACAGGAAAAAGATTTTTCTATTACATGGGAGCTTACGTTCATTGCAAAATTTGACTTGGGAGAGAAGCAGCAGTTGCGATGGGGAGGAGTGTATCCTTTTTCCACAAAATGCGTCTGAAGATCTGTAGACAAATTTGAAAAATGACTCGGTTAAACTTATTTCCTAAACTTAGATTAAATAAGCTACGTTAGTTCCTAGAAACGTTAAAAAACATAGGAGAGGCCGAATTGTTCAGTTTACAAAAATTGGTTTTACCTGCTGCCTTGGTAATTCTCCCAAAGCGTTTTAAGCATTCCTCTTTAACATCCAGCAGGTCTATGTCAATTTTCATATGAGTAAGCCCCGCTTCAACTTGTCGGGGTCCGAGATCCGCGTTTATGGTAACTCTATCCACATTTATGCTTCCTGGAATAAAAAAGGACAATAAATAGAATGACCTTTTGCATGACCAGCCCCAAACCAATTTTGGCAGCCCTAATAGTCTAAATTAGTACACGCCAAGGCAGGATATCACTGTAATCGATAAAATGATGATTTGTGTTTTTTTGTATCGCGGTATTTATCAAAAATAATATAAAGGGGCATGTGTTAGGTTAAATATTCGACGCCCGGAGCAAACTGCTCCAATTGTACCCACATGGGGGCAGCCCTGTATCTTCGTACCATTGATATGAAACGAAACATTTTTTAATTGAAAAAAAATATGCTATTTTTTTACGAATAAAGATACCATTGATCAACAATGTAGAAATGGGGATTTGGATGGAAGTTTTAAAAGTCAATATCAGATAAAAATGACCTTAGACGTCTGCTTGAGGGAACTTCTTCAAGTAATAAAAATCCTGCTCTAGAGCACCATAAGTAGAGAGATTTTAGTCAACGGGAAAGTGTTTTCTGAATCAATATTTATGAATTTGTAGCGATCGATACTGCTAGAGTATTCGAGAAAGCCGACCGGTTTAAAACGCATGGTCTGAGAATGTACGAGACATTTTATGCAACAATTTCATCGCGTAATGTAAATAGGTACCAGCTACATCTCTAAGCGACGTCCAAGCGAACTACGTACGACAATACTTTGCAATTGAATTATGATTGAACTATGAACAATTCGCGCATTCGCTAGAAGGTTCTAGCCTATTGCCTAGGCATAATTCCAGCGCCATCGAAAATACCAGAAGAATCTCGCTGAAGCGAGGGACCCGTAGTTTACCAGCGGTCTCGCGTATTTACCACCGCCGCCGGCTGGACTATATAAGTAGGCCCAACGCAGCGAGTAGTCAGTCATTTTTAACAAGTCAGCCACCGTATTACGCCGCGTTTGTAACCTTAATCTAATTATTCACCCGCATTCCGTGCCAAAATAATGTAGTGCCTCCTCGTATTAATCCCGTAAAACAAACGCGTTATTGTGTGTAGTAATTGCTATTTGTGCATTCTTAAATAAACGCTCAAACTGGATAAATTGAGACGTTTATTTAGTACACCAAGTTAAACAAAAATTTTTAACGTATAAAAAATACGTGTTATTTACTTCATGTCCAAAATAAAATTAGCTGAAAATCGAGGAGTCGACAACTTATTGTAAATAATATAAAACATTTAAAAGAGTGCTGTACTTTGATGGTTTCCGGCAAGGACGCATTTTAAGATATATACTATATACATTACATGAATTACAAGAGAGGATGTTGTGAAAAAGTATTTGTCTTGTTTGCACGACATTTCAAATCAGAGATGGATTCCGGACATCTGAATTTAAGGTTCTATATTTTACACTTATGCAATGCAACTAACTGGCTGTTTGAGTACTCTCCGCATATTGCAAGCATTCCTTCGTTACAGCTGGGAGGTTGAAATCTAAATCCGAAAAATTAATTTCACCTCCACCTTCTTCCTGGAGCCCTGGTTCCGTCTTGATGGATATAGTATCTGGCTTCAGTAGATCCATGGTCTGCTTTGGTAGGGTTTGGTAATTTGTTTAACCCCAAACAAATATATCTGAAACAGAACAAAGTTGTAAAGGAATTCAAATATAAATCAGTTTTTTAAATTTAGCTTCTCAAGTCGTAGCAAAAATACATATTAGAAAACCTCGAAGTTTTGACAAAGGTTGAGAGAGACGTCGTTTATCTTGGGTAAATTCTTTATTTATTTACTGTTATGTCTACCGCCATTCCGTTGTAATCATGTAATCATCAATGTAACAAGTATATTTGTTGTAATTTTTTAAAATGCATTTGAAATTCTAATCTAATAACAGGTAGATGTCAAATTGACAGTTTAAGCATTCTGCTCTGACAAAACGCCCAATGATTCCCTAACTAAACTGGAATAACGGCCGCTACCAAAATGAATAGCGATTAATTTAAGTATTATTACTAACCAATAACCATCACATGCATGGGATAATAAGTTTGACAGGGAGGGATAAACAGAGTGTAGAAACAGGAAGAAAGACTGTCAGAGAAGAAAGCACATGTCAAAAAATATATAGGTTATGCATAGACAAGAATGAAGTCATAGACAGTTAATATAATTTTCATGAACCTGGGACCCAATTTTCATTTCAGTAGACAACTGCTCGCATGCGAAAATTATTTACGTTGTCTATGGTTTTTCTATCATCATTTGCGGCCATGGATATTGACCCCAATTGCAAATGTGCAACCTCACTCAGTCGAAGATCGCCATAATACTGTGTTTAGAAAAGTACGTTCAGTGATCGAAAGGTGCAACGGTGTGTTGAAAATGAGGTTCAGGTGCTTGTTAAAGCATAGATGCCTGCATTATAAGCCTGAAAAGGCATCTCAAATAATAATGCATGTGTCGTCTTGCACAATATGTGCATTGATAATAATGAACCAGTATTAATTCATGATGAGCACATCGATTATGATTTCGGTGATATCAGTACAACCGAAAATGTTGGAGGGAGTTCTACAAATGTTGATTTGCTTGCTGGAAGGGCTCTTCAGCGTCAAATTGTAAATAATTATTTTAGAAGGTGATTTAGAAACTATTTAAGATTTATTTTATTGCTGTTTATTATAGGCACATCATAAGGTTTATCGTTTGTTGAATTTACATTAGTATTATTTTTTTTTAATTGCTGCTTCGTTCTGTTTTTTTTCTATTTTAATTAAATTAGTTTTATGTTTCTGAATAACTATCTGTGAACATTAATGATTGGTCTGTTTTTTTGCCATCCTCTTATGTATATTGTATAGCTAAGACTGTTTATGTTCCTCAAATAAATTAATAAATAAAAACATATGTATGTATACATATTATTAAATAAATAGTAAAAAAATAAATATTTGACAGTGTTCCTATTAGTTGCCCGAGGATAAAATATATTAAAATTTGTAGTACCTTTATTTTTTATTACTCACCTTACTTTACTTTCATTCCAACATACATAGTGGTACATTCATTTGTATAACATGTGGTACGATGCATTTTAGTAAGCATGTATGTGTGTGTTACAATGCAATATTTGATATCAAATATCTCAGGAGATTCGGTAATAATTAAAAGAAATATCTATTTTATTTATTTATTACAAAATCCTTTTTACAATGTATAACAATTTTTGACAATAAAATATAAAACTATACAATATTAAGTTTAAAAGTTGAGTAATCGGTATAGTATTTTAATTTTGGATTATGCTATTCTACTAGGCTATGTCTGTCCCAGAGTAGCGTTATAGAACGCAATTCTATTTTATTGTATTTGTCATAGTATTTACTTTTTTAAGAACCTAAAACATTTTTATTACTTCCCAGTATGCAAACGACTGAAATATATTAAATAAATGTTATTTTATTAATACATGTTCATTTGTGTACTAAAGTGTTTTATTTATTTTGCCGTTGGAAATGATCAATTTTTTTGGTATATGACCTGACTTTACTTATGGAAAATAGCAAAAAGTTAATGGTATTACTTTTTGCTATTTTCCATAAGTTGTACAATTTTTTTCAAGTATAGATTAGTTTGCCTTACTAATCTATTTTTTTTTAGCCACAACTAATTGCTGCTTTTGTATCTCAAGCTTCTCCCTTTTGATTTTCATGTTCTCTTCAGAATATTTCATAATTTTTTTTGCTGCCATAATGCTCCCTACACTTTTTTTTTTAAATAATTTGGTGTTGATTGTCCCAAGATGCAATCTACTTCAATATCACTTTGATCGCCACCTATGGGACTGTTCACAGTTCCAACATGATCTATAGAAACCTCTGTATTGTCAACTGTATTGAAATCATTGGAATTGTGGAGTGTTGCGACTACATCTGCATCATCCATCCCCATATTAAACGTCGCTATAGATTCGGAGACACCCACGTGTCCCTGTATCGATGCTGGGTTTATTGTCTCCAGGATTCTGGCTTCGTCTTCTGTGAGGTCTTCTTCAAGAGACGGTCCTCCACCTGTGCCCCTCGCATACCGAACTGACTTGGCCTGTTTATTTTTAGTTTTGGCTTTTAAGTCTTGCCAACACTGAAACGTAAGAAAGTTTAAGGTTAATAATGTATTCAACACAACAAAGGAATACTAATATACTCAATATACATGTTTTAATTTATTATTTTGTCAAAATGCTTTATCAACGTGATAACTTTTCATCTATCTCTCAATACTGAAATTTTTCAATTTATTTTATAGAGAAACAAAGTACTTAGAAAGCATTATTAGCCTATATTCAATTGTTCAAAGTTGTTTGCAAAAGTTTGTTTCCAGTCCTTGCATCCACCGGGAATGGCATTCAGCGTATTTGCGATGTATTCCCATCGATTCTTCGCCTATTTAAAAGTAAACGTGGGGCTGCACTTCCCACTTATCAACTGCGTATCCTCCATTAACAGTTCCGTCAACTTCTTTTGTTGCATTACTGACAAATATCCAATTCGAATAGACATTACGAAGAAAGGTCCAAAAACACAGCCAAAGGTCAAATTATAACAAAAAGAAAAGTCCAGAAACACAGCCAAAGATCAAATAGTAACAGAAAGTCCAAGAGTAAAGCAAAAGTCGGTAATATTTTGAAAAACACGCAAGAGGAAACAACTACTTCTTCAACGAACAACAAAGTGAATTGAAAATTGACAGTCGTAAACAAATGTAAATAGAAAGATGCATCAAATCTATGGAGTTAAATACACGGGTTACCATATAAAAAAATAAAATTGGTAAATTTTTATGTTGGTATTAATATCGGTTGTTTTACATTATCTACGACGGTCGAAAATACGCATTTATCGAAACAGTAGATAATTTATCGTGCGCGATCCTCGCATGCGAGCAATTGTCTACTGAAATGAAAATTGGGTCCCTGGGCTTGAACATTACAATTTCTTTCGACTTGCGTCTTGTAAATATTAAAGCGCTAGCAGATCTTTAATCTATTAACTGTGAGATATCTGTGACCCTTAAAAAAAACACAACAAGAAAAACGAAACCAAATCGTTTCTAATCGAATATTTAGGTCAAGCAATTCTGATTTTGTCCATTGTACATTTCTTTTACACATTTGGGTCAAAATTCCTTAAATAATTCTATTCATCAAAACACTCCCTTGAGTCAAGTTAGAGAAGGGGTTTTCATAAAAGTTTTATGTGAAAGGTAATTCCCCACAAAAATTTCCAATATTTGCTTCCACAAAGTAATTTTTCAAATCCATGTAGGGGCAGTTATTAGAGAATTTTTAAAGGAAGTAATTCCCAACAATATTTAATCCACTCCATAGGGGGGGGGGGTTGTAAAATAACTCATAAGTATTTTATTCTTGGTCCCAATATAAACTACTTATGAGTGTTTTGGAAAAAGGTATTTTATAGATTTGTCCAAAGTACAATCTACTACATGAAAATACCCGGTTCTTTTACTTAACTGGCTACGATTCAAACGCCTTTCCTCGTAGTGGTTCAATATTAATTTATCATTTTCCAACAAAAAAAATGCATTAATAAAATTATATTTTATGCAAAGAATCGTGGCTTCCTTTCTATCAGAAACAAGAAATTCTCTTTTCCGATAAAGAATTTATGACCAATAATGGTCTTTAATTTAATTTCTTAATATAAATGAATGAATGTCATTCTAAGTAAACGAAATAAAAAATTCTGTGTTCTTCAATTTTCTGTTAAAAGCAGAGAAATTTCAAAATTCGATTTCGACGTAAAAAGCACGTCTTCATATTTCATATTTGATATCCTAAATGACGGGTTGTTTAGAAGAATTTTTATAATTCTACAAATTTCAAAATTTATTTTCATGTTATGTACAAAAAATTTATCAAGTTCTGTTAATATTTCAGTTCTGTCAAGTTACTAGCCTATTAATATATACTAACAGAATTTGAATAGGACTTTCACAGAACTCGAAAATGAACGTTCAAATTCTCCGTAACAACCCTTTCCGATGTATGATTTTAAATCAAATCCTTTATTTAAAGAGTTTCAAATTTCAAGTCATCGTAGATTATTTTAACACAGATTGATTGTTCATCTTGGAGCAAGATTTTACATGACTTGTGCTGTCCTGAAAAAACAAGTAGTAAAGAAAGATACTTTAAGCTCGCTTTTGCAGGACAGCATTTTGTTTTAAAAATCTTTCGTGTTGTGATGGAATATTTCGACATTTTTAAGATTTTTATTTTTTAAATAATATTTTAGTCCATTGAATGGGGTAGGCTACGATTGAATATTATATTGTCTATGGTCGCGCATTTTTTTAGTTTTCTGTATCCTCGTCGATGGTGTGTGACGTACTTTTGTTGCACGCAAATTTTTTTCTAAATATACCTATGACCAATTTGCTAAGTACAAAAAGCCCGAAGATTCCGGTCTAGTGAGTGGTTTATTTATGGGTCTGGACTTGAAACACATCTGAAACCGACACGCCCAACTGCGATTTCTTTTAGAAAAAAATAACAGATTTCATTGGCTTAGAGTTTGACATTTCGCTCGAGGCCACGCGACTCGGTTGCCGAAATTAGTTAAATTATATTATTTCGTGTCTAAAATATTGCTTGTTAAAGTTCTTTGTGATTAAAATAAAAAGCAAGTGTAGTGATAGCGAGTTACAAACATATATTCAACTCGATATACTACCTACGTAAGTTCACCTTTAAAGTGAATTAAAGTGTGTTTAAAATTTATTATTTTTCCAAATAAACCAAAGTACATGCATTATGGGGTAATTTTTGTTGTTTATTTTAAATAATATATATTAGCTGTTCTGTATAATTATTAAAGTTTAATGTGTTAGTGTAGTAAAGTAATCAATCATTAATTTCTCAGGTAAATTACACATATACACATATACACGTATACATCTATAAACTGTTGTTTTCCAAATAAAAAAGGTAACGATGATTTAATCTACAATATCATAAAATACATATAGTGAATTAAGTATGCTTTATTAATTATCTTTTCATTCTTGCATACGAAAAACATTTTTTTAGGCATCTTTTATATGATAACAGACTTCATTCATCATTGATATGAAAATCATCATTTCTTTATCTACGCAGGCGATATATTAGAAAATTTTGTTCAGCATTAGTGGCAGGATTGTTGCAATAATATGATTCTAGTTGATCTACTAGGAACAAGATAATTTATCGGCGATACTATTTCAGGGGATTCAAATCAGTTACTGTTCATTTTAAATAAAAAAATTAAATAAGTAAATATTCATTTTAACGATAAGAGTCGCAATTTTTCGATAGTGTAAATGCGTCCTGCCCATCATCAAAAGAGACCACACTAGAGGTGAGGCGTATTTATTGTACCCAGTAAAAGTACCGGGTATTTCCATGCGATACTTTGTACTTGTGACAGATCGCCAACATTGTGACAGATCTCCAAAATACCTGGGTTCCAAAATACTCATGAGTATTTTATACCGGGACTAAATTAATATCTTTAATAGGTACTTTTACCAGGTATTTTTGATAGGTATTTTGATGGGTATTTTTAGTAGGTATTTTTAATGGGTATTTTTAGAAGGTATTTTTTATGGGTATTTTTGATGGGTATTTTTGATGGGTATTTTTAGAAGGTATTTTTTATGGGTATTTTTGATGGGTATTTTTGGTAGGTATTTTTGATGGGTATTTTTAGTAGATATTTTTAAAGGTATTTTTGACGGGTATTTTTGACGGGTATATTTCATGTGTATTTGCGACCGGAAAAATGTGAGGAATTTTTCGAAATGAAGGAATTCCGTAGCTACCCCCCCCCATTTGGGGAAACACATATGATGTTTTTGGCTTGGCTGGGCGGAATTTTTTTGAAGTTCTGTAACAACCACCCCCCCATGGATTTCAAATATTTCGTGGGGAGTACTCATTTTGAAATTTTTTTGTGGGGAATTATGTTTATTCTCATTTTGAATTATATATCCACTCGAGCGAACATGTCGAATAATTCGACGTTTTTTTTTCTTCTAATATTGAGCATGTCGAATTATTCGACGTTTATTACGTACCACTCGTAAAAATTGAATATAATATTATTTAAACCAGTCCCTGACCAATAATTTATTCCGTTGTAAAGCTGGTAAAATTGGCTTCTTCTGTGGCAACACCGATTATCAATAGATGCTTCTGGAATAAATATTTGGCGGTTTTAATTTGACAGTTGTTCCCAAAAATTTTACTTTCGAAGCAAAATTTTTTGAGTGATTGGTTATATTTACACATCTTTTAAAATGCCGTAAGTAATTGTGTTTTTTGCGTTTTAACGCCATAATATATATTAGTGTAATCGTGATTCAATTATTAATGTGTTTTCAACTCCTTTGATTAAAAAAACGGGTTTTTTTTAGCATATTTTCGATACGAAACTATAATTTCTGGCGGGGTTAGGTTTTTTAAGTTATTAATTTGCAATTCAATTCCTAATTACTCCACTTGTGTATATGAAATAGTGTTTTTCTATTAGAATGATTCATTACCAAGAGATAATTATAAATTTTATTTAGGTGTGGTCATTTTTTCTCCAGATATTTGTAATTTTATAACTCAGTAGAAATGTCGAAAAAATCGGAAAAATATTAGATGAAATTTAATGTAAAGTTACCATCACACAATGAATATGGGATTATTTCGTTTCGTTTTGTAATTAATTAATTTATTTACTTATTTCAAATTTCTACAGAGCCAATAATCCACAAGAAAATGTTCCACAATCCATGTATAAATATCTATTTTTTATATGATAAGATATATAAAAAATCTATGTAAAATAAAAAACTACTAAAATATAAAATCTACATGAAATATTTTTAATTAGAAGTGTACCGATGCAGAGAGGCAGAGGAAAAGGCAGAGGGAGGGGGGCTGTACGAGCTGGACGTGGAAGTCAACGTGGAGCAGCTCTGGCAGCTCGGTCTGGAGTGTTAGTATTTTTTAATGTTTTTAAAGAAGGTTTTTTTTGCTGTGGATAAGGGGTAGAGCTCATCATATATTTTAATTTATTTTAACAGTGACCCTGCTCTGGTTATGGTGCGGGAAGATCGCGTCAGGGCCCTAAAGGACGTTAGGGCCCTGCCTGCTTCTTTCCAACTGGAGTTGGAAAACCGTAAATTTAAGAAGCAGGCGGCGCGGATTTTGCTCCCCACCGCGCCTGCAAGAAAAGCTAAACGAAAGTAAGTTATCGTCTTTAGATGCATTACACAATATTATTTTTTTTCCCTGAGAGCTTTCCGCCACCGTGAGAGTTGGTTGGATCAGTGCTCTGTGCATTATGCACATGCAGTAAAATCAGCGCTATTCCAATTCTTATTGTTTTTTATTTACTGTTTCACGTGTGAATGACAACGATTCATATGATTTATGTATATGTTTTCAGAATTCCATCTCCGGAGAGAGTAGCGTGTCCCTTTTCACAGGGCACGCCTTCAACGCTGCCATCGCCTATTCCCCCACCGTGGTTGTCCAACGAGCAAGCTGGCACAACGACCCAAGCAACGGCTCCCGCTGTGCCAACGCGGGCGACTTCTCCAGAGCCGTTACCTGGGACATCGCGGGATGGGGAACGCCAGTGGGGCGATCTCTCTCTGGAGCATGGCTACCATAGAGAGCTGTGGGTGGAAGTGCCGTTCTGCCAGGAAGTGTCTGCGTTTGGAAACGGTGAGTTTTTTTTAATACATCTTACCAGAGGCGTTCCGTAATTGAAATATAGACATATTAAATCAATTTATGTTTTGTACATTTCAGAGCCAGGCATGGATGGAACGGGGACTGGTGACGTTCAAGCTGCAGCTCTCTATTATGATGAGTCGGCACTTGAAAACCGTAAGTTATAAAACTAACTAACTAACTAACCTTCACGCCATATCTCTACACGGGTAGGCAGAGGATGGACCGCCATACAACTTGGTTTTGGCACACACACTCTCTTCTTCATTCAAACTCATCCGTTCCTCCCCTTGTGCTATTCTGACATAGCCCGCCTCAAATATTCAATTTATATTGGTTTTTCTCATAATTTAAGTAAATCAATACATAGTTTTATTGTGCCTCGCTCTAGAGCGATACTCTCAGTATCGCGCTGGTGAGAGCCCACTACATATTCAGAATTGAACATTGCTTGAAAATCGTGGAATGGGGAACGCCAGTGGGGCGATCACTCTCTGGAGCATGGCTACCATAGAGAGCTGTGGGTGGACATGCCGTTCTGCCAGGAAGTGTCTGTGTTTAGAAACAGTGAGATTATTTTCGTTGTTTGTTTTTGGGGTGTTATGCCGTGTTGCGCTAACTCCTTCTTTAGCCGACGTTTCGGACAGCGTTGCAGTGTTGCAGCGTTGCAGTGCACATCTTCGGATCTACCGGATCTGCCCTGATGATGGACACTGCAACGCTGTCCGAAACGTCGGCTAAAGAAGGAGTTAGCGCAACACGGCATAACACCCCAAAAACAAACAACGAAAATGCTTTTGGCCGTGAGAATCTAAAAACTTAGTGAGATTATTGTTTTAAAACGTCATATCAGAGGCGTTCCGTAATTGAAATAAAGACACATTAAATCAATTTGTGTTATATACATTTCAGACCCAGGCATGGACAGAGCGGGTGAATTTGAAGCTGCATCTCTTCATCATGATCAGTCGGCATTTGAAGACCGTAAGTTATAAAACTAACTAACAACGCCATTTCGCTACACGGGTAGGCAGAGGATGGACCGCCTCACTCTTTTCTTCATTCAAACTCATTTATACCTGCCCTTGTGTTATTCTGACATTGCGCGCCTCAAGTATTTGATTAACTTGATCGAGCCGAGAGTTCATTATCTTAAAGCGTTGTACCAAAGGGAGTAAGTACTAGTGTAATGAAGTAAGTAGAAATGTTAAGTTAATTTGTGTTTTCTGTTGTTTTAGAAACGGATCTGGACGAAGGGAGCGACGTCGACGAGGATAACTTATGCATGCCACCAAAACCTTATCATCGTATGAACAATGCACTTAAGCCCGGTATGGCCGTAGACCTAAGACAAGACCAGGTAGATAGAGAGGCAATGCGTTCGATTCTGCCATCTGATAGTTACTCTTTCGATTGGTCCAGCGATTTCTCACATTTTAATGGGATAAGGGAGATATTCACAGGTACGCCGGGACCAACTTTCAATACCGACGAAATGGGCAAACCTGTGGATGCCTTTCTTAAAATCTTCGATGCCGATTTCGTTGAACTGATCGTAAGAGAGACTAACAGGTATGCAGAACAACACATTGCGCTAACCCAATTCAAGCGCTATGCGCGTATCAATAGATGGGCTCCCACGAATAAAGAGGAAATGTACGTATTCTTGGCACTTCTAATGCATCAAGGTATTTGTCCCCTTCCCGTTGAAAAAGACTTCTTCTTTTCAATTGACGTCACCGCCATGCCTTATTTCAGCAAAACCATGGGCTATAATCGTTTTCTTCTCATAAAAAAATTCCTTCACTTCACCAACAATGAAACTCTTTCTTCTGATGTACCGTTATCTGTGCGAAGGTTACAAAAGATTCAGCCCGTCTTGGACCACCTCTCCCATAAGTTTGAGAGTTTATACCTGCCCGAGCAAGACATCTCTCTAGATGAATCCTTACTCCGCTATAAAGGCCGTTTGGGATTCGTCCAGATGATCAAATCTAAAGCGGCAGGCTCGGGTATAAAGTCTTACGAGCTTTGTGAGTCCAAGTCTGGCTATCTTTGGAAATTCCAAATTTATACGGGGAAGACCATTTCCAGTCAGACTGAATCGACAAATCCAGACCAGGAAGACATGACGGAAGACGACATAACGGAAGACATGACACTTTTCGACAACTTTTCTGGTGCTCACAATATCTGCCCAGTTGGGGCCACTGCAAAGATAGTATACGATTTGGCCAGCCCTCTGTTTAACAAAGGGTACACGCTAATAATGGACAATTTTTACAATAGTCCATTATTAGCGCGATGCCTCAAAAGAAGTGGGATGGATTGCATGGGCACATTGCGGTTGAACCGAGAATTTGTGCCCAGTGTATTAAAGTCCAATCTCAAATCAAAAATGAGGGAAGGTGAGCTCGTATACTCGAACTGCGGGGACCTCAATGTTATGGTTTGGTTGGACAAAAGCTTGGTAAGTATGTTGTCCACCTACCATAAAGCAGAAATCGGGGCAGTTGAAAAGTTTGGGGCTTGGAAATACAAACCCCAAATTGTACTAGACTATAACAAGGTAATGGGGGGAGTTGACAGAAAGGATCAGCTTTTGGCAGGCTACCCCATTGAACGACAGCGAAACCTGGTCTGGTACAAGAAGCTTTTCAGGAGACTACTAAGTGTTTCGGTGCAGAATGCGTATATATTGTACAGTTCAAAGCTCCGCAAGGAAAATAAATGCATTTTGTATCGAAAATTTAGGAGTGAGGTTGCGAGGAATCTCCTTCAGCTGTTCTGTCACAGGGAAATTAACCCGACTCCGACTGTGATCATTGGCCAAATAGCTCAAGGAAAGATTCTGCGTACTGTCCTGGAAGGCAACCACTTCTCGGTCCATAGCGGGCGAACGTTGAATTGTGTGTGGTGTTCAATTCAAAATATTACCAAACGAACTACAAAAAAATGTGACGTGTGTGATGTGGGATTATGCAATGATTGTATGGTCCCATATCACACCACCCCACTCCATATTGAATAACTGAGGGTTTTTTTATTTTATTTTTCTTTTCTTGTTTTTAGTTGTGAAATTATAATTTATAAATTTAATGAACTTTCTTTGGACATCAATAACGATGGCCTGGATGACAGGACCAAGTCATTTCTTTTTACATCTCATAAAAATGTTATAACGACAAAGGACCCAAAGGTACGAGTTCTATCTGATAAGGTTTGGTGGACATTTAATATGTATATTTCAATTCTGATCATTAAAATATACATATTAAAAAATGCATAGGTATTCTCATTCTTTCCTGCTATTGTACACATTAAATAACTTGTTTTATCAACATGATTTGTTTTTGAGGTGTTATGCCGTCTCGCTGTACCTTTTGTATCTGTAACGTTTTGGGCAGCGTTAGTTATAGAAGGAGGTAGCGCGACACGGCATAACACCCCAAAAACAAATCATGTTAATACTTTTGGCCATGAAAATCTCAAATCACACTAGTTTTATTTTTATGTCTTAATTATATATTTTGTTAATTTTTCTGTAAAGAGGCTTTTTTAGATCTAGTTACTTAACAAAACTAAGCCATTTCAAGCAATGTTTAAATCTGAATGGTGGTCTCTCACCAGAGCGATACTGAGAGTATCACTCTAGAGCGAGGCAAAATGAAACTATGTTTTGATTTACTGACAAAAACCAACATAAATTGAATAAATTTTTATTATGACGAAGTGTGTAAACAATTTTTAAATAAATATGCTGCTCTACCATTGTAATTATACAACTGTAATTTTAATTTAATGAATGTAAAAGCCCATTAGGGTGTAAATAAATAAATAAATCAATTATTTGTTCCCTCAATTATTTTCCTCTCCACTATTTTTCTTTAGATTTCCAACTTTTAGATAAAAAAATATCACTAAGATTTTATTTGCCGATCGACGCTGATACAACAGGTTTGATATATAAGGTTTAATCATCACCATCATTTTAGCTATTATAATTTATCCGGTGTGTATCGACCTTAAACTAGCTGTCATCTCGTATTTTCCCAAACAAAATGGCAGAATTCCACAGGATTTTATCAAATTACAAAGTATATCCTGAAAGATTGGCAAAGCTTATTGCTATGATATGGGCTTTTTTTAAATCTTTGTTTCTTGTTCTATCACGAAACACAAAAACATGGATAAAAATCTCCAGTTCTCAGTCACAATTATTTAAAAAGCAGCACTCTGATTTTGACATCGTGAAATAGGCTATCTGTATAAAACGATCAAATGATTTAAATAAAGCAAGTAGGGCAATTATTCTTATTGGTAATTGTAAACAGTTAATGTATCTTCCTAATGTAGTACCACTTCTTTGTGGTAAATGTATAAAATATCATAATTTAGTTCATTCAAATTTAACAGGTTCACGTACCAAATAACACAAAATAATTTTCACGCATTATTTTTATCTTGATGTCAGCATATAAAAAAATGATTTTCTAGTGTATATTTGGATCTGTGGTTGTAGAACAGGTCATAGAGAACATAAAACGTAGAAAATATTCAATGTGAATATTCAAAATATCCACTGGCGGCAATTTCAAATATACTCACGCACAAAATTCGCGCATTTACAAAGTTTACGATTTTTTTATAATTTTTCTATCAATTATACAAATACAAAATAATTAATAAAATATAGGTGAGTTTATTGGCTACATAGCAGTATATTTTTTTTTATATGTTTACATATACAAATATGGAGTAATGATTTTTTTAATGTGGTCGGAAATTTTTCCAAATTAACTTTCAAAGGTGGCGAGCAAGTGAAGCTATTTTTCATTATTCTCTCTGTCGCTCCAGTGGATATACAGAAATTCTCTAACAACCCCCCCTCCCCACGGATTTTCAATAATGAAAGGGGGAATCATTCTCAAGTATAATGTTTGTGGGTAATATGTGGGCAGAATTTATGCGATGAGAATTACTCATTCTGAATCAATCCTCAGGTCGGGATTAAATACTTCTGAGTATTTTGTCACCGGTATTTTTACCAGGTATTTTCCTGAACCTGTACTTATTTTACCCAGGAACGAAAAGTACTCATAGGACCCACCTCTAGACCACACAATCTTCCTTCCTATCTACTCCCGTCCTACGTCTCTTTATCCTATACATATATCTCCCATCCCTCCCACACCCCTCAACATATCTGGTAATAAACTGACATCACTTATACTATTGCACTTTTATAATCAATATTAGCAGAATGTTAATATTTACAAAATATTATTATTATTATTCTTTGTATGGCCCGTATATCAGTCAGTCCCTGTCATCGCTATGAGAGATATTTTATACTAACATCAAGTTACTCCCTGGCGGGAGCCCTTGCAAGTGATATGATTACAAAAAATACCAAAATAACATATATTAATTAATTTGAAAGAATTACTGTCAAGTTTACGAAACAAAAAATTTCTCTGACGTCATTACTGTCCCTTATTGTTGACACATTGTTTCTTCACCGTCGTTCCTTCCCGTTTCCAAACTCCGTTTTACCCACATTATTTAATTTATCATCCTTATGTATTTACTACTTGTGATAATTATTGGTAAGTTCTAATGCTTAAGGAAAGTAATCCATTTGGGGTTTTTTTATGGAATATTTAGACTATCACGACGTCATATTTCGTATATTATTTGGAAGACATTGATTAAAATTATACCGGATTATAAAAACATGGACTTTGTGACTTCTTATTTGGATAAAATGGAACAATAGAACCAATGCATCTTTATATACGGAGTCATCTGATCATTGACAACGATTTTAACAGAATATTCCAAGTGAAATCAAATAATCAAAGCTCATACAAATTAGAATTCCGTTACAACTATGTTCTGTTTCAGGTAAATTGGTTTGGACTTGAACTAATTATCAAACGCTACTACTGCAGTGCTATGGATCTACTTAATCCAGAGACTGTTTCCATAAAGACGGAACCAGAGCCCAAGGAAGAAGGTGGATGTGAAATGCCGCATACTGATATAAACTTCGACCTCCCAGATGTAAAGAAGGAATATTTGCATAATTTGGAGAGTACTGGGACTGCTCGTTAGTTGCATTGCGTATTTTATCTAAAATATTTTGATTTGTCAGGCAGACGAGGCATGTGGTTGTTCACAGCGTCCTCTCTTTCCGTAAATACGCCTATTTGGTATTTATTGTTATTGTATCTTTGCCGGAAACAGCCAAACTACAACACTGTTTAAACATAATATTTTGTTTTTGAAAAATACCGCACAAGAGTCTCAACTGCTCCCAGCCTCTTGGAGCAATTGGATAAAATTGTGAGGCTGTAGGTTACAGGAAAGAGATATGCAAGTGGAAGGTGCTAAGAACCTTGCTATTCATATCTGGTCACTGTTTTATTTGTTAATTGATCAATGTTTTATTTGTTAATGTGAAACCCGGACGATACTGAGAATATTTTCCGTATCTTTTAAAGGGATACATTGTGAAATAACGCAATCATGATAAATAAATTAAAATTATTAGCGCACGCCGGGATTTGAACCCGTGGCCTCGTGATTGCTAGTCGAGAGCCTTACCCTGACCAAGGAAACCGCTATGGCCAACGATAAGTTCCCAATTCCTCAAGTTTTTACCTCATCCTATTTGCGACGTGATGTCGGTTATGCGTAGTTATATGAATTAAAAATCCGTTAATATTGATGTAAGAAAACTTGACACCATTGACTTTACCCAACCAAACATCGTACCGAATGTGTCATTCTTGAAGCACCGGTCTCTGAAGTGGACATATGGAGTCATTGTTTTTTCTAAAATTAACCTTCAAGTGTCTTAACCTGACTCTCGCTTCTGTATCGTTAATCAATTAAATATTTCATCGTAAATATTCTAATAAGTATATTTTACTTTTTTTAAATGTTTCTAGGTAGCATTACTGTGGAGACAGTTCCCATAAAGGCGGAACTTGGACCACCAGAAGAAGATAAGGGGGGATTTACTTACAAAGAAATTGACATAGACCTTCCGGATGTTAAAAAGGAATGCTTACAACGTTTTGCAAGAATTACCCAGACAGCAGGTAAAATCAGTTTTTTTTCTTAAAATAAACAATACGTTCCATCCTATTTTGTTAGTTTTTTTGGTACTTACTGTCTTTTATAAACGTATAATTTGTAAATTTACCGACAGATCTGAAGACGCATCCTGTGGAAAAACGTTTCTCTTGTCCCCATTGTAACAACTCCTATTCTCATAAGTCAAAATTCAAAAGGCACTTACGCACTCATACTGGGGAAAAACCCTTTTCATGTTCTGAATGCAACTATTCATATTTTCGAAAGGAACATCTGAGGAGTCACATGCTAACTCATAGCGGAGATAAACCTTTTTCATGTTCCGACTGCAATTATTCATGTTCTCTAAAGGGAAATTTGACGAGACACATGCGTACTCACAGTGGAGAAAAACCCTATGCGTGTTCCCATTGCAGCAATGTATATTCTCAAAAGTCACATCTGACGAGCCACATGCTGACTCACAGTGGAGGAAAACCTTTTTTGTGTTCCGACTGTAATTATTCATGTTCTCAAAAGGGAAACTTGACGAGACACATGCAGACTCACAGTGGAGAAAAACCTTATTCATGTTGAAAACAACTACTCATGTTCACAAAAGGGACATTTTAGGAAACACATGCCGACCGACATAGGAAAAAAAACCCTTTTTATGTGCCCGAAAAGACCATCGACGCTTTTCATGTTCTGACTGCAATTATTCGTATTCTCAAAATGGAGATTTGAGGATCGACATTTAGACTGACTGCGGAAACAATCTTTTTCATGTTTTATTTATTTTTTTTTTTTTTTTTTATTTGGTATATTATTTTGTTACAATTTATGTTTTCCAGTAATGTAGGCCTCACTGGGTGGCTTGCCCGTGCTGAGGCCTTCATTTTATAATTTGAAAATCTAAGATAGTAAATTTGAAAAGAAAATAATAAATTTAAAATTAAAAATAAAAATACATAATAATACATTTAATATTAAAAAATAATACAATGAAAATAATATTGTGTGTTTGTGAGTGATGTGTGTTTATGTTGGTTTTGTGTGTTACGTGTAGGTTTTATTTTTATTTTATGCTATGACATTTTGGTAATATTGTCTTTTTTGTTGTTTAATCCATTTTGTAATTTTGTGTTTGAATTTATTTTTATTTTCCTCAATTTTAATTTCAATTTTAAGACTGTTGAAAGCTTTTATTGCATGGTATTGGTAGTGTCTTTGTCCAAAGGTTGAATTTACTAAAGCAAAAGAAAGAATTTTTTTTTTTTTTTTTATTAATTTCAAAACAAAAGTTTCGAAAGCAAACGTTCACTTCTCGGATATAAATAAATCTGGAGTTCAATGCGTCTAGGAGTGACGCATGTATGGATTTTTTCCTCCCTCTGGTATGTGAGTGACGTCAAGACAGGACCTTTGACATCCTTGGTGACGCTGTATGGAGGATCTTTGCAAGGAAATGAAGTTCAAGGAATGAAAGCCTATCAAATTAAAAATTTCCGCCATTTTTATTAACAAAATTTCGAAAGATTTGTTTCTTTTTAGAACTAAAGTAATGAATTATTTAAAAAATATATATTTTACTTCATAGTTCCAACTTAAATATGAAAAAGTTACTTTTTTATAGGCCAGTTGTTTCACAGAAATTCAAACGTAACATTGTCATCGAATGGCTGTTTAACGTACTATTTTTTCTTTTTTTTAAACATTTTTAAGTTCCTCGTTACACGCTGATTCTGGGTGCTTTTCTGCTTTCCATCAAATTGTAATAAGCTGACCAGCTTAACAAAAAGATAGTTTTTCTATTCTTCTGAACATAATTTGTTCTAAACCCGAAACGGACTTACAATCAGCATTTAGTCGAGTTGACGTCCAAATAATCATATTCGTCACTGAGTGTTATTAGACAGCATTAATAAAAGTTTTGACCGTTAATTTTTTTCTGTAGAATTTGATAACTTTGAAATAAGGTATCAATTAATATGACATGGAAATTATGACGACAGACATCGTTGCCATAAAGTCGCAATCAGAGACAATCCCCGAAGAAGAGAGTCCAACACCACCTCGTGATGCAATATTGCAGTTCAGGATTGGGAGTAGCAGTGGCGTAGCTAGGCGTGGGCGAAGCGGCCCCTCGCCCACGGCCTCGCACATAAAGGGGCCTCGCGTGAGCGAGGCCCCTTTATGATCTCATCATCTTTATGTGCAAAATTTTATTATCAATATCGATCATCGGAAATTTTCGGTATCGATCTTTGCGTTCCATCCCTAGACTCAGATTTTGACAGATCCTCTACTTTCGTTCGATACGACCCGACCCGGCAGGCGTCATAGTAGTGTGCAGGGGCATTTAACTAAGCTTTGGCCTTGAAACTCATTTGAAACCGCCACGCCCACCTCAAAATTCTTATAGAAAACGAATAATATGGCTAAAAGCTCAGATCTCATTGGTGAGAAAAGAAGGATTGGTTTGATCTCTCGCTCTCTACCATAATGACTCGTGTAACAGAAAGAGATGACGGAATTTTGCCGTTTGACAGTTTCAAATCATTCAAACAAAATGAGTGTGGTTTATTTATACACGCGGGTTGTCATTTGCTGCCGAAATACTATCATTTCCGTCGAAAATATTGCGTGTTAAAATTGTTCGTGATAAAAATACAATATAAGCCAGTATAGTGTTAGCGAGTTTCAAACATATATTCAACCTACCTACGTAAGTTCAAGTTCAAAGTGAATTGACAGTTTTTAGGTTATTCGTTCGGTTTTTTGAACAATGCTTCATACTTGGCATATGTCTTCCTCCACAATGTATAAATGTTATTTATTATATCGATAAACGTCTTATTCATGTTATTGATTAGTGTTATCCTGTATTATCTTATTGTTTTGGTGAAATTAAAGATTTTTAAACATATGTAACCATGAGTTCATGAGGCTGAAAAATGTCGGAATTCTTCGTCGTACTGTCGGACAATCATGTTTTGGAAATTTTCTTCAGTGTTTTTGCAAATTTCTTGTCATTTTGGGTTTCTTCTTCTCAGATTAACAAGTTTCATCTTAAGGAAATGCTCTGTAAAAGTTTATTTTCTTAGTCAGATGAACCTTGCCCTTGGAAAACATTTCGACATTTTTCTGCTTCAAGGACATTTTTATTTTTATAATAGTTTTTTTGGGATTTATGTTGTCTATGGTCGCATCTTTTTTTAAATGGCCTTGAGTTTCCTCTACCTTGTCTACTGCTCTGCTCCGCACGGTAGGTACTGCTTGTATGCTTCTTGTATATCTGTGGTTAAGTACTGTATAATTCCGTTACATACAAAAAGCCCGAAGATATCGATCTAGAGAGTGGTATATTTATGGTAGTGTGCATTGCTTCGACTGATTACATTGATCGTGGGCACTGTACAGTTTTAATTAAACAAAACATTAAAGTTATCACTTATCACTAAGTGTATAATTTAACTTAACAATTAAATAGTGAGTGACAGGTGACAGTGAATTGTGGCTGAATCATACGAGTAATTAAATTAGTAGGTAAGTATATACATAATAAAATTCACATAACCTTAGTCTACTCGATGTTATTTCTCATCAATTTCATCATGGAACCAACTGGGTAGTAATATTATAGTACCTAGTGTCTACTTTTACTTTTGAATTGGGCTAATTTTGAACACTTTTATTTTACGTTCCTTGAAAGATAAAATAAATTAACATCACGGATGCGAATGCGGAAACGAATTAGCCTCGCGTGAATCTAAAAAATGTGACGTCATCATTCTTGTGGGGACCATCGTCGAGCTCTCATCGGTACATTTTACGAAATAACTCTGCAAAAATGGTGACTTGTGCTATGAAAACGTGTAAAAATAGAAGTGAAAAAGATAATAAACCTAATTGTCGTATTACATTCCACATTTAAGCATTATTTTACTCTATTTTAAATTTATTCAGATAAAAGGAACATAATTTGACAAGACACGGCGGGCGGTGGCGGGCGGCGGGCGCACTACTGTCGCATCGCGGCGACGCGAAACACAAAGCCGCTGTTTACTGGGCTAAGTAAATTATGAAACATTTGTAAAAGTGTCTTAGCTAAATACGGAAACAAAATATTGAACTAATGAAAAAAATGCGCTCTTACTTTGCCGTGTTTGCAGTTCGCAAATTTGTTTATTACGCGGTGAGCAATTCGCGCTCCCATGTAAAAAGGTATATTCATTCAAAAGCAGAGTCTACTTTTAAGAACTAAATCGTGATATTATAATGCGAGATGCCTATATACTGTCAGATAGAGTTATTGACGAATCACATATCACCAAAGTTGTATTCCCGCTCTGCGTCCCGCTGCAGTTGGATTCTACCCCTCACCTTTCTGTTCTGGTCTAGTAAATATTCATATGTCTATGATTAACATATTTTTTAAAAATTAATTTTGGGAAATCACTTTTTTTGTTATTCACTGCATTGTTAAGAATTTTAAAACTCCTATAACATTAATTTTTTTCACGGATTATTAAAATTTCACCCTTATAAGTTTATAACTTTATTACATATCTAATGATCTTATTTAATCAGATTTTATGTTTTTATATGCCCAATTATTTAATCTAACCCACATATTTAGGTATTCCACCATCGTACAGTTTACGATAGTTTATTTATAGTAGACAACTCCATTATGGGAGAAGTATGTGCCTGCGCAATATCTACGAAGCATAAATTTTCTATCGTTACAAAAGATTGACATTCTCATCTCAACTCACAATTTCAAAAAGTTTTTTTTTGTTTGAAAAAAATACTGCCATGTTATTCTTATATTTAGGTACGTAAATTACAAAATGATTTACAGATATCATGTCCGGCCCGAGCAGAGATAGAGATGCACCTCGGAAATGGGAATCTGGAACATCGAAGCGAAAAAGAAAAGCTGAGATGGCAGTAACTAATGCAGCTCTTAGTGCTAGCATGCAGAAATTTTTGAATCAAAAAAAAATTCTATCGACCTCTGAAACTGGAGTATCGGGAATAATAACTGATTGTCAACAGAATGAAGAGAAGTCTTCGCCAGAAGAAGTTCTACAAAGTGAATCCAACGATACTACAAATGACACTGAGCCCTGTGTTGGAACTTCTTTTGATATTGGCGAGGCCACTTCATCAGTTCATATTAGGGAGAATGAAGAGTCAGAAATTTGCAAACCCGAAATGGATGATCCAGGAAAATGGAGCATTCCCATAAACAATGCATACCGTCACGATTTAGTCCAATGTGGTTCTCAACAAAACCTACATATTAGCAATGAATACTATCCGAAAAATGAACATGGTAGACACTTTTCTAATTTTTATTTTACAAGAAAATTGAGCAATGGTGAAAATCAGCATCGTAGGTGGTTAGTTTATTCAACATCACATAATAAAGTATATTGTTTTAGTTGCAAACTTTTCTCTAGTTTACAAACACAAATGGTTGTAGGCTGTAATGACTGGAAACACTTAAAAACTATTCTTGAACGTCACGAAAATCAGAAAGAACACAGGAAAAGCATGGTTCAGTGGCTAGAATATGAAAAAGGTATTAAACATAGAAAAACGATTGATCAAGAAAACGAGAGACTCATTCAAGAAAGTCAGAAACATTGGTATAATTTGTTTGAAAGACTAGTTGATATAATAATTTTTTTAGCTTCACATAACTTAGCTTTTCGAGGTCATAAGGAATCTCTCGATCAGAATCATTTAGGAAATAGCGGTAATTTTATCGATCTGTTTAAATTACTATCTAAATACGATTTGACTCTTCGTGAACACTTAAATCGTATCAATGAAAAAAAACTAAATCAACACTATTTAAGTCCTCAAATTCAAAATGAACTTATTTTATTAATGTCACAAACCATTGTCAATGAGATTATAGGGAAAATTAAAGAAATTAAGTACTATGCTATAATGCTGGACTGTACAAGGGACATCAGTAGAGTCGAACAAATGTCCGTTATAATAAGATTCATCAATACCTGCACCGGTATAATTGAAGAACATTTTCTTGGGTTTTTGGCAGTTTCGGAATCAACAGGAGAATTTTTAACAGAAACAATTCTCAAAGAGCTAGAAAAATATGAATTAAATATTCAAAACTGTAGAGGCCAAGGCTACGATAATGGCGCAAATATGGTTGGAATCAACAAGGGAGTGAAATCCAGAATACTGACCATTAATCCAAGAGCATTCTTTACGCCTTGTGGCTGCCATAGTTGGAATCTTATATTAGTAGACGCAGCCAACACATCATCTATGGCAAAGGTGTTTTTTGGGTTTATCTAAAAAATATATGTCTTATTTTAAAAATCCAGCAAGAGATGGGAATTACTGAAGGATACATTGAAGATATCATTGAAATCATTGTCTGATACAAGGTGGGAAAGTAGAATCGCTTCCGTTAAAGCTATTTTATTTCAATTTGATGAAGTAATAGATGGCGTAAATAATCTGAAAACTCAATCTGGAGACCGTGGAGACGCAGATACTTTCTGCGATTGCGAAGCAATTATTACTGAAATGCTTACTCTAGAATTTATTATTTCGATACACGTGTGGTATGAAATATTAATCCGTGTGAATAATATAAGTAAAATCTGGCAAATAGTCAATATAAATTTAAAGATCGCTATTGATAATTTATGCAATTTTCGTGACTGGATCCAAGAATTTCGGGAAACAGGCTTTAATGAATGTATTACAAAAGCTTACGAGTTCATAGAAAAGAGCAGTTATGAGATTCCAACCACTTTTAAGGAGAAAAGGGCTCGCAGAAAAAAGAGAATGTTCAGTTATGAAGCTGCAGATGAGCCTATTGATTCTGCTGAAAGTAGATTTAGAATAGATTTTTTTACTACAATGGTTGATGCCATTATACAAGATACCGATACGAGATTTACAGCACTCACTCAATACTACAATTGTTTTGGATTCTTGTATGAAATAAATAATTTAAAATCCTTGACAAATAGCGAACTTTTGAAACACTGCAATGACCTAGGTATATTACTACAACATGGAGAAAGCAAAGATATAGAATCCTATGAACTATACGAAGAACTGCAACTCTTAGTTCCTAACATACCAGAGTCTATTAAAGATACCAAAAATCTGATTGAATATATAATTAAAAATGAATTGCAAGACATTTACCCTAATGTTTATGTTGCGATTAGAATTATGCTGACTATGCCAGTAAGTACAGCATCCGCAGAAAGAAGTTTTTCCAAATTAAAAATAATAAAAAATTATTTGAGAAATAGCATGAAACAGGAACGGTTATCTGCTTTAGGAATACTATCAATCGAAGCAGAGTTAGCTTCAAAAATCGACTACAAATCCTTACTTACAGACTTTAGCAAAACAAAGAGTCGAAAGGAATTATTTTTGTAAAAGATTAGACTATATAAATTTAAAAAAAAAAAGCTATATACGTATGTTTATGTCTGTATAGATATGTGCACCTACGTATATATTGTGTGCTTGCATGCACCCATATCGAAAAAAAATTATGTTCATTCTTTTAACCTAATGCTAAATTACTTGTTTTACCCTTTCTATTTTCTACTTTTTATTTTTATTTTATTATAATGTTTTCAATTTTTAGCATCACTTATCTAGATCCATTTATTATGTTCACACTAGACTACATATATCATACAAAGTAACAATACTCCATTGGTCACCATGAAACAGGCAGCCGCCTAGTATGGTGATCGAATATATCTACTTTATGTAAATTGTTGGTTATGTATCATGTGTTTTATAAATAAATAAAATAAACTCTTTTTAAATATTATCTGCTAAATTATATTTTATTTTTGTATTCATAAAAAAATGGTAGGACCACTGTGTTGATGTATAAAACAGGTACTGAAAGAAAAGGGCCTCGCGGATGCGCCTCTGCCTACGCTCTGATTAGTCCACGCTACGCCACTGGGGAGTAGAAGACGATAATGTGATCAAGTGTGAAGGGGGCACTTTAGTGGCAGTGGAAATCGCGCAAGAAATAGATACTGACTATCCTGACATTAAAAAGGAATTTTCGTTTTTGTGGAAAGGAGCTACCAAAATCTTATTCATCCGGAGCCTTCTCCTATCTGAGGGTGGTTTATCCTGCAGTCTGCAGCCAGGAAAATCAGGAACCAGGATCCGACCTATAGTCACACCAGTAACGCTGTTTTCGATGTCATGTCATATCTTTCTTTACTACGTTTGTCGTACAATCTGCCCGTTTGAAGTAATTTCAGTTTTTATAATTATTTTTTTATTGAAAATATAAAGAAAAGGTACAAATTATGAATAAAATGTTATTATTTACTGATTGAATTACCCAGTTAGTAGAGATATATCCTCGACTTTAACTGGGGAGCTAATTTATTTGATTGTACTTATACGGGATTGAGTAAAAAAATAGTAGGTTACTAACAGTAGTTACAAAAAAAAGTTCTTTTAGTTTTTTCTAAAAGTTGTAATAGCTCTGCTACTTTTTATTGCATTCTGTAAATTTTTAAATAGTTTTTGGCCTAGAAACTCGTAGTGGTCTTGTGTAGCTGCCGTGTTGCATCTGAGTATATATATTCCCTGATTTTCTAGGTCTTAAACTTTTTGAGGACAGTTCAGATTCTTTGAAAAATTTTACAACCGGTGGGACCTTAAAGATTCTTGGCTTCCTTTGCAGAGCCTTAACCTGAAAGTCTTTAGATTTTATGAGAACCTTCTATATTTCATTAGTCAAAAGTAATGTTAAATATAATTCACCTATTTGATCCTCTTTGTATAAAGTTCAATCTAACAAAATAAAAAAGAGTTGAGCACAAATTTAAATTACGATTAAAGGTACGATTAAATAACGTTAGGTATACCCAAGTCAACAAATTTTATAATTTATGATTATTTAAATCAGTTCCTTCGTAACACAAATTCCCTTCAGGTCAAATTGATAGGTAATACTCAATTTCAAATAAAACGTCTAATAAAGGATTAAATCCAGCTCCAACTTATGTGTACCGATTGGCGTAAGTGAAGCAATGCATGCAAAATATTCGAGTAGAAAATATCAGCAGTAGAACTTACTAATAACTATCACAAGTGACAAATGATAAATTTAACTGCCTGCTTTAAGCACTTTAAGGGATATTTTCTCGAATTAGCAAATTAGTAACAGGTACAAACGTTTGGCCTGAGATGAACACACGTTTGTCTACAAAGTTATGTTACGCCACGGACCTTAAAAGCCCCTCAGTTCCACGGGTTACGCTGTAACATGATACTTTTACATAGTAATAAATTAATTGAAAACGACACGTTGGCGCCATTGTAACATGAGTTATTTTACAAATGTCCAACTACCACGTTGGCACCAATTGTAACACAATCAGGTAAACTTATATTCAAATCAAACCACACTAGGGCGCCATTGTAACGCTAAGAGGTTTAATGACAGAAAGATTTTGAATAAAAAGAAAGACGATGATTAATTACATTAATTTTAATCAAAAAGAACAAGAGACTCTCAATTGACATGATTAACATATTATCAGGGTGTGTGCGGCATCGGAGATTACGGGCACGGAAAGAATTTAAATGATAGCAATTTACAGTTAAATATGTGACATTGTGTACAAAGATTAATGTGTGACCTGAATCACAGATAGGCGCCGTACAGCTCTTAGGAAAGAACTGGAAAATTTGTTAAGATAGACGTGATGACCAGCGATTACTTCAAACTAGCTAATTCCGCCATCAGCATCTCCCGTAACTTTGTCGTCTGGAGCAGTTGCTCGAATCCTTCCTGTTGACTCGACCTCGCTCCAAGGCTGTCCGATTGGTACCAGTGTTGCCAACGGATCTTGGCCTAATGTCGCCGTTTTTCAAACATTTAGTAGCCTAATTTCAGTTGCAGTAATTCTAATGAACTTGCATAAATTTTACCCAAATATTCCCCACAAATATTCTAATTGGCGACCTGTCGCCTTTTAGATTTTTTCGTCACCGATTCTCGTTCTGAGTAGCCTAAATGGCGATAAATCGCCTTCGTTGGCAACACTTTTTTATTTTTTTTATTTAATTATTTTAATGTAACATATAAACAGAGTGATCAAGTATTGCCCATCTCACTAGGTGTGAAAACGCCTGTGTTGAGATGGCAATTTACAGAGCGGTTGTTAACATACTATGAAACATGACACAATAATAAAATAAATTATACAATTCAAGTATTATAAGACAATATGTTTAAAATTACTCAATGGATATGTTTATTGGAGGTGATCGATGATTTTACTTTTAAATGAACTTTTTGTTTGCGTATTTCTAATGTCAGTAGGTAGGGAATTGAATAGTTTAGTAGCATTGTATTTAAAACTTCTTTGACCATAAGAGGTTTGACAAACTGGGATGTTAAAAGATTTTACATGTGACTGTCTTAGGGCTCTAGTGCTTATTCGTTCTTCAAACATATGTGCATTTTTAAATTGATGAAGCAGGATATTTTTTTAATACAATTTTTCCAAGTTAGGAACATGAAGTGCGTTAAAAATAAAATCAGTGCTCGTCCTCAATGGGACTTTGAGAATAACCTTCAGAATTAGTTTTTGAATCTTTGCTAAAGGTTCCAGGCAAGTATTTGTGGCACTACCCCAACTGATAATACCATATTCAAGGGATGATTCTACAAGAGCACAGTAAACTTGTTTTAGTTGTTTTTTATATATGATATCCCTAACGTTTGAAGTTAACGTTACAGAAGTAGATGAGTTTGTCGATTTTGCCGTTAGGTTTGTAACATGTAGATTCCATTTAAGACGATCGTCTAATTGAATACCAAGATATTTAATGCTATCAACTCTACTTATAGAAGGACAAGTACATGGGATTAATAAGGGGTTACAGCTGTGTAGTTTGAGGCTTTGTTGTGAAGGTATGAGCTTATTTGATATTGTAAAAGTTAAAAATTTAGTTTTATCTGTATTCAGGGTTAATATGTGGGTATCTAGCCAATATTTAACAGTACGAAAGCCATTTTCTGCTTTTTTAAAGACATCATCCCAAGATTTAGCATAAAATAGCAAAACTGTATCATCGGCAAAAGTTGTGAATTGTCCACAAATTTGTAGGTTGCATAAATCATTTATATATATTAAGAATAGTAAGGGTCCTAAAATGCCACCTTGTGGAACACCACAAACCGTTTTTTGTGGACTACTACAGGTACTGTTTATTTTAACACATTGCGTTCGATCAGTAAGATAACTATGAAATAATTGCAGGACTGAGTCTGATATTCCTATCCTCTTAAGTTTATCTAAAAGTATTTTATGGTTCACAGTGTCAAACGCCTTTGCAAGATCAAGGAAAATTGCTAAACATTTATTTCCTTTGTCAACATTACTTATTATGAAGTCTGTAACATTAGCGATGGCGTCTGAGGTTGACAAGTTCTTGCGAAAACAAAACTGATTGGTTGATAATATTTTACTAGAGTCAAGGTAAGTAGTCAGTTGATCTCTTAGTGAACCTTCTACAATTTTAGAAAGTGAACTTAGAACACAAATAGGTCTGTAATTGGTAATTTCAGTTTTTTTCCACCTTTAAAAATTGGAGAGATAGTACCTTTTTTTAATACATTTGGAAAACAACCTTGAGTGAAGCTCTTGTTAACTATAAATTTAAGGGGAAAGGCTATATGAGATTTTAGTGATTTTAGTAGTTTACTTGGTATATTGTCATGTCCAGGTGATGTCCTCTCTTTCAGTGAGTCTATTTCTTTGATGATATCCTCAATTGATACCTCTTTTAGAGAGAATTTTATTTGAATTTCTTCTCGGAGATCCTCGTCTAATGGAGGAATTTTAGTCTGATGTTTTCTTTTATTTTACTGGCCAGTTTTGATCCAATATTCGTAAAAAAGGTATTTGCATGGTCGGCAATAGTCTTCGGGTCAGAGTTAAAATTCACAGTCTGATTATCAATTGTAAGTTCCTCGATTTGACCTCTAAATTGCTTTGAATGTGTTATCTCTTTAAGAATTTGCCAAATCTTTCTATAGTCATTATTACATTCAATAATTTTTCTAAAGTAGTATTTATTCTTTGCATGTTTAATTAACTTTGTGCATATATTTCTGTATTTCTTATAAAATATAGAAAGTAGGTAATTATTTGGATCATTCCTAATTTGTTTGTGTATATTATCTCTCTTCCTAATACATTTTAAGAGTCCAGGTGTAATCCATGGTTTCGTGATTGCATTTTTTAATTTAGTACCTCTTTATGGTTGGAGTGTAGATTTATTTGGTTTTCAATGAAATTAGTGAAATAATTCCATGCCGTATCATTATCAGTAATTGAGTACAAATTTTCCCATTTTTCGTTTTTTAAGTTGTATACAATTTTATTCCAGTCGATTTTATTTTTCATAATAGGTACATTAACATTGTCACTTTGTCTTTTATTTTCATTTCCTACTTCCAATATTGTATAGTAGTGGTCTGTTACTGTGGATTCATATATTATAGTATTGATAGATAGTTTCGTTCTACCAATTATATGGTCGATGCAAGAAAGAGATTCTTCAGTGACTCTAGTAAGTTTGTTAATAGGTTTGTTAAAAGGTTTTTAATAGGTTTGTTAGTAGGTTTGTAAATATAATACAAGGTTCACAAAGAATGAAGGAATGCTTGTTCCAAAATATAATAATAAATACGGACGGCGAACCCTAGAATCTAACGTGCCAAAAATGCTTAACATGTTACCCATTAATATAAAAAATGCGATTCTACAAATAGATTGAGATATATGCTGAAACAATGGTTACTAAATAGAGATAGTTTATATTAATTTAGGTGTGTTAATTGTATAGTTATAGTAATAATAGTATGTCTGTATGTATGTTATTGATCATTAACATCCTGTTGACAAACTGCTTTGTTGCAGTTTAACGGGATTGTAGCTTGAAAACCAATAAAAAAATAAAATAAAAATACTTCGAATAAGAACTACCAACATTGTCTTAATTTTTTCACAGCACATTTTTAGTGTCCTAGATGTGACCGTATCCTTTTCTGATTTTTGTGTTTCAGATTTTCGCTAAGAAATCGCCAATATTTTCTTCAATAATTAAATATTACAATTTGAGGTTTTACTCAATAAAGTAATTCCGAAAAATAAATTTAAAAAAACTTTTTTCATTTTCTGTGTGCAACTATGCATGTTATAAAAAAAGCAAATTAACGGGACACATGCTGACTCACAGAGGAGAAAAACATTTTTCATGTTCTTTGTGAAACTATGCATTTTATCAAAAAACCGACCTTCACGGAGACATGCGGATCCACAGTGGATCCACCTTTTTCATGTTCCATGAGTAACATAATAATGTTTTTTTTATTTTTTTATTCATTTTTGGGAAATCGACAGTTTACATTTAATCAGTTTGTACATAAGTGTTATTTAGTAAAATAAAACCAATTATGGATTTCCTCCTTGTGACTTTAACTGAGACAACATAATTTAAATTTGTTAGAAAGTAATATGAATTTAAAAAAATATTGTTCGCGCAATATATAGGGGATTGTTAGGTATGCATCCACAGGCTTAATGGACAAGTGTAATGTCAATACAAAATCCTGAAAATGTCCTACCTACCCTTTTACCCATCCCAAAATGTCACCATAATAAAATGATTGTTGCGACACACGTAAAATCGGACAGGTGGTGTCAGTTGCTCATCAGAATTCGTAGTGATAGCTATTATCAGACAGGGCGATTATATATTTGTTAAGTGAAGTCATCCAAAACTCCTGGAGACGTGTGGTAATCATCAACGGGTGAGTCCGTCTTTCCTGCATTCCAATCTGGGCTTATCTTGTGCTCCAGAAGCCCAGATTTATACCTTTTTGACTATTGCACTGTCCATCAGGTTTGTCGGATGCATAAATCATCCCATAACCTAGCATTCGGTGTAGTTTGGGACTGGTCCTTTGGGCGTGTGGCATAGGGCTTTGCTCTGCACCACCTTTAAAAATATAGTGGAGTCGCAGCTTCGCGACACCAATTATACAAACCAAAAGATTACATAAAACGAAAAATTTACGAAACAATACATTTATAGACATGGAGAGAGGTTGTAGATATAAATCAAATCATAATAGAGATATAAACAATAGAGACATAAACATTATTCACAAACCATCAGAGACACAACTTTTTGCATTGGGGGGGGTGGAAAATATTGCAATAAAAATTTCAATTACGTAAAATTAAAATTAGCTTTCGTTTTGTGAAACGAGACCGTTCATTTTCAAACTTTATTGTCAAATGTCATTTTGTTTTGTTGGTATTTCTGTTACTGTAGGACGAAACGAACGGCTAGAAGTGGCTAGAGACATAATCTAGCGGGCGTTTTTTTTTAATGTTAAAAAATTCCGTCAAATTAGTATTTACCTAATATGCATGCATTGTGTGCGTTGTGATTGAAATTTATTAGCTGAATTTTATTTTTTTACGTTCAAATTTTATTTAAGTTAACTATTTCTGCGATGTTGAGCGGCTACGCTAAGTTTGTGTAACATGGTTTATGATGCCCCCTTTATACCGCCTGCTCGCGTCAAGGCAAGAAAAACATGCCAGTTTTCAATTAGTTTAGCGGCTACGCTAGGTTTGTTTAACATGTTTTTCTTGCCTTGACGCGAGCAGGCGCTATAAAGGGGGCACTTTCTTTTGTATCACAAACCATGTTACACAAACCTAGCGTAGCCGCTAAACTACTTGAAAACTGGGATGTTATTCTTGCCTTGACGCGAGCAGGCGCTACCTCAGTTCGACTCTGAAGTGATTCTAAAAAGGTTTGTTTACATTATATTATTACAAATTATGTAGCGTTTTTATACGAATCATTTATGTATCCGCATAAAGTCGGCTACGATTGTCTAGCATCTAGCTCCTAGCTCTTCGTAAAGTGTCAGGAATACCAAATGTCAGCGAGTGTTAGAAATGGAGACCGACCGTCGCCGCGTCGCCGATTTCGTATGCGAGAGTAGATTTTAATTTTACGTTATTGAAATTTTTATTGCAATATTTTCCACCGCCCCGAATGCAAAAAGTTGTGTAGTACAGTAATTAAGGTGAATGTAAAGGTTTTATCTAAAAAAATATTCATAATAAGCGAGGCCAGCGCGATCGAAATTTTACCAACGATAGATATGAGCTGTGTTTCTAGTGATGGGTAGAATCGAAACATTTGATTGCGAAACGTTCCCGGATTCGACATACGATCACAATTTTTTTTTACAATTAATTATTAATAGGGTTTTCGCGTTTTAGGAGGGTCAACGTTTCTTTAATATAACAACCAAGCACGAGGGACATTTACTCACCAATCCTCTTAAGTTATATTAAATTATTTTTTTTTTGAAAGTTTAGTTTAAAAAGACTTCATCTTAAATTTTCTATTATGTAAAATTATTATTGTGACAGCTGTATCGACTTTTAAATCCATTCTCAAACTGTTTGAATTTATTATAAGTTGTAGTTCTGTGTTCTATGAACAGTGGACCTCGTGTCTCAAAAAGTATGATTCTAATTTTCAATTATAAATTAATCAAAACCAACATTTCTTCTAAAAATTATAAGATTTGTAACTAGGTACAATACCGACCTACTTAATTATAAACCAAAAATATTTAATTTAACTTTTTTATATCAAAAAAGAAATTATACAATTTTACCAAGAAACGTCAATAACTCAATTATAGTTAATTTTTTTAATCTGTTCAGGCAGGATGCAATAGGTATAATATTGTCAAAATGCGAATGAGAACGTCGAAATAAAGACGACGATTTAAAAAGTAAAAAATAATCCTTACTAAAAAATTAAAACGGAAACCATCTTGAATTGGAAACGGATCCTAAAAACAAATTCACAGACAGATAAAATGCAAAACAGGACTTTGCTACGTACAGTCAATTATTAACATTTAGAAAAAAAGAAAAGGTTGGTTATTTGAGTGCAAATAGAAAAAATACATACAAGCGGGTAGCTGATGTACATCACATACATTGAGAACCCGATTTATTTTAATCTATTTTAGATTTTTTCTTTGTTTAAATTTTTTTCGGCTACTAAAGATTTAAAACTTAACTAAACCAAAACTTTAAGAACCTTTGCAGCTGGGTTTACGTTTTGACGCATTTTAACCTTTTCAGATCTAAAATAAAACTGTTAGCGGTAGAACATATTTGATGATTAGTGACAATTGGTAGAGTTTTTTTTTCTCATTACTTTAGAAGTTGTTGCTAAATTATTTTGGAAGAGTATTAGATCTCAGAGTTTCACATAAATAAATAAATCGTTCACCGCTTACAAAAATTGAAATTGTATTCAATTTAAAAAAACTTACACAAAAATCGGAAAAAAACATTCGGCTGAGATTGAACATAAACATAATATTTAAAAAATATAAAAATGTCTACCGCCTCAACAAGTAGGCGCCGAACGAACTTGAAAATTGAAATCCATTAGAAAATCTGCAAAAAACTACCGTTTTGTGAAAAAACATCATTTTACGGGCCTAGTTGCAAGACTTGGGTTCGGATTTTAAAAGCCGATTTCTCACACTCTATGGCATCGAACGAACTTAAAATTTGGAATCCTACAAAAAATTGTGGTGTGAATAAAATCTGCATAAACTACGTGGTCGAGGTCAAGGCTCTCGACTAATAAGCCGGACGTCACGGGTTCAAATATTACACTGTAGGTAGGTTGACGGCTTCCGTGTTCCAGGTTTAGGCTCTCGACAAGTAAGCCGGAGGTCACGGGTTCAAATATTACACTGTAGGTAGGTTGACGGCTTCCGTGTTCCAGGTTTAGGCTCTCGACAAGTAAGCCGGAGGTCACGGGTTCAAATTCCGGCCGCAAGTAAATTTTATTTGATTTATTTACTGTTGTTTTACAATTTATATCAGTATAAAATATCTTCTATTTATTAAAAGTCTCTGAAAGTTCTTCACCGATTGCTTTGAAATGTTAACACAACGTTGCATTCAAATACGCGTTTGTTTTTATGCACCTGTGTTATTTAGATGTCACCTGTGACAAGTAAGTTTTGTTTTTTAAAAAACAGCGCCATCTATTACAAAAAATGCTTTTCTTTAAAAGCCTTCTGCTTTTTTTTAATAAAATAATCTGTTGGACGTAAAAGCAACGCGCGTTATTGTTTCTCTATCTACACAGGCACACTGAGCCACAGCAACGCGTGGTGGTGCACAGCTAGAATTACTAGAGTCGAAGATACTCCCAGTATCGCCCTGGTGTAAGACGACCATTCAAAATATTGAAACCTTACTTGAAATTGTTGCTTTAGCCGTGTTTGGTGATCAGATCTGAATAGCCAGGTACTTCCTCCTCATAACACACGCCAATTGGGGATGCCCTAGTCTTTCTGACTCCAGACGGCTCGGAGCAGTTGGTACTCTTGTTCGGCTTCAGATAAAAAGGTACCCAGTTTACCGTCTGTTTGTATATTGTACACACGACGAGGAACACGGAGACGAGCCACGCCGAGCCACGCCGAGCCACGCCGAGCCACGCCGAGTCACACCGAGCCAGCCAGTTTGATCTAAGTACCCATCGAGTGAACAACTCGACTCCGCATTGACCGCTCCATCCTATTAAGTATGTCATTAGTACGTGCGTGTTTTGTTCAAGAGATGTTACAGTATTCATTTTTATTTTGTCTAACCTATTTAATGAAGTATTGGGAAATACCCGACATCGAATTACAAGAAACTGATAAACCCAAGAAGTGCGATTTGAAAACAAACTGACGTCACCAATATAAGTATAAGTACAGGCTTTTCCAATAAGAGGTGTTATTTTGATATTCAATCGTAAAAGATCAATGGTTTCGTTGCTTGTGTGGCACGTAGCGCCGTTTTGTTCAAAGTAAACGTTGTCCAGATCAATACCATCTAATTCCGGCCATAAAAAATCATTAATCATCTCTCGATAGCGCAATCCATTCACCGTAACTGTTGCTCCAGCCTCATTTTCGAAAAAGTAAGGTCCAATGACTCCGCCGGACCATAAACCGCACCAAACACTCACACGTTGAGGATAGAGAGGCTTTTCAACAATAACTCTTGGGTTTTCCGAGCCCCAGATGCGACAATTTTTCTTGTTGACTAAGCCACTAAGGTGTAAATGGGCCTCATTACTCAAGATGATTTGCATTTGAGTCACTCAAGTGAATTTTAATAATTTAAATGCGTTGTTGAAGCGTGTGTCGTTCCATTTTTATTGATAACGTAGTTTTTACTTGTCAAATGTCAAAAAATAACAGCTTCGAAAGTAACCTCTACCGAAATAGCGGGCTATTCAAAATAACACCTCTTATTGGAAAATCCATTACTATAACTAAGAACATTGACATTGGCCCGGAGAGGTCAATACATTTGATTATGAAATGATTACAAATATATATTCATTTAATTTGCGTTATTTCACAATGTATTCATTTAATGATAATACACAACTGCTAACTGATGTTTAGCTCAACCCGTAAAATCATTCCTCCTCGTGCACCCTTACAAATTGAATATGGCAACCTGCAAATTCTGGTACAGGAGAGATATATTGGGATGTGCATTGATAAACACTCTATACAGCATATTAAAGATACAATCCCCCCTTTAATTAGCCTATTTAGCCGGATATCATATCTGTTACAAAATAAAATTAAAAAGGGTCCATATTACAGCCTCGCAAATTCACATTTAACTACTTGATAGAAATCTGAGGAAACGCATATGAAACATACATAAATAAACTACAGGTAACACAAAACAAAGTAATCAAAAAGCTATTTCACTTCAAACCTAGAACATCCACTAAAAAGTTATATATGGAAACACAACTGTTTACATTAAGAAAATTTAATTTATTCTGTACATGTCTCCTTCTTTACAAAATAAATAATAAACTCATACATACAAATACAAAACTAATTAAAACGTCCCAAGTACACACACACTTTACACGGCAACACGATAACATACATTTAAACACCATACATACTTACCACGGCAAGCAATCCATTGGTTACGAGGGGGACAATATATATAATTGCCTTCCAGGCAAAATTCAAAAACGTATAAAACGTAAACGGCACATTTAAAAATAAATTGTTCACAAAAGCATAAAAATGCTCAATCAACAAAACACTGAGAGTGGATAATATCGTTATGTAATGTATTTATGTGTAAAGAATTAGTTATTTCTAGTTAATTAAGTACATTGTAATTTTCTTTTATCTATAATAAGAACTGTTAAAAAAACCTTGTATAAATCGTACGCCGACCGTTGAACTTGGCAACCTCTGGGCTGGAGCTCTAAAATATCTGAAAAGAAAAACTTTGAACCCGTGCGGAAACGGGCGGCCCGTTTGATATATTCCGCTATCTTAACGAACGGACTGCAATCTTTAGAGCACAAGCGTCGCATTGTTCTACCGGTATCTCAATGGACGATGCTCCTAGGAACTAGTGTCATAGATCTCTTCGGCAACGGTGAACGAGAACGGGTCATTTCAACGACTTGATCTTGAGTTCAACAGCTCCTATACCACGGGTCTTTCAAGATCCAGGTTCACTCCTTCCTTTCCCCAAAGATACCACCCTCTACAAAGCAACCCCGAAGATGACAGGCCACGAGTGAAATTATTTTTCTTAGGACCTCCCGTGTAGAGGCACGCTCCAATCGAAACGTTGCTTAAAATGGCTTTAGCCGTGTTCGGTGACCAGTTCCGAATAGTCAGATACTTCCCCACCTTTCTCCCTCTCCACTACCTTCAGCATCATAACTTACTTAGACTGGGAATGCCATAGTCTCACTGGCTTCTGATGGTTGGGAGCAGTTAGGACTCTTGTGCGATATTCAGTAAAAAATCATAATGAAACGTCATAAATTTTACATAAATTTCGAAAATTCAAATGTAATATTGTTTCGGAGTATTTTAAGCAATAGGAAAATCCCATCATATTTTAATACTAAGAAATAAATTAAAAAATATAAACACGTGACTTTGGGTTTTTTTGGTATTAGTAGTACAGAGTCTCTGTGTTGATGTAAAAAGGCAATAAATTAATCTAACCTTATTCTTCTCAGTTTTATGGTGAAATAACTTACTAAATCAGGGTTGTACCAACTCTTCTAAAAAATATTAAATTAATTTTTATATTAATAATTATTATATATCGGATTATTTGCGCTAAAAAAAGTCAAAATATGCAGTTCAAAGTGAATACCGCAAGTGAATACAAGTCGTAAAAAATTACATTGCTAACGCTGGTTAAACCTTATGAGATAGATCAGAATAATGTACTACAGAATTGTATACCTTAAAAAGGTCTACAGAAAAGTCCATAATGGTATACGTCTATCTCTTAAAACGACGCTTAATGCCAAATCACTATTTTGATTAATTTTTATAACAAATTGGTGTACATTACGAAAACCAAAAAATATATTTTAGATAAATTGAAGGTTTTCCTATCGCTTCGCTTGATTAGATTACAAATAAAAAATAAATTACTCAATAAAAAATATAAATGCAAACTACTAAAAAAAAATATTTTATCAATAGAAATGTATGAACGCATAATGGAAACAACTTAAAAAAAATATAGTATTATAGCTAAGATTATCTGGGACAGTTTTACTTGATCAACTTTTTTGCTTTCTTATAAAATTATTTACAAAATAAATAAAAACAATTTTTTGCTTGAAATCGAACGTTTCTAGACTCCGCTTGTCAAGCGATTTTAATGCTTATTACCTACGATACAAGGTATACCAAGAATATACACATTTTTGGCTTGTAGCTTCCTCTTAAGGGTAACCCCCAGCAACGCCAGGTATACCGTCAGTTAGTATTTATTAAATTAAAACCAAAATTTCTTCTGAAATCATTAGTTTAATTTTCTATGTGGTAACTTCAATACCTACTTTGTAATGAATATCATATTTTATGTGCCATTTCATTATTTGAAATAAAAATAATACAATTTGACAGCAATTAATATATTATTTTAACTTTCTTCATTCTGGTAGGTACAATAATATTGATTATTCCGATTTGACAGTTTTTAGTAGGATCCACGCTCATGCGAACTCTGGCGGGATAAAAAGGCAGTACCCAACACGGCTACCATCTTGAAAAATTACAAAACGGACGAGTTAAACTGGTCTCCTCAACTGGGGTAATTGGTAGAGGGAGGGTATGAGATGGTAATCAGATCTGGCCCCCCAAACAATGCCAGGATACAGAGGCACTCCACATAACATCGCCAAAGATGACATTATCCATGAAAAATCTTTGTCTCCTGATCCAGAAGTCAAGTCCCAATTGTTCGCAGCAAGTATTAAATCATTTCTTCCCATTAAATTACCATCATCAGAAGAAAAATGTTACTTGTGCAATGATGGACGACTATAATATCTTTAATAACTCCATCAGTCAAAACATGTTTAAAACACTCCGTTTACCCCTGCGGGAACTGACGTGATGATTGGTTAGTTAAGGATTTAGCAGCTTGATTTGGAAATAACATGTTTAAAACACTCCGTTTACCCCTGCGGGAACTGACGTGATGGATGGTTAGTTAAGGATTTAGCAGCTTGATTTGGCAATAACATGTTTAAAACACTCCGTTTACCCCTGCGGGAACTGACGTGATGGTTGGTTAGTTAAGGATTTAGCAGCTTGATTTGGCAATAACATGTTTAAAACACTCCGTTTACCCCTGCGGGAACTGACGTGATGGTTGGTTAGTTAAGGATTTAGCAGCTTGATTTGGCAATAACATGTTTAAAACACTCCGTTTACCCCTGCGGGAACTGACGTGACGGTTGGTTGGTTAAGGATTTAGCAGCTTGATTTGGTAATAACATGTTTAAAACACTCCGTTTACCCCTGCGGGAACTGACGTGATGGTTGGTTAGTTAAGGATTTAGCAGCTTGATTTGGCAATAACATGTTTAAAACACTCCGTTTACCCCTGCGGGAACTGACGTGACGGTTGGTTGGTTAAGGATTTAGCAGCTTGATTTGGCAATAACATGTTTAAAACACTCCGTTTACCCCTGCGGGAACTGACGTGATGGTTGGTTAGTTAAGGATTTAGCAGCTTGATTTGGCAATAACATGTTTGCTAAAGGCATCATATATTAATTGTGCGTCATTTTTGGTTGTTAAATAAAGGTCATACAACAATCTAGATTAACAAACCGGTTCATGTAAACCGGCCTTCTCCGCAGTTTGGTAAATCTGTTCATGTACCTACCTAATAATGGACGGTGTAGTAGGGTGGACTGTATTTTATTTTTATCTTACGAATTTCAAAATTACTATAAGTTTTTGCTGATAATTATTATTTAACTTAAACGTTTTCTTATGCATGATATTGAAGGAATACTTGGAGCAGGTGGATGAGTTTGTATGTTTGTATTTAGGAAGTATGTTCTAGAGATATGGGAAGGCTGACAGAGATATTGAAACAAGGGGAAATGCAGGTAACTCCATTCATGGAGGACTGAACGCAGTTGGCGCTAACTAAACATTGTCCAAAGAAGCGAAGCTAGCAGTCCACAATGGAGTGCTGGTACCTACCCTGATGTATGGCAGTGAGGCATGGAACTGGTAGAGAAAGGATGAAAGTAGACTGAATGCTGTAGAAATGAGATCCATGAGGCGTATGTGTGGTAAAACCATGTACGATCGTTTTAGAAATGTGGAGATCCGCAAAAATTGCAAGGCTGATGTAAGCGCAATGAGTAAGATCAAGAAAGGGACGTTTAGATGATTTGGGCATGTAGAGCCAATGAGCGAAGAAAGGAGTGTAAGGAGAATATACGATGCAAATGTGAATGGTAGCAGAAGTCAGGGACGCCCGAGGAAGACATGGCACGATCAAGTGAATCAGATACTCGAGTCGGGCCATGTCAAGAGTTAGAATAATAGAAGAGTATGTATGAGACGATGTATGAATGTGAATGAGGCAAGGAGTGTGTGGTTTGAACGAGTTGTTTGGCGGTCAGTCCTCTCTGCCTACCACTGCGGAAAAACGGCGTAATGTTAGTTAGTTCTTTATTCACCACCTTGCGTACAAATCATTTCAAAAGTTAGTCATACAAGATGGCTGCCAGGCAATTTCTTCTCACCCTAGATTTGACTTCAATGCCATACATACAAAATGGCACTAATGCTTAGTCCAGGGCTTGTCTGGTCCGTGATTATTATTACAGACATTTGCTCACAGTATAACAAGTCTAGAAATAGCTCGAAACTTCCCACACAGGAACTTTTGGGGAATATTTGATTATCACGTAGCGTAAAAATTAAAACAATTCTACTACAACTTTTTCAGTCAATTCCCAGCGCGCCTTTCAATTTAGCGCCCTAGTTTAGCCTTCCAACTGTGCCTTTACTGAGTCCGACCCTGTCAGCAGTTCTTACCATGCGAGAGGTAGTATATAGTATTTTGACCTCAACCAGTTTCAGCAAAGCGCATTGTAACATCAGTTAGCGTTGCAGTAGTACGTCGCTAACTTAACATATTATTCGGACAGTGATTAAAAAAGTAATTCTATTTAAAAATGAAAACATTATTTTTTTTTGTTGTTTTTTTGGTCGCTTTATTTAAAAGTGTTTATTCTACCCCATTGCCTCAGGGAACAGGTGAGTTTTATTTTTAAATTGATTTGTAGTTATGTATGTAATTGAAAAATAAATAAAATCAATAATACCAGCCGGTTTCGCATATAAATTGGTAGGCGGATTGCCGCTGTTTATTTGATAACCTTTGCCGTAGATCACCAAGTAGTGCGCTGTGCTTGGTGACTTAGCAGGGTGTCCGAGTTGTGTGGCGGGCCGGACGTCACTCACGGACACACTGACCCCAAGATTCCGACCCACTGCTCATTTTCATATTCCTCTCTAGAACTCAATCTCTTCCCTTTACTTAAAAAGAACCACCACACAGCATCCCCGAAGATGACAGGCTCTGAGGGAAATAACCTTCCTCAGGGCCTCCTGTGTTAATGTATTGTGCCTGATTGATCTTGAATTCAACAACAAATATTATCAATTTTCTCTATAATTATTATAATTGTGTTTTTGTTGAAAAATAATAGAGAGACAACTAGAAATTTACCTATTCTTGAAAAAATTCGAAATCTGTCAAAAATTTAAACAAAAGATATACAAAGTACAGAATTACTAGTAGTAGTTCTGTGACCAGTCCTTTGTAACTTTGCGTCCAAATCAAGTGTATTTCTTATTTTCCCTTATTTAATAAATCAAAATAGAAATTTCCTCGGAAATCATATGATTTGTAATTAGGTACTGAATTATAAACGACACTTCTTTGAATTGTACAATTTGTCCAAAGTAACGTCTTTGAGGTCGTCTTACCGTGCTTATACCATCATATTAAATATTCCAAATATATAAAAATGTAATATTCAATACGGCAACCATGTTGAACCGGAACCGGAACGTAACAAACAAATGTACAGATACACCAAACAAGCAAATACTCGAGTTAAAACAGGACTTCGATAGGTTCATTCAATTAGTTGAAATAAAATAATTTTCAGATTGCAGGTATGTAGTACCAACTTTATCGCTTTTCTGAACAATCAGTTCCAATTTTCAAATCAAATATTTGAGTTTTACTACCACAGTAAGATATCATATTTCAGAATCTTTGTTTGATATTGCTTTAGCGGCGTTTAGCGACCATTCTTCCCTCTCATCTTCTCCCCCCCCAACTCCCTCCCGCCCCTATTAGGGTATGCCATAATCCCACTGGCTCCAGCCGTAGAGTGTTTGTATTTACACATTGTTTGGTTTATACAGCGGATGGACTGACTTTCTGCTGTACCGATGATGATGTAAAGAGACCAGGAACAGTAGATCGAATAGTCGATTCTCTCGGAACTAAAAATGGCGTACGGATTAGTCAACAGAGTAAGGAAAACAAATGTTTTTTTTTTCAAATTTTATGTTGAATACAATTTTAATATTATTAAAAAACACTTGGAAATAAAAAATAGAGTATATTCCGATTAAGAATTGATGTCGGCTTTTCCCGATTATAGAGGACCAAACATAACATTGTTTTTTTGTTGCTTTTAGAGTGCTTGGAGCATTCTGCGCTGTTTTGTCCGGAACCAGATGACCCCGTATTCGGTGTTATAGGGGGAACCACAGTCACGGACCCAGGAGCATTCCCCCACATTGTAAGATAAAACATACTCAAAACTCTTACAATACCGTACAATAAAATATCTAATCTTTTTATACTTTTGTCCTCTTATCTTCTTATCCTCTTATCGTGCTATCTTCTTATATTGTGATATTCTCATCTTCTTATATTCTTACCTTCTTATATTCTGATATTCTCATCTTCTTATATTCTTCCTTCTTATATTCTTATTTTCTTTTCTTCTTATGTTCTTAATGTTAACTTTTATCTTCGTATCTTCTTATCATTTTATCTTCCTATCTTCCTACATTTTTTTACGTCTTCGTGGTCGAGAATTAGAATATTTTATAGAAGAATAGCAAATATGTATTATTTTCACAACTTATTCATTTCAAATAATATGTAATATTGTTGAAACGTTGCTTGCAATGGTTGAAATCTCAAAACCTCCTTCCCCTCCCCAATACCCTCAGCCTCACAACATACCCCAACTGTGGATTCCATAGTCCCACTAGCTCCAGATGGTTGTATTATTATGTAGCCTATTTACAGGTAGCTATGGGTTGGAGGCTAACGGATAATGCTGGCTTCTCTTGGCTATGTGGCGGTTCTCTGTTGAGCGAGTTTTACGTTCTAACTGCAGCCCACTGCACTTTTACCAGAAACTCTGGACTTGTTAGGTCAGTTTTTTAACTTTACATATTTGATTAAGGAACTAAACGTCACAAAATTCATAAAACTGGGAAGACTTCGGTGGCTAGGTCATGTGGAGAGAATGACCGAGCATCAAGAACCAAAGTCCCTGCTGAGCTCAAGACCGATAGGGAGAAGGAGCCTGGGAAGGCCAAGGTTAAGATGGAGCGACAACGTCCTCAAAGATTTGTCTGCCTTGGAGCTTCGAAACTGGAGAGAGCTGGCGCGGGACCGAGATGAGTGGAGGAAGACTCTTGAGGAGGCCAAGACCCACCAGGGTTTGTAGAGCCAAAAGTGATGATGATGATGACATATTTGAAAAATAAAACTCTGAAGAAGTAGACATTGTCTCCGAAACACGTCGGTTTTTTAAAAAGCGATACAAACTAAGCATTTCTTGTTTTTTAGTAAAATTTCACCACAAAATAACTTTTTTATGTTTGAAGAAGATCGTTTGTTATAATATTTTCCAGCGGTAGACCAGAAATAGTCCGCCTCGGTGAGTTGGACTTTACCAAGGACGACACGGAACTACAGGATATCCAGATCCAGTCCATTATTGTTCACCCAGAGTACAAGTCGCCTAGCAAGTATCACGACATAGCACTGCTGAGATTAGCAACACCAGCCAAGTAAGGGTTCATTACCATTTTCATACGGGTTGTTTCGGACAATTTGAAAAAACCCGTATGAAAATTTCAACTTTCATTTTCGGGTTCTGTGAAAGTCCCATTAAAGTTCTGTTATTATATCATAATAGGCTAGCTGCTTGACATAACTAAAATAATAACAGAAATTGAAAATATCTTTCACAGAACGTGACAATTTTCTTTGAAATTTGAAGAATTTTTTAAATTTTCCATCAGATTTTAAATAATTAAATCCATACCAATTTTCATTGGGACGCTTAATGTTTTTATTATGTCGAAATGAAGTTTATTATCACCTTTTTAATATTCGTTGATTATAACTTATGTTACCGTTAGTAGTTCACATTATTAAATTTACGTCATTCTTTCTTAGGACCGGACGGGTTGTTTCACAGAATAAGAACTAAATGCTAACTCAAGCTCTGTGAATGTTCCATTAATTCTAGTTGTTATTATCAATGTAGTATAAAACAGCCGGCCTAGGGCAAATTAAGAATTTGAATGGAATTTTCACAGAACTTTCATTTTGACATTGAAATTTGATGAAATGTTCAAATGCTGTGAACCAACTGTCCTTAATTTATTAATATATTTTGATATTTCATTATAACTATTATCTTATTGAATGGAGCATGCAAAATCTTTCAAGGTGTTATCATTTTCTTCACTTATTGATTTGGTATGTTTTTCAACAGGTTGACAGATTTCGTTCGGCCCGTCTGTTTGTGGCAAAACGAGACTATGGAGCAGACAATTGCTAAGGCCATTGGATGGGGTAGAACTAGCCTAGGTATATTATATATTGTTAATGTTTTACAACCTCTAAACAGAAGTGCACTAAAGTAACCTTTATCAAAATCTTTACAACAATTTACACATGTTTTTTGATTAGCTAACCTTCACGTATTAATAGACTTTACTAAAATTCTTGAATTTAACTCCTCAAGTTTACGTTTTTTAATGTGAATACAGCACAATAGTACCAACTGCTCCCAACCGTCTGTAGCCAGGTGTATGACATCCCCAATAGGTGTACGTAGTGAGGATAAAGGAGATGGGGAAAAGAAGGTAAGGATGTAAGTGTGGGTGTCCACATCAGAGCCGGCCCTGAACCAAATGGCAACTGGCGCGAGTCATATTTTGGCTCCCCTTTTCAAAACGTCCAACTGTTTTATTTACCAGATCTTCCTCTCCTCCCCGCTCAGCATCCCAAAATTTAAAAATATATAAAAATAGTTCAGTAGCGCTGCTTTCGCCACTGGCGGTAGAAAGGAGAAAACAATGAATGATTTTCCTTATTTCAGCTGGCAGTGGCTCGGTCACCTTGCAGGAGGTGGAGTTGTCTTTCTTCAGCAACCAGCAGTGCCGTCAGAGCTTCGGAGTGACGAGGACCATGAAGCAGGGTGTCATCCCGCAGCAGCTCTGCGCCGGCAATTCTGATGGCGGGAAAGACACGTGCAGCGTTAGTCTAATTTTCTTTCCATTTTTACACACCTACTATTTATTTGGTGGAAGAGTTTAGGAACCTACCTACCTATATGAAAACTACAAAAATTTAGTATTTTAAATTTAATTAAAATTTTATAAATTATGAAATTTTAAAAATATTGAAATTTTATAAAATTTGATTTATTTTTTTTTAACCTTAGTAAAGGTTTTATTTTTTGAATACTTTATAAATAAAACCACACTATTTGTGGGTGTTATATTTAATCAAAGTGTGATTTTTTCGTGTAATGGCATTAGAGGAGTACTGTGACTTTAGTATTTGTGGTGCAAGAGGTCCGTTGTCCTGTAATATCGTAGAGGTTTACCGTAAAGTAATTTGTTTATCTTTCAGGGAGACAGCGGTGGACCTCTCACTATTAACCTGCCAACCAATAGGCTGAAGGACTGTATCCATCACCAGGTTGGAATCACCTCCTTTGGGATTGGATGTGGTTCCACCATTCCCGCCGTGTACACTAGAGTCAGTCAATATCTAGACTGGATTGAGAAGATCGTGTGGCCATAAGTAAGTACGACTCAAACTAACCTAACATAACCAAACATAACGTTGCTACGACTTGTTCAAGATACCACATGGCGAGACAAATGTTCTGGCATAGCATGACATTACAAGAGGAATTGTCTTATTAAATGATTTTTTTAAAACAAGAGATGTTCTTAATATCATAACAAAAATAAATGCTGTTAAAGAAAAAGACAGGTTGATTACTACACGGCATAATGTTTACTATCAGAAAAAAATAATGCTACTAGTGGAGTACCACAGGGTTCATACCTTTGTTCAATCTTGTGTATACATTATTCATTTTTCCGATTTTATGTCCGGATTAAATCTTCCCCATAGGAAAAACTAAACCCTTCCACACACTTTTCCACAAATGCTAATCTAGTCAATCAAAATTATGCAAGTGCATTATATAAGCAAAATAAATACAAAACAATACAAGAACAACACGTCAACTCACCAGAGATCAAATGGGAAAATAATTCACCGACTCCAGATATTTTCATATCAGAGGGTTCGGCTCGGTAGAACACCTAACAGGGCCTATAAATCCTACTGATCCCTCAACATAAATAATTAAATAATCTTTCGTTATCCTACATGTATTTAAAATGACTGATTTTTGCATTTTACATATATATAAATTTTTTGATAGATCTAATACGCCTAAATTTTGAATGAGAGAGCTAGGTATAATGCCAGTAGCCGAAATAAAAAATTCTGAGAATGCAAAATTCTTTTTATCTCATTTCCTAAATCTGTGAAAAAATAAATCTTGTTATTTCATGATGGATTTATCTTACTTTTTCAATGCCTCAAACTTTTTAGAATTATTTCAAATATTTATCATTGTAATATTCTCCCAACAAATTGTTGATTTGATACAGTGAAAACAGACTTCACTTAAATATATCAAAAACCTATTGTCAGATTTTCTCGAATAAAAAATCCAGTGATCTTTACTGACAATATTGATAACAATGCTCTTGAGACTTGAAACTTTAAGACTTGGGCATCACTTTTCAATCAAATCTTTCATTTGTTAATCACGTTGGGATTATGAGCTGGGTTAACTAGAAATTTCAAAAATATTAATAGTTTTATTTATTTTTTAATAAATTAAAGATTAAAACCTCAAACCGTAATATTTAATTATTTAAGACAATATAAGCGATTCCTAAATGAAAATTTGAACCAGAAAAATCAGATCATAAAATAGAGTTAGTGAATATAGTATCCTTAATTACTTATCTCATAACGCCAATTGCCCCTCATAGCAGAGAACCTGACGTTAGCGACCCGTACTTAAAATTAGTTCAATCTCTCTATTTCAGAAATATCATCAATTTGGAAAAATTTGGATAATAATGGAACTCAAAATTCGACACAAACTTCTATCCAGTAATCAGAATGCTGTCACCTGACTAGCATAGGCCACATGACTCTGGACATGCACATTTATCTCAAGAGAAACTTTAAAATGGTCTTTAAAGGCGATGAATCTCTGTTCAAACTAGCAGCTAAACCAAGTTTGTTTATTATCGTGATATAATTACATTAAATATCTGGCAGAACATAGTCCTTTCTATCGACATATGTAATGAACAACATTTGTGCCTAAGGGATAAATAAATAAAAAGCCTTTGTTAATCTCAATATTATCTTAGCAAAAATGACTGCTTTTTCTGCTATTTTCTTATTGTAACTTGGGTTGGGTAATCGAGACGGAATATACAAAAATATGTCTTTTGCAGTTAAACACGATGTAAGTATTCATTTGAATTATTTGTCTAATAATTATTGGGAGGCTAGGATAAGAAAGAGACTTTCTCTTTCTCCTTTAGAAGAACCGTAAAGAAATTTAATCTCATATGGTTCTTCAAAATAATTAATTGTATTATTGATTTGCCTACTTTAACTACGACTGCCTTTCAATGAATATCCCCTCCCGTAGACTAGGAAATAATAACCTGCCATTCCTTAGTCAACACTCAACTAATTATGAATACATATATTATAATAAAATATTTATGGATATATCTATCTATATAAATAAAAATGTAAATGTTCGTTTGTTCAAAATCTTAAATCTCCGAAAGTTCTTAACTGATTGCTTTGGAATTTTATTATTATTATTTTTTTTTTTTTTTTGCTTCCGATTTTGTTGTCCGGGTTAAATCTTCCCCATAGGAAAAACTAAACCCTTCCACTCACTTTTCTACAAATGATCAGCTCGTCAATCAACACTATGCAAGTGCATTATATAAGTAAAATAAATACAAAACAATACAAGAACAACAACACGTCAACTCACCATAGATCAAATGGGAAAAAAAATTCACCGACTCCAGATATTTTCATATCAGAGGGTTCGGCTCGGTAGAACTTCTAACAGGGCCTATAAATCCTACTGATCCCTCAACATAAATATTTAAAAAATCTTTCGTCATCATTTCTGAGCTATAAGCTTCCCCATGGAAAAAAGTTCTTAGCATTTCTACCTGATTATGTTTCAAAGAAGTTATTTTGACTATACCTCTACCTCCTAAATTTCTAGGTAAATTAACTCGTTCTATAGCTGAATTTGGATGATGGCAATTAAACTTTGTTAGCGTAGTTCTAATTAATCTTTCTAAGTTATCTAAATCTGTAAGTAAATGTAATTTTTTCCTGTATAACAACATATCTGTTTCTACTTTGGTTACATAAAAATATGAACGAACAATGAACATATTGACATCGTTCGTCCATTTCATACGCTGTCTAGGAATACCTGCTTTTGTTTTTTGGGGTCTTAGACTATCCATGTTCATCTGTACAGGTGACATAATAATCCCCTGTTCATCTACGTTGGTTGCAAATGACATTGTTGTCATTTTACAAAACAACTTGGAGATGATTATATCTTTACTACTACATTCCAGTAACCAAATCAATAAATAATTTTCAATGTGACCAAACTAAATATTCTAATCAAACTACCTTTCGACATAACAAATCTATAATTTCCAATTCAACTACCTTTCAACATTACGAATCTATGATATATTATATTCCAGAAAAACGTTATCAACATAAAAATATACCAATAAAATATATTTTTATTTTTTTCAAATGAATGTCAAATATTGTTGTTTACCTTGGTTACTGGGGTCCTCAAATAATTTTTTTTTTATAATCCTATTTATTTACCTAAATATCCTATGGCTTACTGGTAGTTTATTTAATGCGTTATCTGATATACTCTTCTTTAAATATTTATATTTTTTGGGATCAAAGCTAATTCTTTTCTATCTGATATTACAAAAAATAATCAGAGAGCAAATGCAAAGTATATGCCTAAACTAGCGTTGCTAAGCAATATTATTATTTTTTGCTTCCGATTTTGTTGTCCGGGTTAAATCTTCCCCATAGGAAAAACTAAACCCTTCCACTCACTTTTCCACAAATGATCAGCTAGTCAATCAACACTATGCAAGTGCATTATATAAGTAAAATAAATACAAAACAATACAAGAACAACAACACGTCAACTCACCAGAGATCAAATGGGAAAAAAAATTCACCGACTCCAGATATTTTCATATCAGAGGGTTCGGCTCGGTAGAACTTCTAACAGGGCCTATAAATCCTACTGATCCCTCAACATAAATATTTAAAAAATCTTTCGTTATCCTACATGTATTCAAAATGACCGACTTTTGCATCTTTATATATAAATTTTTTGATAGATCTAATACGCCTAAATTTTTAATGAGAGAGCTAGGTATAATGCCAGTAGCCGAAATAACGAATGGTAATATTTTTATAGTCTGAGAATGCCAAATTCTTTTTATTTCGTTTCCTAAATCTGTGTATTTTCTTATTTTTTCATTAAAAGATTTTTGAATGTTACAGGAATTTGGAATAGCGACATCAATGATATAAGATATTTTTTTAAATTTGTCATGTAAAACTATATCGGGTCTATTATGACTAATTGTTCGGTCTGTTAGTATAGTTTTTTCATAATATATTTTATAAAATTCGTTTTCTAAAAATGAATTTGGTTCGTATTCATAATATGGTACTATATTACGGCAGTCAATCAAGTTATGTTTAATTACCAAATTTTGGTGAATTATTTTTAAAACTTGATTGTGCCTAAATGTATACTCGGACGGTGCTAATATAGAACATCCCGATATAATATGTTCTATAGTTTCCGGAAAAGCCAAACATTTTCTACACAAATCATCAATTTGATTTGTATCTTTGATTATATGCTTTCTATAATTTTTAGTATTAATGACTCTATCCTGAATGGCAAGCATAAATCCTTCTATTTCTGCGCTCAACTCTCCAATACTCAACCATTTGTTTGACGAAAATTTGTCAACATACGTTTGGTTGAGATAATTGAAGTGTTTTGCGTGTAAAATTTTATTTGACCAGGAATCTAATAATTCCTGGTTGGGATTTATAAAAATGTTGGCATTCTCATCGTATAAATTTAAAGGTGTAATATTTCTATCTGCCTTGCAAATTATTTTGTGCATTTCTGAGCTATGAGCTTTCCTATGGAAAAAAGTTCTTAGCATTTCTACCTGATTATGTTTCAAAGAAGTTATTTTGATTATACCTCTACCTCCTAAATTTTTAGGTAAATTAACTCGTTCTATAGCTGAATTTGGATGATGGCAATTAAACTTTGTTAGCGTAGTTCTAATTAATCTTTCTAAGTTATCTAAATCTGTATTAGACCATTTAACTATGCCAAATGAGTACGTTAATAGAGGTATTGCCCAAGTATTTATTGCTTTTACTAAATTTTTAGCAGATAGATTGCATTTTAAAATTTTCCTGATCCTAGTTTGAAATTTAATCCTAATATCATTTTTAATACTAGTATGGTCTAATCTATTTGATTGTGGGTATCCTAAATACTTATAAACCTCATCCCTTTTCATACTAGTAATTTGGAAATTTCTAAATATACTCTCGTCCCCATCTACAATTTTGCCTTTCTCTATATGGATCGTTTTACATTTATCTAAACCAAAAGTCATTTTGATATCATCTGAAAAGTTTTTAACTACCTCGATCATTTTTTCTAAATTTTGTTCAGAATTCGAAAATAATTTTATATCATCCATAAATAATAAATGCGAAATTGTACTACTCTCCCTTGTATTACCCTTAACTTTTATTCCAAACTTGCTTTTAATTAACATTTTAGATAGAGGATTCAATGCTTAGCAAAACCAAAGAGGACTCAATGAGTCTCCTTGAAAAATCCCTCTTTTAATTGAAATGCCCGGTATTACTATTTTCTTACCTTTTAAATTGATAAGTAAATTGGTATTCCAAAAGGACATAATATTTTCCAAAAAGCTAATAATAATGGGGTTAATTTTATATATATTTAATACTTTGATCAGCCACGAGTGCGGGACACTATCGAAAGCCTTTTGGTAGTCTATATAGCAAGTATGTAAATTACGTTTTCGAGTTTGAATCTGTTTCAGAATTACAGAATCGATAACTAATTGTTCTTTACATCCCATATGTTTTCTGCGACAACCTTTTTGTTGTTCAGATAAAATATTTTTTTCATCTAAACGAGTATATATTAAATCTGTTAAACAAGAGGTTAAAATTTTGTATATTGTCGGTAAACATGTAATGGGTCTGTACTGAGAAGGATTATTAATATTTTCGCTTTTGGGTAACATATAAGTAATGCCCTTAGTTAGAAAATTTGGAAAATTTTGAGGTTATTTTTTTTTTAATTATTATTATTATTATTATTATTATTATTATTATTATTATTATTATTATTATTATTATATTTATCATTATTATTATTATTATTATTATTATTATTATGTAATGAGCAGGCAGCATTCTGCTGATGCGCTCATATCCGGTTTCACAACAAGTTTGACAAGCAACGTTGTATTTGAATACGCATGTGTTTATATATATTATATAGATGTCACCTGTGATACCTAGGTAAAAAAAGCTTTTGTTGTAAAACAGTGCCTTCTGTTGAATGTAAAACCAAAACGCGCTATTGTTTCTCTATCTGCACACACAGCCTGAGCCACATCAACGCGTGGCGGGGTACAACTAGTATATAATAAAACCCCTTCACAACTGAAACTGTGGGAATAGTCATCCTTTGGTCCAAAAATAGCAAAATGGTTATCAGATTTCAGCAGAACAGTTTTGGAAATAATAAGTTAATGCGAGTACTTAGTTGTATGTTCGTTCTTTAGAATATTACTCATCCAAATAAATTTATATTATATACTTTTATAAATCTTTACAATTAGATATTACGTGCCTAATTATTAAGTACAATTAATATTACTTACGAAATAATTAATACGAAATAATTAATATACGAAATAATTGATACGTACAAAAATAATTTGGTAATACCTACCAAACAACTTAAATAACCAAAGAAATTGATGTTTCTTAGAAAAGGCACTGCCTAGTTAGAAACTAATGTGGACTGGGCCATAATGTATTCAGGCCTGCATTACAGCTTATCCTCGACTTTGTACTTGTATTATTACATATCAATGTGCATAATATATATAATACCCATGTTCACATTATTTGTCCAATAATATAAATGTACAATAATAAATAAATAAAATTAATTCATATTTTTCCAGAATACGTACCTAGACTGGTCAACTCAAACCATTACCTTGATTTTTGGTACAAGTCTAATTGATTTTTGCCTGTCACTAAGCAAGTGAATAAATACTGGTAGTAAAGATAAACATTGAAATTGAAATCGATTAAAATATCTGATGGAATTCACACATTGAAGAAATTACAAATAAAATTGTCAGGTACATATAATCCGTAATATCCTCAACACAAACGACATTAAAAAAGTGTACTACGCTTTGTGTCATCCTATTATAGATGAATTATCCTGAAACGCTGTGAATACATTAATCGCTAATCTCCCAACCATTTTCGGAATTCCCCAAGGAACTGTCCTTGGCCCTACACTGATTCCCTTCTTCGTTAATGATTTCTGCACCTAATACCTATATGATGGATACATCAAAATAAATTTCAAAAATAGGATCACTAACAAAGGTCGTGGAACAGTTCTTTGGTCCCGTTATTGCTACAAATACCAACCTGATCAAATTCTTTGCTTCAAAATAATCAAAAAATGTACGCATCGAAATTGAGCATACCTATTATTGAAGAATTCATTCAGTCTCGACATACTTGTGAGACAGGCACAGTAAAATACGTATTAAATTATTTATATGATGTACCTAGTAAATAAAATATTGTCTTTGAATTTTAATTACTCCATCACGTTTGGTTTCAACGACGTTCAAGGTGGTTCGAAAACCGCAAATGAGTAACTGAGACCTAACCAGCTTATTATAACTATCATTAAGGGAGTTGGAAAGGAAAGGAGATGGGAAAGATATTGGTTGTATTTTGAACGGTATATCTAGTAGCAGGTAACTTAGTAAAGGATCAAAGTTGATAAGTGATCAAACAAAACAAAATTTCCGACTACACAATATTTATAATAATATTAGAAATATTTTAAATATTCGCGTTTATTTCTGGAAGTGGGTTAATTTCAACTTTCAATTTCATTCATTCGTTTACTTATTCACTCATTCGAGAAAACAAAATTGAAATTCAAATATATGTATTTAAAACTGAAGTAAAAAAATGACAAAGAGAACTGAAAGATAATCATCAACTTGCAAACATTATGCAAACAACTAGACACTCATTACAAGCATACAATACCCCTACACACACGTTATGTATAAATATATAACTTCTCCCCTTACATGCAACCAAAGATTTTTATTGGGGTACATCTTTAAATTTTAAAAAATAGACAAATTATTTTGTGAGGACTGTGAACTCGGTGACACTATTCTTACACTGACTGCATATAAAAAGCTGTAGTTAACCTGTAAATACATCTAACATGTATCCATCGACAGCCTTATTCTAGAAAACAAAATTATTGGATGTAATGAAGATGTGTATACCTGTACTTATAATATACTATACGAACAACCCCAAGCTTCACAGTCTTGTAAATCACAGTCACACGACAAGACTAAGAACAGGACAAAGAGTGATAGTGCAAAAAATTAATACAAGGTTTGGACCACGATTTCATATATTCCTAGCACCTAAGGTATAAAATGAATTCAAACAACAACAACAGTAATAAACGGACTCTATTTAAAAGCTAATTACAATATGGCTTATAGAAAGTGGCAGAACAGATTCGGAAAACTTCCCGAATAAAATCATGGTCTGACTGAATTGAAAACTGGACTGGACTGGATAGGACAGGACTCGAGGACTGGAGATGCAGATTCAGAGTCTGCTGTTATGCAGCATGACGTCTCCAGATTTGCCTATCAACACCGAGGCACCCAAATCCGTTGTGTTTGTTTTTTTAATATTATATGCATATGATTATATTATTATATAATATGTTCTTATTTGTGTTATGTTACCACCATGATACGGGCATTTCCCTAGTTTGGGGTACTGAGCAGTATATGTTTTACATTTATACACATTTAATCCCTAATCCTAAAGACTCTGACATTTTGCAATGTTCTTCTCCTAAGAGAATTGTCCGAATGTAGAGCGCACGGAACACGTGTTCGCATTACATTTGATTCCAGAAAAATTCGCTGTTTTTGAACGTATTTCTAAATAAAATACGGAAATATGTATAGCATAAACTTTTTAATGTAAGTGTGTTTGTCGGAAGTGACTTGCCAGGTAAGTATGTTTTGGTATCTTTTCTAAATAACAAATGTAGATCCTAGGAAATAAATTGTACAGCGCCCTTGAGGTGATTTTTCACCAAAACTCTACAAATTATCCAATTATTATTATTATTATTATAAAGTTTTTAAAGTCACTTACAAAGATAAAGATACTATTAGAGATGCTGTCATACATAAATCTCAGAGATTCACGTTTCACTTAAGCACAGAGGGATGCGCGGGGAGCAAGTTCGGCAGTTTCCACAATTTGCCGAACTAATGCAGCGCGACAACTGTTGCCAAGGTAACGCAGTACAGCAGGAGTGCACAGGCTTTTAAAAAGGAGGGCCGTATACCGTATATGAAGAAATCAAAACGCGTCATTAATATTATTGTTCAACTTAGTTTTAATATTTAAAACTGCGCCGTTATTTTTGTACTCATTTTTTAATAATATGTTTTTACAATATTTAAATAACTGTAATTACCATTTAAGTCGTAATCATGTACAAACTTAACTTAAATGGCAAAACATAAAATAATAATAAGAAAACAGTAAGTACATGATTTTTTTTTTCTTAAATATGAGTACATAATGAATTGTGTGTTATTGGTTCAAGTTTTGATTTTAGTTTGGGTCAACACTAGAAGAGAAGATGAAATTCAGTATCGGCTGAAAATTTACATTCGGTCAGTCACTAATGATTTTTTCTTAGTATGAGTACGCATGTGTTTTATTAAGTTTGACTTCTGTGAAAAAGCATAAGGGCAGTACGAACATGAAAATGGTTTTTCTTTAGTATGAGTAGACATATTGTGTGTTATTAAGCTAGACTTCTGTGAACATACATAGCTACAATAAGAACATGAAAATGGTTTTTCTTTTGTATGAGTTCGAATATGTGTTATTAAGTTGGACTTCCCTGGACATGAATAATCACAGAAAGAACATGAAAATGGTTTTTCTTTAGTATGAGTACGCATGTGTGTTATTAAGCTTGTCTTCTGTGAACACGCATAACTACAGTAAGGACATGAAAATGGTTTTTCTTTAGTATGTGTACGCATGTGCGTTATTAAGTTTGACTTGGAAGTAAGTTTTCGGTCACATTCCGTGCATGGGAAAGATTTTGATTTTTTTGTTCCTTGTTCTATGCTTTTTTGTTGAACTGAGTTTATATCATAAATTGGCTTTGCTGCTCCTAGAAGAGAAACAATATTTTTTTTAATTAATGCTGACATAGATAATATTAATTTAATACGATGAGAATTTGTAGCCGGTATGCTATTGCAAGTAGCTTGTTAGAAAGAGCTTTGTAAAATATTATAACTACTAAAATAAATGGATACATGTTGTGACTGTGTACACCAAATACGCTAATATTTTAAAGCTAAAATAAAGTTTTCGATAAAAACGGGTAACTTGAGTTAATGATTAAAAAAACACATCTAGGAAATTAGGTTTTACACGCCGCCGTTTGGTGAATTATTTCAGAATGCTCCGAGAATTCCTTTTTAACATCTGTGTGATTCATTCCTATATCTGCATGCGATAATCCTCCTCCGTCCTTTTCTTGTATCTCTGGTTCCACCTTGATAGTGACTCTCTCTAGAATAGAATTCTCCATTGTGTCTAGAGTTCCAGAGCCCTGTTCACCTGCAAACTGAGAGAATTTATCAAGCTTTACTTGGAATTAGTTTAGTTTCAGGGAGTGTGGCAGACACCACTAATAAAACCTCTTGGCAGTCCTAGCACAGCAGTATTATAATAAATATAAGTAAAGAATACACATATGCGAATTTTAACCGTGTTTGTGGGAGGAATGTTGTGCAGGAAGTAACAGTAACGGAAAAACAGCAGGAAAGTTTTGTTACCTTGAGAACAGACAGGGAACCCCCGATATTTTATTATAACCTCATTTTGCCAAGTAGTGCTTTTTTATTGTATGTAACACCTAGCCTTTCGAATAAAAAACGGAAAATGAGTGACTAAATGTCACGTTCACAAATGAGTCTACTACTAGAAATTAATGACTCTGCAAATCGAAATATAAGTTGCGTTCAGAACACAAAACTGGTTTAAGCTCAAGAAAAAATCTGCCTTAGAGTCAACGATCTGAAATAATCGTTACACAAGGAACAAGTAAACGGTTTTCCTCGGAATTTTGCACCATATGGTGTGAAACTATATTTTAAATTCCACTCAAAAACATGTAAACGGTTTCCTTCGAAATGCGTAAGCAGATGAATCCGCATTTGGAATTTTAACACATCATTCAGAAGACAAAACTGCTTTTAACTTAAGATTGAATCTTTGTGCGACACTCAGCACATGAACATGGTTTTCTCCATGATCAGCTATCAGAATTTTAAACCTGCACTTCAAACAACTGTAATTTTATCTGTAAGCGTGTCCTCGCAGATGAAATTACCTATACTTTTCAGTGGGTTTTGTAATAATGCCTTAAAATGTATCTGGAACACTGTAAAAATAAAGAAATTAAAAAGAGTTTTTTTAAGTGCGCACTAAGAGTGCCCCAATTTTCTACATTTAAACCAAGTCAAATAACATCATAATATCCAATGTACGGTTCCTTTCCAAGAGCCAAGTCAGAAGTCATCAGAGAGAATTTCATAAGAGAGTTTTTGTTAATTTTCTTATAATTTCGAGTCAACTTGTCAAATATAAATAGTATAATATGTTCAAGGGTTTGTTGACCATATTTATTTTGAAACACATTTACCTTTTCAAATGTAAATACTACACAAAAGTCCCAACTGCTCCCAACCGTCTGGAGCCAGTGAGAGGAATCCCCAATTGGGGTATGTTGTGAGGCTGAATGTAATGGTGAGCGGAAGGAGAAAGGTTACTTGGCTATTCAGATCTGGTCACCAAACACGAGTCTGAATAGTGGTCTAACACCAGGGCCCACACTGAGATTGTCTTTCATTCTGGAACTTGCCGAATATGCTTCTTTAACTATATTATTTAATTATATATAAACCTTCCGGCAATAATTCTCAAGTGATAGTGAAAACCCTATCAAAGCCATAGCGTGGTTAAGAAGAACTAAGCGCACAAACAGACGCAGATAGTGACTATTTAGAGATTAGAGAACACACTTGTATTGTACAATGTACGTACATAGCCCACCCAATTATACTGATAGATAGTATATAATGTGTTTTATGAATTATTTAACGTATTCGTGTTTTGCGAACAGGAAAAAAAACTTGCACTAAAAGTATCTAACACTCTGCTAATATAAATAATGACACGTCATCAGTATTTACAGGTTAATGTAGTTAGTACTCACGGCCGGTTTCGTGTGTCGCTGCCACGGAGAAAGAGCGTTTGAATCGAATTTTAACTTATCTCTTTCTTATGTTCGGGTAATTCAAAATATACTGACAATTACAGCTTCAGGTGATAGTATATTTCTGTTTGCCAATCTTCACAGTTATCAGGAATTATTACGTATTCCAGAGACCCATTCAATAAAAGCGTAGACTTTTGAGGTTATAAATCCTGTACGCAAACTTGGCTGGTGTTGCCAGCGTATGAAATATCACCTCGCCGCTCCTCACATTAATATTTTTTTTATCACGTCATTTTAGTATCTACTCTGCGATAAGTGACTAACTACTGCTAGCCTTGTCAAATCGGTTATTAGTTAAGTTGGCTTTAGTAAAAAGATATATCCTTCCTATTAGGAAAAATAAACGCAAGTTAATAGGGGTAGTGCACCAATTAACGGTAACAATTTCGGAGATGTGTCAAGTCATTTTATTTTAATTATTAAAAATTATAATTTTAGTGGTGTGTCTATGTACCGTGTGTAACTCGTGTTATATGAACTAAAGAACTGGAATTTGCTTTGATTTTCAAAATTGGAATTGACTGTGGGAACGATTTAGGTAAGCTTAGCAACAAAGTTATTTTATTTTAATTATTAAAAAATATAATTTCAGTGGTGTATCTGTGTGTCCGTGTGTAACTCGGGTTCAATAAACTCTAGAAATAGAATTTCCTTTGATTTAAAATTGGAATTGATTGTCAGAAAGATTCAGACAGTAAGTACTTACAGGATTTATTTAACTGTAATAAATTAACTCTTTATTTTAAAGGTGCTTTTGTTAAAGTTTTTGACAGATGTCGGAATTTTTCAAGTTTACTTACGGTGTTCATTCGATAGGTTAATTTCTGATTTCTTTCTTATTTATCCTGCTTCACAAACCCTAAATTATAATATCCCGTTATTCTTTACAGGAGTTTAGTTTGGTATTTTACCATTTCCTGTAATTGAAGGAAATGGTAAAATTCAATAACGACTTATATTGACCCCATCGCTTTTTCGTATCTTCAATCCCTTTTTATCTCCTGATTAAATTACTTCCGTGCTTTTTACATAAACAGAGACACACGCAAAAGTTTGAACACTAGTTTCAAGTGAAAACTTACTTTGTTTTATAAAACCCTCTTTTATTTAAGCATAGGTATTTAGGAAACATACAGTTATACTTGTGAATTATTTTTTCATTTAAGATGTTGAGTATAAAATAAACCAGTTAAGTTCCATTTACAATCTTTTAGGAAGAAAAAAGATATTTCAAGTTGAAACCGAAAGAAAAAAAATATAGGTGCATTGTAAGGTGAATTTGATTTTAAAATTTTTAAGCTTACAGTGGAAATGATCAACTAGGGAATAATTGAAAGTTTTGCAGATACTCGCACGTCCGAGTGAAGAGTTTTGGGCGAACTTTGATTTGAATTGTTGTGTGAAAAATAAGGTATTCGATCTGGTATTGCGTTCCGAGCAACGAAATGCAAGCATTTCTAATTCAAATTATAAAAAATAAATTATTATAAACAAGTTCGGCTCTGTAAGTTTGATAATGACATCGGATGTTGACAATTGTCACGCATAGTAATAATTACAAAGCAATACTTTTTATAAATGAAGTAATACTGTTAAAAAAAGTAGAAAAACTTTAAATTAAAATACCTTCTATAAATTTTAAAAATTGTATTAAAATTAGACGTTTTTTTAGACAAATATGAACCCGTCATAGTTACGGCCCGGGACTTTGTAAAGTTATCTGATGAATGTAGCCGTCGTAGTGTAGAATGTAGAGTCTTTTCTACAAATAGGACCGCTTTGATGAGTTTAAGAAAATAAGAAAACGAGTCTTATAAAACACTATTGAATTATTGGCATTTGTTAGCAGGTAAATATTGTTATACAAAATGGTATCGTCCGTATGGAAAAGGTGAAAAACTGTTTTTTAAGTACTTCAGCTAATCTTGAAAGTAAAAATTAACCTACTTCCCGACATCAGATCGAGTTGCAATGGTGGCAATCACGTACACACACGCGGACATAAGAAATTGGATTACATTACAGCAGTTAATGTACCTAAGAAATAAATTAATGTCGGTCATACCCGACCGACGTTTGGCGAGATTGTTAGCGAGGTTGACTCCAGAGCCTGGGAAGAAAGGTACAATCCTGAGTCGAAAATATATTTATTTCGAGTTTTATGGCGACTCTTATAACCGGGATTTGTTCGACGTTTACATTATATTTTTTTTTATGAACGTATTACTAAAATCTCTAAGTTAGTAGATTGATCCCTACGAATGTTAGTTATTTATATTTAAAATTAATAAATACAACCATTAAAATATTTTATGTAAGACGGTTTGAAAATTGTATAAAACGTATTAACTATAAAATTAGCGGTTAGAACCAGATTTTATTTTTCTAGACGGTGAATTCGTAACTTCCCGAGAGATCGCTCTAGAAATATTTGAAATTTTTGTAATACGTTCATTAGAAATAATTTAAAAAAACTCCACGGAAAGATCGATTTTCTAGGCCAGCTAGGGCAAAGTCGACCGTAAGTACATCAATTACGCCGGGCGGCGAGCCAAAAATTTTTTACACGACTTCATCACTTACGTCGTTAAGATTCCTATTTTATTGTAGAGATGTGATGAGGCAAAATCAACCGCAGATCTGTCCAATTCACCAAGGCCACACTTACGCTGTTAAGATTCTGGCTTCGTTTTAAGGTATTTGTGTCTCATCCCCTAAGGATCCGACCAGCTACAATAGCAGTTCAATGAAATCATAACTTCCTTCAGGTGCACTGCGATGTGCAGTGTGTAGAACTAGGTTTTAGAAGTTTTCTTGCTGTCCATGAAAATTCCTAAGTAAAACGTTGATATTGTAGATGTCTGTCAATTATGTCATGTATAATTTTCAATATTTAATTTAACTTTAATATTCAAAATTATATTTCACTCGCGGAGAAAATCTTTAAAGGATATTTTAAATGTTCACCGCAGTTAAAGCCAGTGTCTGGGGAGGAAGGCTCAATCCACAGTAAAACCAAACAAAATCGGCCCGAGAAATTACGCCACTAGTTAAAAAATTGAAAATAGATGTATTATTGTAAAAATTAAAAACTATGTTATTTACAGATTGATTTTTTCCTATTAAATATATTTTTTTTAAGTAATTGTCTGTTACAACACTAAGTACCTAGTTATGACATGTCCATACTAATAGTATACAAATATTTACCCATTCATTTTCTATTTGTTTCCAGAAACACATGTTTTGCATTGTGCTTTTGTTTCCATTAGCCGCAGTCGTGTTAATTGTTGCATCCATAATCAAACATTCTTTGGGTAAGTTTTTAATAGAACCATATATTATTTATAGGACAGATAAGTTGTACTTTTCTTTACCTTAAACCTTGGAATGGCAGAGGTAAAATGCCAATCGCCCGTTGTACAGCGGCTGACACGATTTTCCTAATAACTTACTTGTTTTGCAAAATGATGTTTCTTTGTAAATTATAACGTCCTACCAGATAATGTGTTTAAATGTTATTATCTATCCTATTTAGTAATATAATCATATAATAATCAGAGGAGTAATAAGTAGTAATGAGGAGAATTAATAGAAGAGTATAAATCATTATATAATCAGAGGGAAGTTTTTAATTATAAAATATAGTTAAATAAGACGTGCGAAAATGTTATTGAGATTTCATATATTTCCAGCTAATTAAGCGTTCTTTACCATAAACATAAATCATTTGAGGATTTCCAGTAAATAAATACTACAATCTAACTTTGAAAATCACAAATTATGATAATGTATTTGCAAGTGACAAAATGATAAACGACAGAATGTTAATATGCATAATTTCATTGCAAAGTTAATAAAGTAGTATGATAGAAGCATTATAAGGCTTAAAATACCGTAACATCAAGGCAAGTGCGGTGAACTACTAGGAAATCCACGGTGGATGTCTTGGCATACTAATAAGCAATAATATTGAAATTACAATTGTTCGCAATTCTAATTTCAATCAAAGAACTAAACAATAAATAGCAATAAAATTTAAAATAAACTGCTAACTTAACACAAATACGTTTTTCTATTTATTTCTATGCTTTAAAATATGTTTGATAGTCTTTTAATAACATGTATTGTACATGTAATATATGTTTTTTTCAAATTGAATAACAATGGTCTAAGCACTGTACCCTGAGGTACGCCATAGTTCAATGTTATTTTTGCCAAATGACCAAAAATATGTATTTTTACATTTTCTGCACATTTCACATATTTATTACAACTACAGACATACAATTGATATCCGCAAAAATCAACATATATATTTGGTGGCATTTCTTTTGCCTCATACAATATATTCTGTGATTTAAATAAAAATTACATGCCATACCTTTTAGTAAAAAAAGTTTAATATTTTTGAAACAGTTAAAAACTCGATAAAGTTGTTGATTTTCTCAAAATGTGAGCAGTAGTCAACTCTTGACCTATTGTACAAGTTTTTGTGTTTTTGAAATTCCCAAAAAATGCTATTGAATGTTTTCCACAACACGGTAAAAACTAAATACAATTCTATTGTCCCTGATAATAATAAACGGTATCATATATTTTTCTAATTATTTATTTGATAATAAGATAACAAGGGTTTAAGCACGAAGCGCTGAAATTCAAAACCATTTGAAAACTAACATTTGAAACTGAATTCCGAAGGGCTCGATAGAAGGAGCAATTGAACTAACCATTGTCAATCGTCAATGGCGCATGTCTATGCTCACAATCAAGATACACATCATTCTCCCGTCAATAGGAAGTTCCAAATGTCAATCTCTTCATTTGACTACGCCAACGCTCAATGAGCAATTTGTCAATCGCATTGACGTAACCGGGCGTTGATTTTTCCATACAAACGTAGTCCCCATTTATCTTTCTGGATTTTAACCCGAGAGCAAATTTTGTTTAACATAAAATAGATATCGGCGACTTGCGTGTTGGTACGTTTTGTGTTTTTTGATAAATTGCTTCTTATAAAAGTTATGACCTTCCAAAAATCAATAAAATTGCCTGATTTAAACGCAGTCAAAAGACGTTCAGTCTACAAACTAGACAATATATTTTGAAAAAAAACAAAACGGTCCGACATAGAATAGTTTCTTCTTATGTACCTAGTAGTTAAAAAAAATGAAAATCGGTTAACTTTTGAAGGAGAAAAATGGGGAATACAAAACCTCGATTTTGAAGATTTCATTTAGGTATTTGTAGCCCGAGCTGCATGTGTCCCTTTCGCTCAGTATTCGGGAGGTAATGGTCGGGGGGACAGGGTTTAGATAAATACGTATGTATTTGTGCTAAGTGATGTCTGGTGCAATTTGATGGGAGCACTCTCCCAAATAAAGACTCCATTGAAATGCTTGGAGTTACTATATCAGACCAGCTCAAGTATCGGGGATCCATAGAAGCCCGAGTAAATCAGGCCTCCAAAAAGTTGGGCGTCTTGTACAGGGCTAGGAGATTCTTCAACAGTGACCAGCTGCTGACCCTGTACAAGTCTCATGTCCACCAAACTATTGAATTTGGGAGCCACCTTTGGGCTGGTGCCCCAAAATACTTAATAAACCTGCTTGAATCTGTGCAAAGGAGAGCGATCCGTCTGATTGACAATCCGTTGTTAACAGACCGATTGCCTTCTCTAATGCATAGACGCAATGTAGGCATGCTGTGTCTGTTCTACAGGTATTTTAATGGAGCCTGCTCCAAGGAGCTAGCAGCATTGATTCCTGATGCACCGGTGCACGAACACGGACACGAACTGAACACCTGTTCACGGTTGACGTTGGCTTCATGAGAACGGGCCGTTTTTACTACTCGTTTTTGTGTAAGTCGGCTCGTATGTGGAACGAGCTACCGGAATCTGTTTTTTCTCCCTCCTATAATCCGGTTTTATAATCCGAACCTCTTCAAGGCCCGCATTAACAAATCCCTTCCTACAGCCCCTACTTTATTCCGCCTCACAACGCCGCCCAACCGGGTGGTGACATAGTTCCCCTGTCTGTACACTGCACAGGCAAGGACACTCTTGTGAGGTATCACATAAAAATAAAAAAAAATTCATATGTTTACGTAAAATAATATCTGTAAAAAAAACATCCGTTACGGCCAGACCGACTCCGAGGTGATTTCGTTCCGTATTGCCAATATAGATACAAAACACTCAAACTGATAATTTTTTTTAAAAAAACTTTTGGGTAACTAGCATAATATTATAATTCTTCAAAAACCTATAATGTATATTGTTATTTAACTTCTATTTCGACAAATAAATATACAGCAAAGTGATGTAGCGTAGTAAATCGAATTGTGTCGGTGCACTAGTGTTGTCTTTTCCCGAGTAATTGATATATATATATTTTTTTTTTTTTTTTATGTATATTTTATTTAGTTATAAGAGTTTACATCTTATACCTAATATATTATTTTCTGTGACTACTACAATATTATTTACTTCTTACATACTAAAATTTAGATTTCACAACATTGAGACATAATCCACGAAAAACTGCAAGACTTTTAGCTTCCTTAACAATTACCGGGAGTTCATTGAACATTTTGAAACCTTTATAATAAATATTGTTTTGTGTTTCTGATAAGTGTGTTTTAGGAAGCCTAAAATCGTTGCAGTTTCTCGTAGGATATAAATGAACTGCACTATTAATTCTAACATTCTTTGACATATAGTCAGGTAACATTTTATTTTTTAGCTTATAAATAAACACTAAGGTATTATAAACTAATCGTTGCCACACACTTAAAATATTGAGTTGACGTTGCATGGTTTTTATTCCGGTGTACCTGCTACAACACAGTATTGACCTCATGCCTCTGTTCTGGATTACTTCCATTCTCTTAATTTGGGTTTTGTTACTTAGAAATATTACACTTGTACAATAATTTAGATGGGATGCTACAGTGGTATTGTAGACCAATATCCTTGTTTTAATGTCCAATTTTCCTTTTATCCTACTTAAGAAATTAACCTTTTTCGCCATTTTTTTATTTAAAATTTCAAAGTTAGTGTTAAATTTTAACTTGTTATCTATTATGATTCCCAGGTATTTAATTTCTTTTACTTCTTCCATACTTTGATTGTCTATATTTAGGACAGTATGTACGTTTAGTTTTTTCCCTAATACCATGAATTTACTTTTAGTTACAATTAATTTCAATTTATTTATGTTTAACCACTTAGATAATTCATTAAGTTCATTTTGTATTTTTGACAACGCATCTTCAATATTATTTGCTATAATATATAAAAGTGTGTCATCTGCAAAAAGTTTGATGGAACAGTACTTTAAGCACTTCACTATATCATTAATATATAAAATAAATAGGAGCGGTCCCAAAACAGATCCTTGAGGAACTCCAATGTTGATTTCTTGTTCTTCAGAGATAGTATCTCCAATTTTGGTTTTTTGTTTTCTATTTTTTAAGTAATCAATAAACCACTGCAATTCATTAGCACGGATTCCTATGTCCTTCAATTTCATTATTAGTCTTTCTCTGTCTATCGTTTCAAAAGCACGTCTAAAATCCAAGAACACTGCTATTGTGATTTTCTTCTGATCCATAGCTGTTTTCCATTCATTTATCACATAATTTATTGCTGTTTCACAGGAATATTTATTTCTAAACCCAGATTGTTCTTTTACTAGGATGTTATTTTTTTCTATAAATTTACTCATCTGTTCTTTCACAATGCATTCTAGTAATTGTTCATATTTAGGCAATCCATTTATTGGTCTGAAGTCTTCGAAATTTTTAGCATTTATTATTTTAGGCACTGGTGTTATTATGGAGGTTTTCCATGACTGCGGAAAAATTCCCTTAGTCAGAGATTCATTTATTAGTGCAACTAATCTGTCTCCTATAGCTGGCAGTGCATCTTTGATTATGCTTATAGTAATTCCATCCGGCGATGATTTTGGTTTCATTGTTTTAATGATTTTCATTAAATACTCATTGTCAATTTTATTAAACCTGAAAATATTTTTATTCTCTCTTTTTTCCGATGATTGAGAAGAGGTATCTGCGACTAATGGAATACTCTTATTTATGTTTTCGACACTAAGTACAAAATTTGTGTTAAATTTTTGGGCTATTTTAAGTGTATCATCTTCAACTCCATCTGGAAACCGAACTTCCTTAATGTTTTCCCTCTGTTTGCCGCTTATAATTTCTTTAAGTGTAGTCCACATTTTTCTTGAGTCACTTTGAGAGGTAATTATTTTTTGCCTGATATACGAATTTTTGGTATGTTTTATTTCTGTACTGTACATGTTTCTAAGTTTCTTATAAGTTTCTCACCTTTCTTCAGTGAATTGTATTTTACAGGCTTTATAGGCTGTATCCCTTTGTTTTTGTAGAATATGTAGGGATTTCGTATACCATTTATTTGTATCTTTTAATATAATATTAGTTAAAGGCATTAGCTCATTTACTACTGTTTTCAGATGTCCTACTAGTTCATCGGCTTTTCCGTCTAAATTTCCTTGGGTATCGCAGATCCATTTTTTGTTTTGTAATGCTGTACACAATGTATCCTTATTATAGTTATTTTTTTTTCTATACGTTATATTTCGTATTCCCTGTGGCTTCGGACTTGTGGTCGTTTCAAATATTGTTAATATGTTTTCGTGGTCAGATATTTTTGGAGTATCCATAACATTAACATTCAAGTAAAAATGATTTGTTATGACTAAATCAATAATGCTTGCTGATGTATTTGAGATTCTAGTTGGTTTGGTCACAAGTTGTTTCATTCCTAGATAATTCACTAAACTCTGAAGTCTATTACTGTAGGTATTCTTGACTTTCATGTCAATGTTAAAGTCACCGGTTACATAAAACATATCTTGATTTTTCATGTTTTTACTACACCAACTTTCGAAAAAATCTAAGAATTTTGAATGGCTTTGGTTTGGTGAGTGATATAATACAGCGTATGTTCCTTTAATAAAGTTTTTTCTTATTTGTACTGCCAGTATCCATGTATTTTTTTCATCAAACACTTCCTTTGATATTATTTTAAAAGATATACTATTTTTAATAATCATTAGAACTCCTCCCGTATGCCGACTAAATGAATCGCATCTTACAGTTGAATACCCAATAAATGATACTTCAGAATCGTAAATATCACTAGTTATACATGTTTCACTTAACATTAAAATTTCTGGTTTCAATTCTTGTAATAAAACTTCAATTTCATTTACGTGGGCCAAAAGACTTGAAATATTTAAATAGTATACGTTTGTCTTTTTTTTTATCCTAAAAAATCAATTTTTCTCTTCTCCGATTCTATGTTTCTTTTGTAAATAGGACACTCTTTGCTCCATGCATGGTGATTATCATTCAAATTTAATGAAAGTTTTTCATTTGTCAGTTTGCAATTTACACATTTGATTTTGTCACTATTTTCCTGACAGTCTGACGTATCATGTTCATTTGAGCATCTTCCGCATGATTTTTTATTTTTACAAACGCCTGCTTTATGTCTGTATCCGTTGCAATTGAAACATCTCAAAACTGAGAGATGATCGAAGACAGCACATCTATTCCATCCAAATTATTGTTTTTTTTTTGGTTTAGTGACTTATTTCGAGTATACCATACTTGCCGATCTTACTAAAATTGGACCAAATTCAATATGTATACGTCAAGTACTATAATAATTTTAAATTTGAGAGGTGGTTATGGGTACCGCCGCCCCGGGAACCATTTATTGGATAACCTCTGTCATAGGTCACCCCAAGTGATTCGCTTCGTTTGGTGACTTGAGCAGGGGTGCCCGGGTTCATTGGGGTGAGGATTGTCCAGGTCTTGGCGATATATGCATCGGTCCGCCAGTTGCGTGGCAGGCCGGATCGGGAGACCAGTCTATACGCACGCTCAAGTCGCGACGCGACTGAGATGAGTTAGCAGCAAGAAGCCACCTGACTATTGTATGTGCGCGCTCAAGTTGAGACGCGACTTATTTTGACGAGTATTATAACAAAACCCTGTAGCAACCCGATACAGAATTTGGTCGTAACACGGACATGTACCTAGCATGAAAGTCAAAAAATCCTCAACTTACAATGAATAAAGATTTTTTTTTTTAATATATATTTTTAAAACGATGCCATTTGCGTGGTGATCTGTTATAACAAAACACAGTAGGAAAAGTTGCGCCGTTTAGTCATGACATTTTCTATTATTTTCGAGTTACATGGATATTTAAATACTAGTTCATTTTTACTCATGATCCGATTTTCAGAACCCCGACATGTCTGGAGGTAGAGTGGAAAAAAATGGAGGTTTCCTCCACACCATCCGATTTGCAGTGTGGTGATTGGCAAGGGTGTTATGGCTTTCATGTCATTTTCAAAATTTCAACGAATGGCATTGGCGTTGGCTCTATTAACAAAACACAATAATAAGATTCGTAAAACAAAATAGTGAACAAAAAATTGCAATATTATATCGAAAATTGGTCACTTGCGATGTTTATGTGGTAAAAATTGGTCATTTTGGCCAAATAAACATCGCAAGGGAATTAAAACCTGTTGATTTCAGGAATTTTACTAAAATAAAAAATAAATATTTTATTTTAATACTTTTCCCTGTCTCAAACAACTTGAATGGTTTAGTTAAGTTTTGATAAACAAAAAAGTATAACTATCTGTCCAAACAAGTATTTTATATTATTTTTAATTGATTAATTTAGCAAAACGACACAAATTAATTTAATAAAATTTACTTGCGCACGCCGCGACCTGCGGATTCGTAGCCAAGAGCCTTACCCTTCAACCACGGAGGCAGTTCAAATGTACGCACCTACATATTTTAGTAGGTGTACCTATATGGTTAGTAAGATTTTTTTTTTAATTTTTAAAAGAAACACAAACATTCCCTGGTTACGAATAACCTAACATTTGAAAAACTCCTATTACCACCACACTAAGCGGAAGGTATTGCTTGTGTTGTGATGGAGAACTTAGCCAGCCGAGGAATCGAACATGGGACGCCCGGGTGGGATCCAAACGCGATGCCCACTCAGCCACTGACCGGTCAAGTAAGTAAGAGCAATACAATTAATTAGTAGTACATTATTTTGATGTATCTAACAAGGTTTAGCCAGCGTTAGCAATTTAAGCGCCCGAAAATATATTTGAAATCACTTGATTACACAATGACTTTCCTCTACTTTTTATAAATATAATACATATTTATAAATTACGTGTGTAAACCTTTCGGAAGAAAATCTTTAAATGATAGTGAAAATCCTATCAAAATCCATTTCGCCGAGATTATACGCCGCGGCGTAAAATCTCGGCGCGCCGAGACAAAAACGGAGAAATAAGTCGGAAAGATACATGACACATGACGAAGGACGAAAGACGGGAGATGCGGACGGGAGTAATAATAATAGGCGAGCGTAACATGCACACACACACTCTTAGTTGGGTGGGTACCTACACATCGATAGCGCGCTCGCTGAGCAGAGTGAAATAGCAAGTGATTTTTAAAATACCTATTGTTCAAATTTCTCAGCGCCCGGGTTTCCTCTTAATGATGAAAATTGACAATTGATATTAATCGACTCTGGTCTGCTTTAGTACAAAAATAATGATTATGTAAAGTTAATATATTTGTGTGAAGCAATTCATATCTCCCGATATAGTTTCCATATTACATGGAGATACATATGATCAAAAAACATTGTGTAAAACGGCCATTATTGTTGAGATATAAAGTTCAGTTGTTTGATGAACCTTGGAATATTATTATACATCTATAAAATAATATATGATTTTTTTACAGAAACATCAAACTAACATGAAGCCAGTTGTATCAATATTGGTTGTTGGCCTTTTCATCAATGTTGTTTCAGCCAATATAGTTGGTGACGCAAATGAAGAGGAATGCGATTCTTCTAGCAGTGGTAAGTTCGATAAAACAAAATTTTGAAAGAAAGACAATTAAACCCATGTTTTTATTTTGACATGTTTACTCCAGATCTCGGGGAGGGAGATGCAATCCTACTTGTTCCTCATAATGCATAGAACATCAATAAATTATAAATGTACAAAATAATAATAATAATAAAGAAAATACATCAATGAAATCATCGCTTGTAAGTGGGATCCTGCCGGCAGTCCAGTGCTGCCATCACACGAGTGTTTTAGCTCGTGGCTAGTCGCGTTAAATGTTTGCTACTACCATCATTATAGTGGAACATCTTGCTTCTGCAATGATGGAGGACTTGGCAGCTTGATCTATTGATCGGATCATAAATATACCAAATAATTTTTTTTTAATGAAAATCATATCTGTATACCCCACTTCGCAATATAAATACTCAACCGGGGCAGTAAGCCAAATTATACACGGTTATTTCAAATTTCAATACATCTTTAGGAGAGAGAAATATTAAATTTTATGTTGCGAAACTAAACTAGCTAACTAACCAACACGCCGTTTCTCCGCAGGGATAGGCAGAGAGGACGGACCGCGAAATAACTCGGTTTTGACACACACTCCTAGCCTCATTCACATTCATACATTGTCTCATACATACTCTTCTATTATTCTGACTCTACATGACCCGACTCAAGTATCTGATTCACTTGATCGTGCCATATTTTCCACGGGCTTCCCCGTTGGCTTCACCATTCACATTTGCGCCATATATTATCATTACACTCCTTTCTTCGCTCATTCGCTCTACAACCCCAAACCATGTAAGCGTCCCTTTCTTAATCTTACTCATTACGCTTACATCAGCCTTGTATTATATACTCGTATAATGCCCTACCAAATGAAACAAGAAAATAGAATCTAGTATAGTCTGCCAATGGCTTCCAGAACTGACTGATAATCAACTTGCAAACATTATGAAGACAATGTTAAGGGCCCGCTTTCCGCGTAAAGAATTTAGATTTGGGCAACACCCTCAAAATAAACAATATTTAGTGTTAAAAGAATCCGACAGAGGTGTCTGAATTCGTATTAGGAATAATTTTGGGGATTATACTTTAAATAACGAAATTAAATTACCGACATCTATTGCAATTTTAGAAAAACAGAACCATTTTTAGTTAGCACCGAGCAAATTATAACGATGTCGAAATGAAGATGGTTCTCAAAATATGGGTTTTATTACGGATTTAATTAATTATTTTTTTTTTTAATTTTACAAAAAACATTTACGAAAGTTATTTGAATAGGTATAAAAATTACTTTACTTTACTAAAATACTATTATCACTTTTATAAAAGTAATTTATAACTTTTATAAAATCAATAAATATATTTTTACATCAATAAGGTTTTTCTTATATGGTTATCTTTATAGGGTGTCCGGGGGTAAAGTGCTCAAACTTCAGGAGGTTATTCTAAATGCTAGAAGAAGTAAAAATGAAATGGAAATTATTCGAATTTCCAAATTTTTTCCACAAAAATTTATTTTCCGTAGAAGAAATTGTTTTTTTTTCTATACAAAAAATTAAACTTTTTTACTCGAAAACTATCTTAAAACGTTGGAATTCCAAAAAAAGTTTTTTTTCTTTTTTACTTGTACTATCAATTAGAATCACCTCCCGAAGTTTGTGCACTTAACCCCCGACATCTTGTATAATATGCGCAATATAATATTTATACACGTGTAATATCTACTTTTGTACATTTATATCAATTATATACACGTTTACATTTTTATGCTCATCAAATTTATTATATTATAAAGATAGATAGAAAGATCCTTAGTGCTTCCCGAGGACTTACAAATCAGAAGACTTTTTTGTAATTATTTATTTATTCATTTAAACAATTCAATAATTATAAAGAGTAATAAAACATGTAAGCAATATAAAATTACATTCTAAAATGTGAAAGGGGCTCTATTTATTTACATTTTTATGAAATTACTACTTTTAATAGTTTAAGCTTTCAGTGAACTTTCAATTTTATTTTTAACTTCTCTAAATATTATTTGTTTAAATTGTCAAATATAATTTAATCACAAACACAAGATTCACTCAAAATGAAAGATTGGTGGTTCTGAAATGTTCCCATAAATACGGTGAAAGAACCCTAAACTATAAACTTATTACCCTAAACATGCTTCGAGCGAAATGCGGATCTGGAAAGTCTGGATAGTGTGGAAGGAGATGAAGAGTATTTAGTGACTGACAATGGCGGGGCTGGTGTGCTAGATTCTCCATTAGTTCTGTACGGAAAAGGTCATAATAATCGACATAAGTGGACTAGTGTTAAGCCTTTTCACTCAAGAATGCCTCGCCGTAATATTTTGTTGCACCCACCTGGTAACGTCTTAACAGAAACCTGACATGTGACAATTGGTTCACGTCTATACCCACAGCCAAGAAGTTACTGGAAAAAGGTATAATATTAGTTGGAACTGAAAAGAAGAATAAACGAGAAATTCCTCCTGTTTTCTTAGACCCTAAAAATCGAGAAAGATGCACATCAATGTTTGGCTACGACGGATCTCTCACACTTTTGTCGTATTGTCCTCTGAAGTCAGCTAAGAAGAAAGTTGTAATCATGCTGTCCACCATGCATGACAGCCCTGACAAGGATAATGAAGTGTACCTTCCAGAAATAATACATTTCCATAATAAAACCAAATGCGGGGAGGATGTGTTCGACCAACTTTGTAAGAAGTACTCGACGTCCAGGAAGATCAAAAGGCCCATGTGTCTCTTCTACGGGTTGCTTAATACCGTTGGTGTCAACTTTTGGGTCTTATTCTAGCTGTCAACTAACATTGATGAATAGAAAATAACCAAGCGGCGTAAATTTCTTAAGAGTTTGTCAATGGCACTCATAAAGCCTCATATGAGAGCAAAATTCAATAGCCAAGTTTACCCCGGGATATCAGAGAAACTATACGTGCAGTCTTGAATATTCATAGTGAAGATCATAGGCCGGTCCCTGATAATCCCAAACCTGGTCGCTGCTGCTTTTGTCCGCGCACAAAGGACAAAAAATCTCGATCTGTCTGTAACACTTGACGCCGCTATATTTGTGTTGACCATCAATACAAAAGCTGTCCTTCATGTAACGACAAAAATGTCTATTAGTTTTGTATTAATAAATTTTATTGTCTTTTCTTATTACTTTGCCATTATAAAAATAATTTTGAAAAAAATATCTAAGACTTTTATTTTATTCATTTTTTTTGCGCGGGGTACTTCAGTACCCCGTGGTAGGAATAATTACATTCCCAGAGTGGTAGGGTTTAAGAGTTAATAATCAATTAGACATATCAAGTAGTCCAATATTAAGTCTGTTTCCAATAAACCCATAAAAAATTCCCAGTTCTCCTTACCTCCTTACCACCTTGCCAGTTGATGTTTTGTTTCTCCCGATTTATTCGTATAACCCATTAGTCTACATAATTATCTAGCGGTTTTTCCATTACTTGTGCACTTATGTTAATGTATTTTATGACCGTCTTTGTGTTGCTTATATTTGTATCATGTTGTCTCCCTCTATATTTTGTTATATATATGCACACATTATGTACTTCTTGTTTAGTATTAATTTGTACCCTGATGATGCTTAAGTAAAGCGAAACCGGTCGGTTCTTAAATTAATAAATATCGTGGTTTTAAAACAAAAAAGTATTTTATTTTATTAAATTATATTCCCCACAGTTTCAGAACTTTCAATAGCTTTTTTCGCTGGCCCGTTCATTATTTTTCTGGATTCCACGTTCGAGTATTGTTATTTGAAACAGGTGGCCCATATATTATTATTACATATTATATTATATTTCGGACATCGTTGCATTGTGAATCATTAGAGCAGATCTTAGAGTAATATTACTCTAAGGAGCAGATGTAAAGTGACGTGTGTATTTGTGTACGTAGAAAGTTAATTCGCAAATAAATCACGATCGTATAGGAACAAGAAAAGAGACAAGACAACAAGAAAACTAAATTAATAAAAATTTACCCCGTAATTTCTAATGCATTGGAATTAGTTTTATTTCCCAAAGTACCTATTCTGAAAAAAAAATAATAACTTTTTACTACACAATACATAAATAAAAATATGAATTATTAATTTTTATAGTAAATTATCGTTTATAATAAATATAAGCTTATAAATCAAAAATTGTATTTTTTTCTTCTCACCTATTAGATAGGATATAATTTTATGAGATAACATTTTTTCTTTGAAATACGGGATATCTTTCGTGTATTTCCCATCTTTGAAAAAACAATATTTATTAACTCATAAACTTTACACGCGTAAAAATTATCTTTATAAATTCAAATATTTGCACGTAATCGCACGTCTGTAGATCATAGAACGATGAACGACACGTCTGCCCCCAAAGCCCTCGAGTTGGCGAATGAACTTTTCAAAGAAAGATAGTTTAATCTTCAAGTCGGAGCGAGCGCGCTATAATAAATATGATTTAAAAGCAATAGGCGTAAGCGACAGTTGTGAAAATGTTTAATAAATCACGGCGTATTTCAAAAATAGCAAAAATCACTTTTGGGGTCTATTGAGTAGCATTAAAAGAAGCATTGTGATTTTTTTCATACATATAACTTGTAAAATAACAGAAATAAACGTGTTAATAATATTTTTCGGAGCATACTTTGCGATTTATTTCTATCGAGGGAATTTCAAATAATTACCGTTTCGGCTTTTGGAACAAATAGATACTATCTTAAAGAATAACATATATTTTTTTAAGAGCTTAAAAACTTCAAAATTTTAAGGAAAGTATGTCGGAAATTGGATGAAATTCGAATAGTGGGCCCTTAATATAAAAACTACTACAGGTCTTACCAACATCGCCTGCAGGCCGAGCTGTGCTTCAGGCAGTATCAGATCTATGTGGAAGACTATTACAGGAATGCCAAGAGGATCCGCGTGACGCCTCAGGATTGTGGAAAGATAACCTGAATGACTGGACGAGATTTTAATACTTATTTCCGGACCCCGATACGTGCAAGGGTCCTCACGAGGTGTGGACCGAGTGTGGTAACAACTCCTGCGTGAAAATTTGTGCCACACTTGGTCTTACCAACATCGCCTGCAGGCCGAGCTGTGGCTCCGGCTGTATCTGTGCAGAGGGATATTACAGGAATGCCAAGGGGATCTGCGTGACGCCTCAGGATTGTGGAAAGATAACCTGAATGACTGGACGAGATTTTAATACTTATTTCCAGACCCCGAAACGTGCAAGGGTCCTCACGAGGTGTGGACCGAGTGTGGCAACAACTCCTGCATGAAAAGTTGTGCCACACTTGGTCTTACCAACATCGCCTGCAGGCCGAGCTGTGGCTCCGGCTGTATCTGTGCAGAGGGATATTACAGGAATGCCAAGGGGATCTGCGTGAAGCCTCAGGATTGTGGTAAGATAACCTAAATGACTGTATGTGTTATTTTGTTTCGTTTTTTTATTTAGATGAACGCAAGATTTCATTCAATAGATAAAATTAAATTACAGTTATTGGTAAAAAAGTTACTTTTTTTTTGATTACCTCGATGAGTAAAACCTCAAATTTCTAATATTTAATTAATATTGGATACAATATAGCGATTTTTGAACGACAATTTGAAGTAAAAATGTTCTGTGGGAAAAATGAAGCTAATGTTGGTAGTTCTTATCCGAAGTATACGTATGACGGAAGAAGTTAGGATCTCATTAGCGCAGTTGGTAGAGCAGCGCCCGGCAAGGCGAGGGTTCTGGGTTCAGGTCCCAGATGTGACCGTATCTTTTTCCGAGTTTTCTTTTGAAAATCGCTGATATATCTTCAATATTTAAAAGTGCATAAATAATCATTGAAAGTGTGATTTCATACGTGAATGTTACATAAATAGCACATTACTACTACTGTAGACTACTCTTTCAAGCTGCAACAGTTAAATATTATTATCGTCTAATTTTCAGGAATAAACATCTGCCCCGGAAATAACGAGACATTTTCAGCTTGCATTTCTTCATGCGCCGAAAAGTGTGTGACTCTTGGCCGGAGCGACGAGGAAAGGAATTGTGAAACTCCACAGTGCGCCCCTGGCTGCGACTGCAAACCTGGATTCTTCAGGAATGCGAATAACGAGTGTGTTACCCCTGACAAATGTGGTAAGTTATAAACATTACCTATATATGTTTTACTGAAATAATAAACAAAACTTTTATCTTTATCATTCTTTAGGTTTGCGAACCCCACTATGTATAATAACCCCAATGAAACAGGCTCCTCCACATAACGCGGTCCTGTACAGCATGTGAGCCAAGGATGCTAACGTTCAGGACACCTCGATATTCATCTGCTTCTCGTGCAAAACACCTTTCCAGTTACAATTCTTACTTGACGTCTTTTAATTTATTTACTTTAGAGTGCGGCTTCAACGAGGAGTTATCCAAGTACGGCAGACCCTGTCCCTACGAGACTTGTGATCTGATTGGCACTGCAGCGTTCACCAACTGCCCGGCCTACAACCCCAAGAACCCGCGTCCGCCCACCTGCAACTGCAAGCTCAACTTCTACAGGCTCGACGGGGTGTGCGTCGATATCAGGGAATGTCGTGAGTGCTAACTTGTATCCTTCTTCTTGTCCTTCTCCTTCTTCTTAGTAAATAACATTATGATTGTGATTACAGCCCCTAAATTCGAGTGCCCGGAGCTGACAGCGTACGAGGCATGCCCGGACTACTGTGTGGACCAGCGCTGTTATTCGACGATGGCGAAGCCAGACAACTGTCAGTGGAAAGCTTCCAACAAGAGATGCAACCCGAGCTGCCGCTGCTTGGGAGGAAACTGCGAGGACGAATCAGGAATTTGCGTGGATAGGGACAGCTTCAGTGAGTATCCTCGACAGATCCTCGTACCTTTGCAAATAACGTCGTGAAACTTGTAACGCTGCATTCGATGTGGTAACACTGGTTGGTTCCCGTTTAAGGGAGGAGCCAGGCCAAAATCTGATGCGCCTACAGTACAAGTATGAACTTGCTAGTCACTTGTCTCCATGGGCACGATGACGTTTTGAAAAAGCTTCTATTGCACTGAACCTTATCTGAAACACTACTATAACGCACACATTTCTAAAAGAAACAAACGATCTTCGTATACAAAAGATTTTTTTGTCAGGAAAGTTTTACCTCTGGAAGTCATGTCAACATGGTCAACTTCTTCGTAATGTTGCCATTCCTGGCCGCCGACGAAAAACGCCTAACAACTAACTATACACTAGCCCCACTATTTGAATACCTCCCAGACGTATCCAAAAACAAATGCGTTTGCCACTTTCGACTTGAATGAGTTGCTTTCTTCACTTTGCTTGCTCACTCGTATATTGTTCACCCAACATTTTGATCTTACAGTTCCCAAGTGTCCGGCTGCTAACGAAGTGTACTCGACTTGTGGCAACGACGATTGCGTGAGGACTTGTGCCACTTTTGGCATCACCAACTTCAACTGCACTTCGCAATGCACCGCTGGCTGCATCTGTGATGAGGGCTTCGTGAGGGAAACTGCCGGGGGCAAGTGCATACCAATTAAAGAATGCAGTAAGTAAATTTATTTTCTTGATATTTTGTCTTAAGACATTAAGTACCAAGTTTCGTGTATTTATAGGTGTTAGTTAGATTCTTTGCAATAGTTTTTACACATTTTATCAATTTCAGGCATTTTCTTGTTTATTATTTTGTTTCTCATCTTGTTCATCGTATTGTTCATAATTTTGATTCGTCTTCTTAATCGTCTTGTTCAATATCTTGTTCATCATGATGTTCATTTTATCGTACTTCGTCTTATTCATCGTCATGTGCATCGTCTTGTTCATTGTCGCATTCATCGTCTTGTTCAATAACTAGTTCATCTTTTTGTTTACCAAATTATATGTGTGTATGTATGTATGTTTGCATGTATAAAAAACATGTATTTTGTTTTATATTTTCCTTAAATATGTTTTTTCTTCTATATTATGTTTTATTTTTTATTACTACAACATATGGATTTATTGTAATTTATAGCATTATGACTACCACAACACGGGCATAAGCTTAGTGTGGGAGTTATTAAGTACACTAAAATTGTAATTCATAAAATTCACTGAATAAATAAAAAAAAATAAAATAAATAAAAATTATTCATCTTCTTATTCAATATCTTGTTCACAGTCATATTCATAATTGCTAGGCATGCCTGTGTGCTGGAAATAAAATTTTCCCCTTACTTCTGAAGAAATAGATCAAACATATGCATGGCCGGTCAGTGGCCGAATTGGCATCGCGCTTGGGTCCCACCCAGGCGTAGTGTGTTCAATTACTCTGCTGGATTAGTCCTCCATCACAACACAAACAACATTTTTCGCTTACTGTGGTGGTAGTAGGAGATTTTTAAGTATTGTCAGGTTATTCGTAATCTTGGAATGTTTTTCTTTCTTTATAATAAAAAAAAAATATATATATATCAAAATTATTTCTTGCAATCATTTTTATTGGCCTCCCTATGGCATTGTAGTAAACAAATATATATCACACTTCTTCGGATCATATGTTCAGTTAGTAACTGAGATAGGCTCTAAGGTAGGTTGTCTAGTTTCTTCTGTGGTGTATCCTACCGGCTGCGCCACTGTAACGTATGTTAACTCTACATACTCAATAATAACAATGCTTGTATTATAATATTTATTTGAAAGAAGACTATCACGGTTCTGGACTGAGAGGCTCATTCCCGCTCATACGATCTCTTATATACGTCTCGTACTCGCTGTCTCGCTCTCATGCTGTCCCCCTTACACACATACACCACACCCCCACACTTAAATCATAATTACATCTTTTTATTTTTACAAATTTATATAAGCCAAATATATTTAATTATTTCCATTATGTATTTAATTTCCAATTTATATGTAATTATGTATGTTCTTGACTCTTCATTCGGTGTAGCATGGGCGTTGTCCTCGAGGGCGTAACCTCCCCTCCCATGGTGTAGGCGACCTGCAAAAATCAGAGGAATTAGGAAACTTGGTCATGTCCACGTCCGAGAGTGGACCCAGGTCCAGCAAATCATCAGACCTGTCACTCTCCCCCCACCTAACCTTCCTCTCTGAAATTTGATCATGGTGGCGTTTCCACACTTGTCCTGTAGACATAATTTTTACTAAATAAACCCTATTCCCCAATCTTTTATAAATTTCTCCTAATATCCATTTGTTTTTATCACTTCTCAAATCCCTGGTTAAAACTTTAGATCCAACATCAAAGTACTTTTTAATTTTTTTTCCTCTATAATACTTTTTTTGTTTTTGCTGACTCAATAACATCTTATCTTTAATCGTGTTATCAATCCCTTTAAAACCTTGACCTTCAACATTATCTAATATTGGAATGATTGTATTAAAAATTGATCTAATTTTCCTTCCCAAAATTAATTTACTAGGTTCAATCCCCGTAGACATAGAAGGCGTATTCCTAATATCAACCAAAAATGTTAAAAGTTTATCCTCAAAATCAGCAGGCAATTTATTATTTATCATAATTTTTTTTAAAAAATTCTTTACCGTTTTAACCCCATTTTCGGCAAGTCCGTTAGAAGCTGGATGGTTGACAGGAGATGTCAACGATTTAATATTAAAATTATGACAAAATTCCTTAAAAACTGTTGAAGTGAACGCTGTACCATTGTCACTTACTACCTGCTCCGGAATTCCGAAATTAGAAAATAATCTTTTCAAAACTTTTATTGTACAAAACGAATCTACTTTATTTACGATGTGACAGTCTATCCATTTTGTAGTTGCATCAACGATTATCAAAAAATTGTAACCACCAAAAGGTCCCATGAAATCAATATGCAATCTATTCCATATTAATCCACTGATTGGCCACGGCTGTAACTCAACTTTACATGGAGTGGGTAAACACTCCAAGCATCGAACGCACTGCTTCACAGTTGCTTCTACCTCTGAGTTCATCCCTAACCAAAAAAAATAATTTCGAGCAAGATTTTTAGATTTAACAATACCTAAATGCGATTGATGTATGAAATTCAATATGATTTCCCTTAATTCCCTCGGAACCACAAATTTATTATTATAAAATAAACACGAGTCATAAGTCGATAATTTATTTCTAAAATACCAGAATTTTAACAAGTCATCCTTTAAAAACTTTTTATCCGGCCAACCATTGATTACGAACCCAATAATGGTTGCTATGTTTACATCTTTAATCGAAAACTGCTTCATCGTTTCTTTTGAAATTGTCGATTCCGCCTCAATTATATTTAAAAAATCCGATTCAATCTTATCAACGTTCAGACTACCAATATAATTTAAGAAATATTCGCTACCGTCGACCTCGTCGATACAATCACTTAAATTATTATTACTATTAACCGGCAATCTAGATAAGAAATCCGCTTTGTTCTCACCCGACTTGACATATTCTATATTATAGTCAAATGTTTGTAAAATCAACGCATAGCGCTGTAGCCTATTTGCCGCTAGTATTGGCACTTGTTTTTCAGTGTTCAAAATATGTACCAAAGCTTTATTATCACAAGTTAGAACGAATTTATTACCATATAAATATTGAAAGAATTTTTTCAAACCAAATATTATTGCACACGCTTCCTTATCTAGAATGGAATACCTCAATTCCGTTTTTGACAATAAACGGCTAGCGAATGCAATCGGTCTTTCCATGCCATTCTCATATACGTGACATATAATAGCAGATATACCTATATCACTCGCGTCTGTAATTAGCTTGATAGGTAATTGTGGGTCAAAATGCACCAAAATATTGTCTGACGTCAGCAGTTTCTTAACTTGCTCAAACGCAATATTGCATTCCTGAGACCATACAAATTTTATCCCTTTTTTCAACAATTGGTATAAAGGAGACAAAATACCTGACACATTCTGTATAAAAGACCTATAGTAGGAAATAACTCCCAGCAAACTTCTAAGTTCCGAAACATTTTTCGGTACACTCATTTGGGTAATAGCATATATTTTATTTTCTAAAGGCATAACTCCTTTCTGCGAAATTCTATAACCTAAATATTCTATCTCTGTTTCTAGAAAAGAACACTTATTTTCATTAATAGTTAATCCGCAATCACTTAACTTGCTAAGTACTGCTTCACAAATAGAAAATAATTCCTCTTTAGAATTCCCAAATAAAAGTAGATCATCTAAAAATACACGAACGTTCCTAAGTCCACCAACTATCGCCGTAATGACTTGCATAAAGATGGCCGGACTCGTGCTTAAGCCAAAAGGCAATACTTTATATGCAAATAAACCTATATGCGTACTAATCACACATAATTTTCTAGACTTTTCGTTCAATGAAATTTGTCCAAAAGCATTTCGTAAGTCTATCTTAGCAAAATATTTTGCACCATTCAGAGATGAAATTAAATCGTCAATACGAGGTAGTGGGTATTTCAACTTCGCTAACATAGGATTCAATGTTGTTTTGAAATCAGTACAAATCCTAATTGAAGCGTCTTTCTTTTTTACAACAACAATCGGGCTTGCAATATCGCTTATTTCTACCTTTTCAATAATGTCTTCATGCAACATTCTCTGTAACTCTATCTCTACTTTCTCACGTAAACTAAAAGGTAATGGCCTCGGATTTACAAACTTTGGCCTAAAGTCCGAATTAACTTCAATGTTTGCCTCATAATTTTTAAGCCTACCCGATTTTTCTGAAAAAACATGAGCATATTTCTTCTTTAAACTTTCACGAAAAACAAGATGATTATCACAATTAATCTCACTGAATTTTACAGAATTTATTCCACTTAATCCGATACCGAAAACTTGTAAAAAATCTCTACCAACTATTGTAGAATTACCATTTTTAATTATTACGAACTGTATTTTCGCACTTTTACCTAAAAATGACACCTCTAAATTCACTTTACCTAAAACATTTAACTGCGTTCCGTCATACCCTGACAAATGAACATTATACTTTTCTAAATCGTAAGAAACAAAATATCTTAAATACACTTCATATGGTATCGCGTTAATCGCAGCTCCCGTATCTACCAACGCCGGCAATATTATGTTACCAATTAACAAATCTATATATGTGGGTTCCGGCCCCACATTATTATTAACCACGAACACCGAATTCAACCGTTTATTTTTAGTACCTACATAATTTTTATTGTATTTACACAAATTACTAGGATGACCCGATTTGTTACAATGATTACACAAAATTTTTTTCCAGCAATCTCTTTGCAAATGATTTTTTTTTCCACACAAAAAACAAGTTTTTAACGTACCATTAACCGGTGATTTACTCCGCATTGAATTTTTATTCCTGGAAGGACTATCTTTCCTGGATTTATGGAAATACTCGCTTTCCTTATGAACAACATTTAAATTCGGATTTACTTTTTTAAAAGCCACAACATGTTCCCACGTCGCCGCTAGATTAATGCAATCCGTAAAAGAAGTATCGATTGCCTCTACGAATAGCTTGTGTTTCAATTTTTCATTAAAAATCCCAATAACGAATATGTCCTTTAAACATGGTTCCAATCTCAGCTCAAAATTACAAGATAAACTTAACCCTCTCAATCTAGCCGCGTAATCTTTAACGGATTCGCTAGGAAACTGTTTACATTTATAAAATAATTCACGAGACTCAAAAATATTTTTAACTGGTTTGCAATGTGAATCAAATAATTTACATAAATCTTCAAAAGAACAAACAGAAACCTTTTTTGGAAAACACAAATCACATAATAGAGAGAAAGTTTCTTCCGTGAGGCAACTCAGCAAAAATGCTCTTTTGCGTTCTGGTGACAACAACTTATCATCATTTAAAATGAGGGCCTGATCCAATCGTTCCCTGAACAATGACCAGTCTCCCGTTCTGTAACAGAACGTCCCCAAATTCTTACAAATCGCCTCCATTGGGAGAAGAACTGAAACAAGTTGAATAAAATATACGTATCTCAGCCCTTCCAGAGGTTATGCTCCGAGCCCCTGCCCTGAGCCTGTGAATCACCAACGTCTCAGCACCCTTTTCTGGCTCCGTCTCCCTTCAGCTGCGGACACGATCACCTTCCAAGGTCTTCCTTCCCGCTGTAGCGACAGAACCCCGGTCCCGGATTCCGGCCAATTCACCCTTGATGCCGATCTTGATCCTGGATCTTCTGCGTACCCCGTGTAACGGTGTACTCTCGACAAAATGTTGCAATGTCGGCTCCCACACACGTGTAAAATTGCGTTTTTACCGCGCAATTTGCCCGGCCCGATCTGCGTGCTCGCCTCGGCTGCGTGTGAATTCTCCAATTTGATAGCCTTTTATTATTCTTCTTCTTCCTTCAAAATTTAGCGATCCAACGCCCAAAAGCGCCAGACTATACTGTGATCACCAAAAATTCGAATAATCTTCTTGAATCATCTGATTCTCCGTAAACTTTTAATAATTTACGAACTACCGTGCTGCGCCACTGTGACGTATGTTAACTCTACATACTCAATAATAACAATGCTTGTATTATATCAAATGTGGTGTATGTGTGTAAGGGGGACAGCATGAGAGCGAGACAGCGAGTACGAGAAGTATATAAGAGATCGTATGAGCGGGAATGAGCCTCTCAGTCCAGAACCGTGATAGTCTTCTTACAAATAAATATTATAATACAAGCATTGTTATTATTGAGTATGTAGAGTTAACATACGTCACAGTGGCGCAGCACGGTAGTTCGTAAATTATTAAAAGTTTACGGAGAATCAGATGATTCAAGAAGATTATTCGAATTTTTGGTGATCACAGTATAGTCTGGCGCTTTTGGGCGTTGGATCGCTAAATTTTGAAGGAAGAAGAAGAATAATAAAAGGCTATCAAATTGGAGAATTCACACGCAGCCGAGGCGAGCACGCAGATCGGGCCGGGCAAATTGCGCGGTAAAAACGCAATTTTACACGTGTGTGGGAGCCGACATTGCAACATTTTGTCGAGAGTACACCGTTACACGGGGTACGCAGAAGATCCAGGATCAAGATCGGCATCAAGGGTGAATTGGCCGGAATCCGGGACCGGGGTTCTGTCGCTACAGCGGGAAGGAAGACCTTGGAAGGTGATCGTGTCCGCAGCTGAAGGGAGACGGAGCCAGAAAAGGGTGCTGAGACGTTGGTGATTCACAGGCTCAGGGCAGGGGCTCGGAGCATAACCTCTGGAAGGGCTGAGATACGTATATTTTATTCAACTTGTTTCAGTTCTTCTCCCAATGGAGGCGATTTGTAAGAATTTGGGGACGTTCTGTTACAGAACGGGAGACTGGTCATTGTTCAGGGAACGATTGGATCAGGCCCTCATTTTAAATGATGATAAGTTGTTGTCACCAGAACGCAAAAGAGCATTTTTGCTGAGTTGCCTCACGGAAGAAACTTTCTCTCTATTATGTGATTTATGTTTTCCAAAAAAGGTTTCTGTTTGTTCTTTTGAAGATTTATGTAAATTATTTGATTCACATTGCAAACCAGTTAAAAATATTTTTGAGTCTCGTGAATTATTTTATAAATGTAAACAGTTTCCTAGCGAATCCGTTAAAGATTACGCGGCTAGATTGAGAGGGTTAAGTTTATCTTGTAATTTTGAGCTGAGATTGGAACCATGTTTAAAGGACATATTCGTTATTGGGATTTTTAATGAAAAATTGAAACACAAGCTATTCGTAGAGGCAATCGATACTTCTTTTACGGATTGCATTAATCTAGCGGCGACGTGGGAACATGTTGTGGCTTTTAAAAAAGTAAATCCGAATTTAAATGTTGTTCATAAGGAAAGCGAGTATTTCCATAAATCCAGGAAAGATAGTCCTTCCAGGAATAAAAATTCAATGCGGAGTAAATCACCGGTTAATGGTACGTTAAAAACGTGTTTTTTGTGTGGAAAAAAAAATCATTTGCAAAGAGATTGCTGGAAAAAAATTTTGTGTAATCATTGTAACAAATCGGGTCATCCTAGTAATTTGTGTAAATACAATAAAAATTATGTAGGTACTAAAAATAAACGGTTGAATTCGGTGTTCGTGGTTAATAATAATGTGGGGCCGGAACCCACATATATAGATTTGTTAATTGGTAACATAATATTGCCGGCGTTGGTAGATACGGGGGCTGCGATTAACGCGATACCATATGAAGTGTATTTAAGATATTTTGTTTCTTACGATTTAGAAAAGTATAATGTTCATTTGTCAGGGTATGACGGAACGCAGTTAAATGTTTTAGGTAAAGTGAATTTAGAGGTGTCATTTTTAGGTAAAAGTGCGAAAATACAGTTCGTAATAATTAAAAATGGTAATTCTACAATAGTTGGTAGAGATTTTTTACAAGTTTTCGGTATCGGATTAAGTGGAATAAATTCTGTAAAATTCAGTGAGATTAATTGTGATAATCATCTTGTTTTTCGTGAAAGTTTAAAGAAGAAATATGCTCATGTTTTTTCAGAAAAATCGGGTAGGCTTAAAAATTATGAGGCAAACATTGAAGTTAATTCGGACTTTAGGCCAAAGTTTGTAAATCCGAGGCCATTACCTTTTAGTTTACGTGAGAAAATAGAGATAGAGTTACAGAGAATGTTGCATGAAGACATTATTGAAAAGGTAGAAATAAGCGATATTGCAAGCCCGATTGTTGTTGTAAAAAAGAAAGACGCTTCAATTAGGATTTGTACTGATTTCAAAACAACATTGAATCCTATGTTAGCGAAGTTGAAATACCCACTACCTCGTATTGACGATTTAATTTCATCTCTGAATGGTGCAAAATATTTTGCTAAGATAGACTTACGAAATGCATTTGGACAAATTTCATTGAACGAAAAGTCTAGAAAATTATGTGTGATTAGTACGCATATAGGTTTATTTGCTTATAAAGTATTGCCTTTTGGCTTAAGCACGAGTCCGGCCATCTTTATGCAAGTCATTACGGCGATAGTTGGTGGACTTAGGAACGTTCGTGTATTTTTAGATGATCTACTTTTATTTGGGAATTCTAAAGAGGAATTATTTTCTATTTGTGAAGCAGTACTTAGCAAGCTAAGTGATTGCGGATTAACTATTAATGAAAATAAGTGTTCTTTTCTAGAAACAGAGATAGAATATTTAGGTTATAGAATTTCGCAGAAAGGAGTTATGCCTTTAGAAAATAAAATATATGCTATTACCCAAATGAGTGTACCGAAAAATGTTTCGGAACTTAGAAGTTTGCTGGGAGTTATTTCCTACTATAGGTCTTTTATACAGAATGTGTCAGGTATTTTGTCTCCTTTATACCAATTGTTGAAAAAAGGGATAAAATTTGTATGGTCTCAGGAATGCAATATTGCGTTTGAGCAAGTTAAGAAACTGCTGACGTCAGACAATATTTTGGTGCATTTTGACCCACAATTACCTATCAAGCTAATTACAGACGCGAGTGATATAGGTATATCTGCTATTATATGTCACGTATATGAGAATGGCATGGAAAGACCGATTGCATTCGCTAGCCGTTTATTGTCAAAAACGGAATTGAGGTATTCCATTCTAGATAAGGAAGCGTGTGCAATAATATTTGGATTAAAAAAATTCTTTCAATATTTATATGGTAATAAATTCGTTCTAACTTGTGATAATAAAGCTTTGGTACATATTTTGAACACTGAAAAACAAGTGCCAATACTAGCGGCAAATAGGCTACAGCGCTATGCGCTGATTTTACAAACATTTGACTATAATATAGAATATGTCAAGTCGGGTGAGAACAAAGCGGATTTCTTATCTAGGTTGCCGGTCAATAGTAATAATAATTTAAGTGATTGTATCGACGAGGTCGACGGTAGCGAATATTTCTTAAATTATATTGGTAGTCTGAACGTTGATAAGATTGAATCGGATTTTTTAAATATAATTGAGGCGGAATCGACAATTTCAAAAGAAACGATGAAGCAGTTTTCGATTAAAGATGTAAACATAGCAACCATTATTGGGTTCGTAATCAATGGTTGGCCGGATAAAAAGTTTTTAAAGGATGACTTGTTAAAATTCTGGTATTTTAGAAATAAATTATCGACTTATGACTCGTGTTTATTTTATAATAATAAATTTGTGGTTCCGAGGGAATTAAGGGAAATCATATTGAATTTCATACATCAATCGCATTTAGGTATTGTTAAATCTAAAAATCTTGCTCGAAATTATTTTTTTTGGTTAGGGATGAACTCAGAGGTAGAAGCAACTGTGAAGCAGTGCGTTCGATGCTTGGAGTGTTTACCCACTCCATGTAAAGTTGAGTTACAGCCGTGGCCAATCAGTGGATTAATATGGAATAGTTTGCATATTGATTTCATGGGACCTTTTGGTGGTTACAATTTTTTGATAATCGTTGATGCAACTACAAAATGGATAGACTGTCACATCGTAAATAAAGTAGATTCGTTTTGTACAATAAAAGTTTTGAAAAGATTATTTTCTAATTTCGGAATTCCGGAGCAGGTAGTAAGTGACAATGGTACAGCGTTCACTTCAACAGTTTTTAAGGAATTTTGTCATAATTTTAATATTAAATCGTTGACATCTCCTGTCAACCATCCAGCTTCTAACGGACTTGCCGAAAATGGGGTTAAAACGGTAAAGAATTTTTTAAAAAAAATTATGATAAATAATAAATTGCCTGCTGATTTTGAGGATAAACTTTTAACATTTTTGGTTGATATTAGGAATACGCCTTCTATGTCTACGGGGATTGAACCTAGTAAATTAATGTTGGGAAGGAAAATTAGATCAATTTTTAATACAATCATTCCAATATTAGATAATGTTGAAGGTCAAGGTTTTAAAGGGATTGATAACACGATTAAAGATAAGATGTTATTGAGTCAGCAAAAACAAAAAAAGTATTATAGAGGAAAAAAAATTAAAAAGTACTTTGATGTTGGATCTAAAGTTTTAACCAGGGATTTGAGAAGTGATAAAAACAAATGGATATTAGGAGAAATTTATAAAAGATTGGGGAATAGGGTTTATTTAGTAAAAATTATGTCTACAGGACAAGTGTGGAAACGCCACCATGATCAAATTTCAGAGAGGAAGGTTAGGTGGGGGGAGAGTGACAGGTCTGATGATTTGCTGGACCTGGGTCCACTCTCGGACGTGGACATGACCAAGTTTCCTAATTCCTCTGATTTTTGCAGGTCGCCTACACCATGGGAGGGGAGGTTACGCCCTCGAGGACAACGCCCATGCTACACCGAATGAAGAGTCAAGAACATACATAATTACATATAAATTGGAAATTAAATACATAATGGAAATAATTAAATATATTTGGCTTATATAAATTTGTAAAAATAAAAAGATGTAATTATGATTTAAGTGTGGGGGTGTGGTGTATGTGTGTAAGGGGGACAGCATGAGAGCGAGACAGCGAGTACGAGACGTATATAAGAGATCGTATGAGCGGGAATGAGCCTCTCAGTCCAGAACCGTGATAGTCTTCTTACAAATAAATATTATAATACAAGCATTGTTATTATTGAGTATGTAGAGTTAACATACGTCACATCAGGCAACTTGAGTTCATTTTTTTTTCTAGAAAAGCCTCCATTATTGCATAACAAAATTTTATCACTATAATATTATGGAAGTAGAAGGAATTAAAATATTGTTATATTATTTGTAATGCGGGCTTGTTCTTATCAAATATCTGTTTGTAGAAGTGAACGTCTGTCCCGAGAAGAACATGCAATACAGCCCTTGCGTGAGTGCATGCGCGGAGGACTGCGCACACCTCGGTGAGAACAGGACATGCGACTATATAGCCTGCGCACCTGCATGCGAATGCAGGACTGGCTTCTTCAAGAACGCCAACGGGGAATGCGTGAGCCCTGATAAATGCGGTGAGTTTATTAATTTTAAAGGCTTTATTTTATGTAACTCCTCGATTGATCAAATTTTGAATTGAGTTATTTAATCAAACGTCAATCATATCATCCATCATACTAGATAAAAGATCGATCGACCCAAAGCCGATCTAATGGGATAATACGATATTTGTGGCTAGTGATTTCCTTCCAACGCTTGAATAGTTAAAAATTAAGGTGGGTGGTAACTGGTCAAAATTCATGATTTTCTGCACATCTTACTTTTTACACGACGACGTACGAATAAGTCATGTGACCCTTTCCTTTGCGGAGTTGTGACTGAATCTTTGGTTGCTCAGAATGTATTTCCAGGCTCTTATCTGACCCCCCTCCTCGTACGATGACATAAGCACACTAACAAATAATCTATTTTTAGAATAAACAATCCATTTAGGGTCACAACCCTTGGGCCACGAGATATATTCAAAAATTTTGCGACAACATAAGCGTTTCATCGCCAACTTAGCGGGACCTTAATAATAATAAATAAACGAACAAAGATTAGCAGACCAAAAGCGAGCAATTTTCAAAAATAATTTAATTCCTGTATTAACATTAGATCAGATTAAAGAGGAAGTAGCATATGGATTGCAAATGGGGAATAATTTAAAACAAATTAATACAAGTAATAATGTTTTATCAGATGCATTGAATGTAGGTATATAGTTATATTATAGTAGATAATATTCCAGTCGAAATGCCCAATGATATTACAGTAGATTCAAATAACTGACGTTATTTATAATCTTAGGGAAATCAACATTGCTAATTTAAACTTAGTAGATTATAACGTGGTAGAATTAGCTAACTTACTTCATAATAATATAAACAGCTATATAGATGTAGAGCCAACAATTAGACCAAAATTGCATACGTCAAAGAAATTATCTAAATTAATTTTTAAATTAAATAATATAATTTTAACAAAAATAATTTTTGACGACATTAGTTTTTAAGTTCTTTGTACAATAGCATATGCTAGTGCTTTTTCTATATATAATAAATTAGGGATTAAATTATCGTCCTCTGATGATAAATAATATAGTTACAGTAAACCACAATGGCAGATTCGATTAGAAAATGAAATAGTATTTTTATGAAGTAACATAGCTAGGATAATAGAATATAAAAATGGAAATAGAAGTAGAAATATTTTGAGACATGTAGATGAAATTGGGATTGATAGTAATAATAATTCAAATATAATCAATGATTTATTGAATTTATTAAAATAAAAATTAGGTTTAAAAGCAAGTAGATTAAAAAGATATAATTATACGAATAATAAAAAATACAATAAGAGATTATTACAGAAAAACGAAAAAATATTTTATTCCAAACTTGGCGATAAATGAAATATTATATAATAATATTAGGAAAAAAAAATACATAACGAGTCAAGTCCCTGGATAAAAAATGAAGAACTCAATTGTTCCGACATTTAACAAATGAGTTTTTCTAATATATCGGTTGAATTGTTAGCCAAAATTATTAAAAATAATCATAGTTGGAAAGCCACGGGTTGCGATTGGATGCATAATTTTTGGTACAAACGTCTGACTACTTTACATCATCTTTTGGCAAAAAATCTTTCAAAATTTGTCATACAACCTCAAAATTTTCTCACTAAGGGCATTACTTATGTGTTGCCTAAAAGCGAAAATATTAATTATCCCTCTCAGTATAGACCCATTACATGTTTACCGAAAATATTCAAAATTTTAACCTCTTTCTCGACAGATTTCATATATATTCATTTAGATGAGAATGACTCTTAGTAGTGATTTCTATGCTTTAACCATGGAGTCTAATATTGCTTTGGCACAGCCACCCCATCCTAAGGATGCATATTCGAGTAAATAATTACACATGGCTTAGTATATTGATTTCATATCTTTGACGGAGAGAATGTTTTTGATGGTCATAAAAAGGTGAGTAAGTTTTTTGACTAATATAGGCGCCTTTTAAAAAATCTTTACACATTAAAATGAATGTTATTTCTAGTGTGCGGAGAGAACCAGGTAGTTGACATGTGCAGTTACTCCTGTCCCCCGGAGACATGTGATACCATCGGGGCCATGTTCAAGTGCAGTCGGGACATCCCCTGTACGCCCGCCTGCAAGTGCAAACTCAACTTCAAGCGGGACAGGTTTGGCAACTGCATTGACATCAGGGAGTGTCGTAAGTTGATAATAAAATTATGCCGTGCTCGTTGTAATGCGCAAAAATAAGTCATGGGGAATATTATTAACATAACTCTCAATTTGTGCGGCGGTTTAGAGTACCGCCGCCCCGGGAACCATTTACTGTATAATCGACACATCTGCCATAGGTCACCCCAAGAGGTTCACTACATTTAGTGATTTAGCAGGGGTGCCCGGTTTCATCGGGTGAGGTGTGTTTAGGATGCCCCTGACCACCACACAGCATCCACAAAGATGACATAGGCCCTGTGTTGGGTTAATGTAAAAAAAGAAGAGTGCACTTGCATATTATGTAAACAGCTTCAAGAGTGACAAGAATGTAAACAACAGGGAGTATTGTGAGTCAAATACAATGTAATACTGTGCTCGTAGTAATGCGCTAAATATATTGATTCCGCACAGGAGGCCCCGAGAAAAATAATTTCCCTTTGGACGTAACATCTGTGACGATGCTGTGTGGAGGGTCTTTTTAATGAGATGAACTAGTAGAGCGACCAATGTTGTAGGAGGGAGGAAACACAGGGGCCAGCAGATCATTCCGCTGCTGAACTCAAGAACGAGTCGTAGATACGACACATCCTAATATTATTTAATGAGTTGTGTAAAATATCAGAATGCTTCCAGGCTGATTAATCAATAGCATTAAGAAAGGTAGAGGGAGATCACGTAGAGCATATTAACGGAGAAATTTGAATAAGCAGAATATACTATGGCATGAAAACGAATGGTTGAAGAAGTCGGATACACCTGAATAAAAAACGTCATGATCAAGTAAATTAAAATATTTTTTTAACATTTTTTCCATATGAGGACCTGAAGGACATTATTCCTGAAGGACCTGACAGAGGAGTTGGTTATGTAATGAATGGTTTCTGGGTTATTATACCATATATATATACCCGCCTACCACAATTGAAAAAAAACCTTGAGTCAGCAATGTTATGAGTCTTATCGTGACTAACATAAGAGTATGCAAGAGAATTGATAATGTTTTGATTTCTTCAGCCCAGCCCTTCGACTGTCCCCTGCCCTCAGTTTACGATGCCTGCAAGCCGTCCTGCTTGGACGAGCGCTGCGTAAAGGACGGGCTTTTGGGTTGCGAGGGAATAGATCAATCGGACCTGGTCTGCCGTCCTTACTGCCGTTGCCCGAAAGACACCTGCAGGGACGACAAAGGACTCTGCGTGAATGATAAACCATACCGTGAGTTGTGCATTTTATGTATTCTCCTGGTACTCTCTCCAATTTGAGGTTAGCTCACAGCGGGAAACTCTACGTTTTGTAAGCTGCAGCCCGGGCAAACTCAGCAGAACTGCAATCATACCAAGCTTATATGGATATCGCCTCTCCGCAAACCATTCATTAGATAATCAACGGGCGGATCGGGAGAGGTCGGTTGAGGGATACTTTTATTGAAATTATACGGTTTTAGTAAGTATTGTTTTATGTGAATTTGTCTTATATATACGAGTATGTAGTAAGTATATCAAACATGTTGAATATTTCCTCTGTGTCGGTTATTTATTTTTTAAAGTATTACCCATACAATTTGGTACTATTAATGCACCTATTTCTGGTTACAGAATCTTGTGGAGGAGACGTGAATGCACTGTTCTCTGCCTGTGGAGACCAATGTCCCCGCACCTGCGCCAATAGCAAGGACCCCCCTACAGCCTGCACGGAATCCTGCGTCAAGGGGGGAGGCTGTAAGTGCAAACCCGGCTTCGTCAGGGACTACGAAGAGAAATGTATCAAGGAAGCTGACTGTCGTAAGAACACTATTTTTTCATCTCTCTCTATGCCATGTTATTGCAAGGCAATTGAAAACCAGCAGATCTCGAGTGAAATTATATAATAAACTTCGACTCTCTAGAACTTGTAATCCATTTGTAACCAGTGTCGGTATGTCAAGAAATACGCTAAACGTTTGCTCAATGTTGGTACACGGTTGAAATCTATACAAAATCTAGATTCGCTTCCACTTACAATTTACCGAGCATCCTCAAATAAGTCAGAAGCACTGAGGTTTCCTGAAGGCCTCTTATCATCAACACATTTTTTTTCATGCAAGTATTATATTTCGCCTGCTCTTTGATGCGTTCCGTTCAGGGTAATTCTGTACCGAAAATTTATCCATTGGCGTGCTTCTTATAGTCCTACTGGATTAGTCCACACCAGCAAACTATTATCAATAATGTTCATTTTGTCTTTGCCTCCAGAGAAATGCGGAGTGAATGAGTTCTTCAACTGCGGCTCCGCTTGCGACACAACTTGCGCCACCCTTGGGGAACGTTGCACTACTATCAACAAGACGTGCAGCAAAATGTGCTACTGCAAAGCGGGCTTCGCCAGGAACGCTAAGAACGTCTGCATTCCAGTCAAGCAGTGTCCAGGTTAGTCCAAACTACAACCAATCCACTACCAGATCGTTGTGCCTTACTGTTATATCACTTACTAGTGTTGCATTATCATCAACAAGACCTTCAACAAGGTGGGCTTCTCCAGGGACGCAGACTATGTCTGCATTTCAGTCGAGCAGTGTTCAGGCTAGTCCAAACAACATCCAAACACTTGCTAGTATTGCACCATCAACAACAAGACCCTCAACAAGACGTGTTACTGCAAGGTGGGCTTCTCTAGAGACGTAGACTATGTCTGCATTTCAGTCGAGCAGTGTTTAGGCCAGTCCAAACATCCAAGCAATTCCTAGTGTTGCACCATCAACAACAAGCAACAATAAATGCTACTGTTAGAATATGGCAATATAAATGCAGTTATCTTAGGTTGGCTATAAGGTATCTGTAAACATTGTTTTGTTGGCAATACTGTTTAACCTTGTTCTATTGTCTATTACTGAGAAGAGACCTGTCAATGTGTACATTTGTAAGAAGAAGAATAAAGTCATTACTGAATAAAACTGAACCCTTTTATTGAAATAATCACAGGTTATGGGCCCAGAGTCGCTAATCTGTTGATGAAGTTAAAAGTACGCAAAATAAATCAACGGGAGTGAATATCAGCGAAAAGTGAGGTTAGGTTGCCAGAACGCGTACAGAAAATTTTCGTTGAGAAGGATAAAATACCACTGATATATCTGATCAGGCAAGGCAGGATAGCAAAATGGAAGGAAACGCGATGACTACCAATGTATTGAAGTTGGAAGGGGCAAGGAATTGGAATATTTGGAAATTTCAAACGACAGTACTTCTCAGAGGACAGGGATGGCTGGACATTGTTGAAGGGCGCACTATGAAACCTGAAGATGTTACCGCGCGAACCACTTGGGAGACAAAAGATGCTAAAGCTCAAACGCTACTGGTTACGAGAATGTCGGAAAACGTTATGCTACATATCATATCGTGCACAACTTCGGCTGCAATGTGGAGTAAGCTTCTAAGTGTATATGAACAGAAGTCGGAAACCAGTATTCATATTATCCAACAAAGGTTCTTTCAATACAGATATGAGAAAGGCACCGAAATGTCAGTTTTTCTCTCTAAAATTCAAGAGATGCAAAATCAGTTAAAACAAATGGGCGAGGATATGTCTGATAAATTTATAATAACTAAAGTCTTAATGAGCTTGCCAGATGAATATAAATATTTTATATCGGCGTGGGAATCGGCGCCAGACGACAAACAAACGTTCGACAATTTAGTAGCCAGGTTATTAATTGAAGAGGAAAGGGTGAAAGTTAAAAGTGATGAAATACAAGATACTTCGTCCTCATCTGCGTTCGTAGCTAAAAGAAATATTAAGTGTTACATGTGTGGTAAAGTCGGACATTTACAAGCTGAGTGTAGAAGTAATCAAGACAGTGAGAAAAAGTTAAACGAACGTAAATGCTTTTACTGTGGAAAATTCGGGCATTATAAGGCATGGTGTCGGTTTAAAAAGTCAAAGGAAAATAAGAAAACAAGTAATGCTTTTGTAGTGTTGAATTCCTCGCATACAAATTATGAACAATCAAAGTGGTTAGTTGACTCTGGAGCGAGCGAACACATGTGCAACGATCGCTCTTTATTTACATCATTTTCAAATGTTCCGCAAAAGTCTGTTATTGTTGGAAATGGAGCAATAATTAGTGTGTTAGGATGTGGACAGATGGCGGTACAAGTCTATAATGGGACTGAATGGATAAATTCAACCATAAACAACGTTTTGTTCGTTCCGGATCTGAAGTCAAATTTATTTTCTGTGAAATGCGCAGCTGACCGCGGATACACTATGGTCACAAGTGACAGTTCGTGTTTATTTTATAAAAAGGGAGTTGTTTGTGGGATAGCAAGTCGAGTAGACAGTTCATACTATATGGGTTTTCGTTTCAAATGCGAGGTCGCAAGTGTTGCTAATATTATTAAAAATGACCTATACGAGTGGCATGAGAAATTCGCACATCAAAACTTTGATTACGTGAAGAAAGCATTGCAGAAAAATAACATTGAAGTAAAACAAACTGACTTACCCCAATGTGAAAGTTGCTTGGAAGGAAAGATACACCGGCTACCATTTAAGAGGAGTGAGCATGTGAGCACAAAAACATGTGAAATCATACATGGGGATACTTGTGGACCCATGGAAGAAAAATCAATTGGCGGGTCGAGATATTTTGTCGTTCTAAAGGATGACTATTCTAACTTTAGAAGTGTGTATTTCGTTGAAGCAAAACACGAGATTAAGCGCTGTTTGGAGGATTTTATAAATAAAGCCGAAAATACTACTGGAAACAAAGTCAAGATATTTCGGAGTGACGATGGGCTAGAATTCATAAATAGAGATGTAAAGGAAATATTTTCCAAGCGTGGGATAACCCACCAGACTACTGTTCCCTATACTCCCGAACAAAATGGGAAAGCTGAAAGGGAAAATAGAACCCTAGTTGAAGCAGCACGAACAATGCTACACGCGAAGAATTTACCTAAGAAATTGTGGGCAGAAGCGGTAAATACTGCTGCTTTTGTCTTGAATAGAACTGGGAAAGGTAAAGAAGGAAATTCTCCATATGAAATATGGACAAATAGTAGTTTTGATGTTCATCAACTGAAGGCATTTGGTTCACCAGTGTATGCACACATCCCAAAAGAGAAAAGAAGGAAATGGGATAAGAAAAGTGAGAAGGGTTTGATGGTAGGTTATGCTGAAAACGTCAAAGGCTATAGAATTTACTTCCCTAAGAAAAACAGCGTAGATGTAAAGAGAGATGTAATTTTCTTAAGTCAAGAGGAAACAGAGGAAATCGAGGATGTGTCGGATCAGAATACTCAAATTTTGCTGACATCAGAAGAAACAGTGTAAGAACAAAAGGTTGCTGAATGTGAGGAAACTCAAGTTACCCAAAATGACAGTCATACAAATCCCACTGTAAACAGTTCTTTATGTGAAAGTGAAAGCCAGAGTGAATATGAGCCATGTGATGATGAACTATCAGACCTAGATGAAACATTGTTACCTCAAAATGAAAGAAGCAAGCGGGTGAGGAAACCGACAACATTCTATCAATGTCAAAATGTTGTAAGTGAAGCAAATGAGCCAGTGACATACAAAGAAGCTATGGAAAGAAGCGATGCAAATAGGTGGAAAGAGGCAATAAGTAGAGAATTGCAAACTTTAGAAGAGAATAATACTTGGGATTTTTGTAATGCACCAGTACATGAAAAGGTAGTAAGTAGCAAGTGGGTTTTTAAGCTTAAAGGAAATGGTAATGTAAAGCAGTATAAGGCTAGGCTAGTTGCAAGGGGGTTTGAACAAAATGGTTTTTTTGATTTAAGTGACATTTACGCTCCTGTGGCTAAATTATCAACATTTAGAATTTTTGTAGCGATAGCGACTAAATTAAATTTACCTATATATCAAATGGATGTAATAGGGGCGTTTCTGTATGGCGATATAGACAAAGAAGTCTATATTAAATTGCCAGAAGGGGCTTATTCTGAGGGAAATAATATTGTAAGCCTATGTCAACCCCTATGGACCCTAATTTTAACACTAAAATATTTGTAAAAGACAGTATTGCTGTAGACAACAGTATTCAGAATTTGTGCAGACAAATGATAGGATGTCTAATGTATGCTGCATCAGGTACCAGGCCTGATTTGTGTTTTCCGGTTTCTATGTTAAGTAGGTATCAAACCTGCGCCAACAATGAGCTATTAAGTGCATTAAAGAGAGTGTTACGATATATAATGTATAGTCTAAATTATAAGTTAATTTATAAATGTAATGATATCATTTTGGTAGGATATTGCGATGCTGATTGGGGTGGTGATATCAAGGATAGAAAATCCACTTCTGGTTATATACTTTTGATTTATAATTGTCTTGTCGCATGGAGTTCAAAGAAGCAGGCCTCTGTTTCTTTGTCATCCACTGAATCAGAATATGTATCTATGAGCATGGCTGCTAGTGATGTGTCATGGCTTATAAATCTGCTAACTGAACTTGATTTTAAAAATATTTGCCCTGTTAATATATTTTGTGACAATCAGTCGGCATTGATAAATGCAAATACAGATGCTATAAAGCGATTAAAACATGTAGATATTCGCTATCATTTTGTTAAGGAATTGGTCAGAGAAAATAAGATTTGTGTGAGATATGTTAACACAAATTTGCAACCAGCTGACATATTAACAAAAGCTTTAAGCAGAGAGCTGATTGTAAAACATTTAAATAAGTGTGGTGTTATGGCCAAAACTGTATAACATTATCAATGTTAATATAGGAATTATTATTAGTTTGTTTATGTTTAACAACTGTATTTACATTGAGAAGGGGTGTTAGAATATGGCAATATAAATGCAGTTATCTTAGGTTGGCTATAAGGTATCTGTAAACATTGTTTTGTTGGCAATACTGTTTAACCTTGTTCTATTGTCTATTACTGAGAAGAGACCTGTCAATGTGTACATTTGTAAGAAGAAGAATAAAGTCATTACTGAATAAAACTGAACCCTTTTATTGAAATAATCACAGCTACTACTAGGTGGGCTTCGCTAGGGATGCCAAGAATGTCTGCATTACAGTCAAGCAATTTCCAGCACAGTCCAAACAACTACGACACCTGTGCCTTACCGTGTTATCATTTGCTATTATTGCACCATCATCAATAAGACCGGCAACAGTAAGTGCTTCTGCAAGGCGTTCGAGTAAAGCAGTGTAGAATTTATTTCTAAAAACCACCAACCCTCATCACATTTTCTCTTCTTTTGTGATTTAAAAAAGTTTTAATTGCTCAATTAATTTTTTTGTTTTGTTTGGGTACCAAAAACGCCAATCGATTTCATTGTATAATATGTGTCACATAAACACAAATTCTATGTGTAAAAACTCCTTGTCAATGCCTTTACACAACTTTTTTTTAGCTAAACCATGCCAGGGAGACTTGAACGCAAACCCAGCAGATGGCTGCAAATGCAAGAGTGGATTTGTCAAGGACAAGGGCGGGAAGTGTATCGCCCGGCCAAGTTAGTACTTCTAGATGACTTTCCTCTTAAATAAATGTTTACAAACTAGATTAAAGGCTTGGAGGAATAATATCCTTCAAGTCGAGTGGGATAATGATGTCTATGTTTTCAATAGCGCAGAATCAAATGAGATCACAACATATTTTCCACTCTGTGCAGTGGTCACTTGTATAAAATCAATGGTCCTTTGATTACGTACATAATCACACAATTTACACACCAATTAGTCATTATTATTATTTTCATCAAACTAATTAAATATTAATATTATTACCAACTATCTTATTTCAAAACACCCCAATGTCTTCTAACTCACTTTTTTTTCAAATGAAATTTCTGTGGTCTATTACTATTAAGGGGGGGGCGGAAATTCAATGCATTGCAGCCCATTCTCATTTGAATTTGCATATTATTACGAATTTCTTAATATTTCCAGCCCTTCAATGTGGTGCGAATGAAATAGTTGACACCTGCGCGCTGTGCGCTGACCGGACTTGCGCCATGGTGTTTTCAGGGGAAGCTGCTAAATGTACCAAGCCGCCCGGTTGCCCTGTCGCGTGTCGCTGTCTGCCTGGATTCGTGAGAGGCCTGGCCAATCAGTGCGTCAAACCAGAACAATGTAAGAACAAATTGATAAATTACAAATACTCTCATTATGTGAGGCGGTTATGGATACCACCGCTCCTGGAACTATTCATTGGATAACCTGTGCCATAAGTCAACCAAGTGGCGAGCTACGGCTGGTAACTTTTATGAAAGTTACAAACAATGTTGGACGCAATACTAATCCTTGCAGTACCTCTTATGTGTTTTCTATAGAAGTACCTAATACTTTTTATTTGTTGGCCCACCAAAAGGCACAGAAACTTCAAAGGCTCAGAGGGCATTGACCCAGAGAATGCACAGTTATATCAAAAGGGTTTTATTTTGGTACGAACCTCATTTTAAGTGTCTGATTATGACTAAAAGGTATCAATTTGATGGTATAGCGGCATCAACTGAAACAATCTTTCCAATAAGCATTCCGCTTACATCATCCCTGTACCAGTCTCATGCCTCACTGCCATACACCAGGGTGGGTACCAACACTCCATTGTGGACTGTTAGCCTTGCTTCTCTTGACAACTTTTCATTAGCCACTACCGCTGTCAGTCCTACATTTATTCTTCTTTAAACATTTCCATCTCTAAATACACAAGCTCGTCCACCAGCTACAAGTATTCATTATTCACGACAAGACTTCGTACTGCTTTCGTAATCTCTTTTGTAAAAATATAACTGTGGAATTATTGATATTCATCAAACTCATTCTGCATTGTATTTTTGGCGATCAGGTGTGAGGCACGAAATGAAAGAGGTTGTTGAAGATCACATGTGTTTTTATTGATAAGTCAGAAGCCGTGACGAGAGTTGACGCTGGACAGATGTATTCACCGGCTGCTGGCTGTGTTGGCAGGACAAGCGCGGGTCAGTGAGTCAACGCCGGGCGCTGGTGACCGGGACTCGATGACTGTCAGGCACTGGCGAAGAACGTAGGCCTTCAGGTACTCCGGTGCTGACGAGACGGCCGAAGGTGCGGCGGACCTTGTAGGCGGTTGAGCGGGAGCTGCGTAGACCAGTGAGGATGCTGCGTGTCCTCGTGGTGGTCATGGTGCGTGGATGAAGCTCTGGTCAGAGACACTGGAACCAGGGCGCTGTAATCCGTGTAGCGTTGGCTGAGGGACGGCGATCTGGGCCAAAGCGCTATGATGATGTCCCGATGGAGTCCATGATTGCACGAGAGAAGCCGGGTTTATTGTCCTTCGCGCAAGGGTGCACGAATTATCACTCGTGAGATTTATCCACTGGCGGCAGATTGGTGAATGATGACTGACTGCTCGCTGCGTCGGGCTTATTTATACTACACGGCCGACGGCAACAGTAGGTAGATGTGTGGCAACTAAATCGAAGCACTCGCACAGTCTGGGCCTTTCGGGAATCTTTGAAAGCGCGGCAATTAAGCATAGGCGGTAGATTCGAACCTTCTGGCGAGTTGTCGTAATGTACCAGACCGTATGCAATTGTATTGTTGCGAGTAGGCGAGTAAATACTTGAAGCAGGTAGGTTGCTATGTTTTGATTTCGGCTGCAAGTACGTACCTAAGTAGCGTCGAGCTGCTTATTATACATGAATTAATCTGGATTATTCTTGATTTATTTTATTTAAACGCCCATAGGGCTTTTACATACAATGCTATTATGTTTTTTAAATACAATAACAATAAAGAGTTTACATAATATATAAGAATATTTGAATAGATTGAACAATGCATAGGTTAACAAAATATAGGTAACATGAAACAAGAGTTTACGAAACGTAGGTAACATGAAATTTAAGTAAATGAAATTTAAGTAAATGAAATAAAAATATATGATCTGCCAATATCCTCCAAAACAATTGAATAAAAAAGGATGAAATTGTTGTTCACATTAGCCTATAAACTATGTAACTCTAATTAACAATCTCTATTACGCAAGATTAGGATAAGAAACGACAAAAAGTCTAATAGAAAAAGATTTAGTTAAGTATTATAATATTAAACCAAGTATCACAATATTAAGTCAAGTACCACAATATTAAACCAAGTATTATAATATTAAATTAAGTATTACAATATTCAGTCAAGTATTATAATAATAAACAAAGTACCATAATATTAAGTTATATTAAACTAAATATTATAATATTTATTTATTTAAACGTAATTTGTAGAGTAGTGGAAATAGTTCGCACATACTCCGTTTAATGTTTGCCAAGTTCATATTTGACATACACATTTAATAATAATGTGTTTATAGGCTGATAGACATTCAGTACCGTTAGTGTTCACGCAATATTTATTCCCTGCACTGTGTAGTCGGTTCATTACTGAATTTATTTCTGCTATGGTACCTGCAATGTTACAATGGTAAGGTACCTTCTATTTGCTTCTTCTTGACGCTACATATCTAATTACACAAGCATTTGGTTTATTCTAAACACAAGAAACTGTAGATAGTGTCAATCTTCCATACTGTTAGCACCGCATATTGAATAAGCAATATCAATTAAGATTGTTTATTTTCGCACCCAAGCCCACATGTTCAACATTGTAACAAATAAACACTCTGATTCCAGGCTGCACTGACCCTAACTCCGAACTGGTGGCCTCTCCGAGTCCCTGTGCCGGTGGCACGTGTGAGTGCCCCACGGTGGCCCAAAGGCCGGCTTCCTGAAGAAGAGTGCCGCGGATGCCTGCTGTGTGGCCCGCCAAAATTGTCCTAAAAAAACACCAGCCACTAAATAATATGTTAAATAACCTTGAATATTACTTGTATAACATAGTAGCCACTCAAACAGATGCGCTGATTGCATACAGCACGTTTCAAACTACCTTTTGGAAATATAAAAACGATATTTTCCCCATTATCGTCAACGCGCGCCAAACATTTGTACACGGTTGACATTTGTCACATGAGAACGGGTCGCTTCTACGATTCGTTCTTAAGTTCAACAGCTCGGCTGTGGAACGAACTGCCGGCCTCTGTGTTTCCTCCCTCCTACAACATGGGACTCTTCAAGACCCATGTTCACTCATTCCTCTCCACAAAAAGACCCTCCACACAGCATCCCCAAATATGACATAGGCCCTGAGGGATATTATTTTCTTCAGGGCCTCCTGTGTGGAGATAACATAAAAAAAATAATAAAAAAATTGATAGAGTGTTTACTCTACGACAGTATGTTTATACTCATTATTTGCTAAAACCTATATTTCAGAACATATTTTTGTTATTGAAATGGCAAGATTTAGTAAATAAAAATTATAAAATTATTGCTGTGTTTTTTCGGGTTAAGTTTGATTTACGTTTGTGCTGATTTTGTTGTATAGTTCCAAATTCTCATCCTGAAATTCCTACTAATAATTTGGTAACACAGTTCCACCTGGGACCACAAACCTGAGTTATACATCATCCGTCATCAGAGCAGGAGTAACTCGGCAAAGAGCTAGAGTAAAGTTCCAACCTGATCTGTAAAACAATTACGTAAGGAAGTTCTTCAAACTCAAACTATGTCGCTTCTGTACGATCTCTTTCACTTCCCATTTCCAAATCTTAAAAAAATTCTTAAATGAAGGACGCCAGTCTGCTATAAACTACTACACTGTCTACTGTAAGCCTGTAATCTTTATTTTATCATACCCACTGTCTACTATAGACTACTGCCTATCATACCTACTGTCTACTATAGACTAGTGCCTATCATACCCACTGTCTACTATAGACTAGTGCCTATCATACCTACTGTCTACTATAGACTAGTGCCTATCATACCCACTGTCTACTATAGACTAGTGCCTATCATACCTACTGTCTACTATAGACTAGTGCCTATCATACCCACTGTCTACTATAGACTAGTGCCTATCATACCCACTGTCTACTATAGACTAGTGACTATCATACCTACTGTCTACTATAGACTACTGCACTGTCTACTGAAAGCCTGAAATCTATATTTTATCAGACCTACTCGCTGTACTAGTTCTTGTATGTTCAATAGACCTTTTTCGCAAAACTGAGTTATGAAAGCCAATATGTTCATTAGCCTTTTGCGCATTAATGATGCTAAAAAAATATATTTTTTGGTTTTTAAGTGACATTTTCAGCATTTTTCGTGTGCCAATATCCACTCACGTAACAATGTTTTAGTACTTATTTGTTCAAACTCCCGGATATTGAACATTCAAACACTCAAAGTTATGAATATAATATGTTTTTTTAAGTTCATAGTAATTTGTTCAACATCCCGCCGAACGTTGAGGTCTTGAATGTTCAATCTCCACTTTCAACCAATCAGGAGTCGGCTAGTTAAAATGAGCAGCCATGTTGATTTTTAGTTGTTTTCTAACAACTAAATTGTTTTACTAAAAATACATTTAATTGAGAATATATACTGTTATTGAACTGAAACTTCAACTTCACTACTCCAGAATCAATAAACCTTAGACCAGTAGCTCAAATAGAAAGGAAAGTCTTAAAATAATGTCATTTATCACCAACATTTATTTACCGGATCTCTAGTCAAGAGCGTTACCCCATGGACACGGAGGCCGTAAAACTTACCATGTAAGAATATTTCACATCACGCATGCACCGACAACCGATAGTAGTATATTAGCGGTAGGTACCTTTGTACATGTGCATTGTTTTCAAACTTCCAAAATATTGGATGATTTATATAGAGCAGTTTTTGTGAAAAATCACCCCACTGACGCTGTTTGTATATTTTAAAGTAATACTTTAAGTCAACTACTACCTAAGATAAAAGTAAATTGTTTGAAATCTGAAAATCACCCTGTATATACAATTTACCACTAATTGGCTAATTGAACAAAAAATACCTCAAACTTATGGGAGCCGAATTGTTCAATCTCCAGACGATATGTTCAATATCCAAAATAATCATTCATAATTTTCAAGCCATGTTCAACGTCCACCTTTAAAGTCATAATATGTGCATATTATAGCTTCAATCTTCGAAAAATGATCTTTAAACATTTCCTGTTACTCATATACATAAAACAAAATTACCAAAATCGAGAATTTTTGAGAATTTGCCTGTAAAAACAAAAAAAAAGTCTCCTGTAAAATTTACTAAATGGTCTATTGAACATACAAGCACCAAGGCAGCGTACTGGGCTTATTCAGATATTTCACACGTGAGCGAAAACAATTAAATAACAACTCAGTTTAAAGATAGATGTAATCTAAAGATGAAAGGAACATAAAAGATAAACCATACAAAGGAAAGGAAAAATGGGGATAACATAAATATCATTTAGACATATGAGAATAATAAATAGACTGATATAAATAAAACTAAAACATTTATGAATATTAAAATATACACAAAGAAATAATAACACACCTCGGTAAAATAACAATTGAGGTTAGCATAATACATCCCTTCTTCACTCCTTCTATATCATTTTACTTTTGATTTCTGTTTCACTAAATTATTAAATCACCACACTACAACTAGTATGAAGTCCAGTGTAAAAAATGTGAATTAATTTTTTTTGCATAAACATGTTGCTGAGAATTGTAAAACTTGTAATAGATATTTGTAATAAGCATTTACTTTATGGCTCGTCATAATTTACAATAATATTCTAATTCTATTTAATATTCTCCTAACGAAGGAAGGGTGCTTCCGAAACCGGTAGAGTACAATTAAAATTAAAGTGGTCTAAAACAAATTAATATCTTTTATTGCTTGTAATAGATAGCTGAAAATAGAAGACACATATATACATACATACATACATACATGCATACACACATACATATACCCGGTCAGCGGCTGAGTTGGCATCACGTTTGGGTCCCACCCAGGCTTTGTAGACAATATTTTCCGCTCAAGGTGATGGCAGTAAGATATTTAAATATCGTCAAGTTATTCGTAACACAGGAATGTTTGTCTTTCTTAAAAATATATATAAAATATGTTTGTAGGGTAACTACAAATATATATGTAAGTATTTCTAATTAGTATTATATAAATTATTGATGTAAAATAAAAAATTAATAATGTAAAATGTATATGACTGCACTGCTTTTTGCTTATACATAAAACAATATTAAAAAAGTTTGCATTAACAGTTCTCCTTTGTTTATAATAGTTTGGAAAGAATATACAAGAATTACACGACTGTATTTTTAATTATTTAAAAATCTAATGCAAAAATCAAAAAAACTTTCTTCAATCTTAGAATCTAGATTGTGAATCTAGTTTTGTATTTTTACAGATTCTAATATAATCATCAATATTAACTTGATTATTAACAATTGTCAGTATACTTTTCCAAGAGACAAAGTAAGCCATCATACTGCACAACACAATTACGAAACAAGGCATTAAAATCAAAGTGAAAAGACAAATATCACGTACGGACAGATACTATTTTCAGGCTTCAAATTTAAACAAATTCAATTAAAAAATCCAATAAATAATGTAAATCTCAGACACAAAATTCATGCATCGATAGTCAAATAAGGCTTTACATACAATCCGGAAGGCATGGCCTCGTATTACAATCACTGGCGGCTCTAGCGGCCCCTGTTGTTGCATGTCGCCAGTATTTTGACGAAATTGTGCCTACGAAAATTTTCCTTTGTAAGGGACAACGGCCATATTGACATATTTGTATGTCAGTATTCCACATATTTCAGAATGTGTCTCGTCAATTGTCCCTTTTGAGATCATACATAAATACATTCGAATCTTGAAAAGGGTTGTATCGCTGTGTCAGAATACGTCTCGTCAAATTTCTCTTCCAATATTATTAATAGTTACAGTTGGAAGAAGTAAAAGGTTTTCCTCCACCGTGAATCATCGTGTATTTCGTCAATTCACCCATTAAATAACATGGATAACTGCAGTCGGAATACAAAAAAGGTTTTTCTCGGCTCTGAGTCAGCAGGTGTCATATCAATTGTCCCCTTTGAGAACGTGAATAGTTACAATCGGAACATTACGAAGGCTTTTTTCGACTGTGAGTCAACATGTGTCTCTTTAAATCTGCCCTTCGAGAACATGAATAGTTACAATTGCAACATGGAAAAGGCTTTTCTCCACCGTGGGTCAGCATGTGTCTCGTCAATTGTCCTAATTGAGAACATGAATAGTTACAATCTGAACACGAAAAAGGCTTTTCTTGACTGTGAGTCAGCATGTGTCTCTTCAAATCTCCCTTTCGAGAACATAAATATTTACAATCGGAACATGAATATGGTTTCTCTCCACTGTGAGTCAGCATGTGTCTCGTCAATTGTTCCTTTCGAGAACATGTGTAGTTACAATCGGAACACGAAAAAGGTTTTTCTCCCCTGTGAGTTATCATGTGTCTCTTCAAATCTCCCTTTCGAGAACAAGAATGGTTACATTCACCACATGAAAAAGGCTTTTCTCCATTGTGCTCCAGGATGTGTTTCGACAAATCACCCTTTCGTGAACATGTAAAGTTACAATCGGAACATAGAAAAACTTTTCCTCTACTGTGAGTTATCATATGTCTCTTCAATTGTCCCTTTCGAGAACATGAATAGTTACAATCGGAACACGAAAAAGGTTTTTCTCTAGTGTGAGTCAGCATGTGTGTGGACAAATAAACTCTACGAGAACATGAATAGTTGCAGTTAGGACACGAAAAAGGTTTTTCTCCAGTATGGATGCGCAAGTGCTGTTCTAACTCTGACTTGTAAGTGCACGAATAGTTACAATGGGGACACGATAATCGTTTTCCCGCAGTATGCTTCTTCAGATCTGTCAAAAAGTCAGAAAATGATTACGGATAAAATATAACAAGTGTAAAAAAAAACAAACAAATATCACACATTGTTGAATAAAACAAAGCTAGTCGGTTTTACCTGCTGACTGTGTAATTTTTTTAGAGCGTTTTAAGCATTTATAATTGAAACGCGGCAGGTCTATTTCAATTTCAACTTTATAAGGAACTCTCGCTTCTCGGGGTTCTGGTTCCGGCTTGATGGTTACAGACTCCATATTAAAGCTACCTAAAAAAACAAAACAACAATACCTACATTGATCAAATGATCATATTAATCATGCCAAGACGAACATCAATAACTACACATAATGTATTTAAGAATGCGATCGCCCCTCTCCGAGAGATCTGAAATATTATTTTTTTTTTGTTAAAATAAATACGCTTAAAGATACAACTGAAAAACTACGTAGATGAGTAAAATTGGATAAGAGACTAAAATAAATAAAATGGACTCAGATTTCATCTTCAGGGACCAATTTTTCAACATGAATATGTTAATAGTTGTTTTTTATAGTTATTAAGTTGAGTCAAAGGGTTTTTTTACCAAAAAAAATATTTGCATTAATCATGTCCAGCGATCCTAAAAGTTGACCACAGAGTAACTAATTAACCATGACACCGTTTTTCCACAGAGATAGGCAGTGAGAATGGACCTCAACAGAACACACTATGTCTTGTCACATTCAAATATCACCTCATACATAATCTTCTATTATTCTGACTTTTGACATGACATGACCCGATTCAAGTATTTTGGTTTACTTGATTTTGGTATGTCTTCCTTGGGAGTCATCAATTTTTTCTACCATTCAAATCCGCATCATGAATATGTATATCGATTTTACTATGCTAATTGTAATGATAACTTAAGATTAACAAATAATGTTACACATAGTTTAAAGATAAAACAAATTAATAGACAACGCGATTCAACATAATTTTTAGAGAATTTTGATTTCGCTATTTCGACCACTTATTATTGACATTGATATTGAATACTGGACCCTCTCTGATGTAACTGTGTACATGTCTGTTCTATGACTGTCTTGACATATGTCCCTTTTGAGAGTTGAATAGTTAGTAATCGGAACATGAAAAAGGTTTTTCTCCACTGTGAGTCAGCATGTGTTTCATCAAATCTCCCTTTCGAGAACATGACTAGTTACAATCGCAACATGGAAAAGGTTTTGCTCCACTTTAAGTCAGCATGTGTATCGTCAAATGTCTCATTTAAGAACATGAATAGTTGCAATCGGAACATCAATAATTGCAGTAAGAAATCGAAAAATGTTTTTCTTCAGTATGGGTGCGCAGTTCTAAATCTGATTTATGCACGAGTAGTTACGATGGAGATAAGAAAATGATTTTTCCGTAGTTTGTTTCTTCAGATCTTTTAATTAGTCTAACAAGAGTAAGAAGAGTTAGTTTAAAAAAAACGAAAAAATAGCACGAATTGTTGAATGAAACCAAGTAAGTCGGTTTTACCTGCCGACTGTGTAATTCTTTCAGAGCGTTTTAAGCATTCATTTTTAACACCCGGCAGGTCTACGTCAATTTCAATTTTATAAGGAACAAAAACTTCTTGGGGTTCTGGTTTCACGTTGATGGTTACAGTCTCCATATTAAAGCTACCTGGAAAAACAAAACAACAATACGTACATTGATCAAATGATCATATTAATCATGCCAGGACGAACATCAATAACTACACATAATGCCTGATGATCCATCTGCGAGAGATATTGCTATAAAATGTTTTGATTTGTTAAAATAATTACGCTTAAAGATACAACTGAATAACCTTGTAGATGCGGGAAATTGGATAAGATACTATAAGAAATAAAAAGGACTCCAGATATCCGCTTCAGATACCAATGTTTCAAGAAGTAAAAACCAATAGCTCTTGAGCACCTTCAGCACGGAGTTTTGTTATTTACAGAGAATGGAATAAGGTTTTTTTATAGGAAAATCTTGAGAAATCGAGTAATGTAAGATAAATATTTGCCTTGGTTTGGCAGTTCTCTGTAAAGATAAATTTAAAGGAAAATATAAAGTAACTTATACATGGCAAAAGATGACGTTCTGAACAAGCACATGTCCTGTCTGCGCGACATTTCAAAATGGACATGGATTCCGAACATTTCAATTTATCTTTTTTTTCATAATATACAATGCAACTTACTGGCTGGGGAAGTACTCTCATCATACTGCGAAAATTCCTTCTTTACTTTTGACAGGTCAAAATCTATATTCGTATATGATATTTCACCCCCGACTACTTCCTGGGGCCCTGGTTCCGTCTTGATGGAAACAGTATCTGAATTTAATAGATCCATGGCACTGCTGTGGTAGCGTTTGGTAATTGGTTTAATCCCAAAGAAATATACCTGAAACAGGACATTGTCATAATGAAACACTAATTTGAAAGAGCATTCAATATTTGATGGTAGTTAGAATCTTCCGTTGAAACAATGAAGTTGTGCGCATTACACATATTTGACCTTGTAATTGTGAGCTTAAAGTTAAGTATTTTTAAAACGGTTAAGAGAATAGTCGGATCACTCAATTTAAACAGGTATTAGTGTAGCAGGTGTAACAGGTAATGTGTTAAAATCCAGTTGTAATTTTTCTAGTAAGTTTTTGACGAAGTGAAATATAGCAGTATCGTGTGCGTTGAATTGAAATTGCATATGTCATTCCTGTATATTTGAAAAAGGAGTGGCCCTAATGTGGATCCTTGAGGAGCTCCGTAGTTTGTGTTGTGTTGTGTTGACTGTTTTTGTTATCTTAGCTGACATATTGCATTCACAGGTCACATTGACAAACTAAATGGATTCCATAACTGACCGATTGGTGCTATAAAATAATTCAAGATATGGCGATACGATAGTTCACGATAGCGTTAGACAATTGTTTATTTGAGCAGCCGTAGTTCAAATTAAGGAACAGAGGTCGCTCAGTTGGATTTGGATTAAGTTTCGCTGCGTAAACGAATAGCGTGATTAGAAAATATCATCTTTAGCACTTACCAGTAATTCTCATGCATGTGGTGATAAATTTAACTTCCAGGGTTAAACAGTGTAATGTATATTATGTAGAAATAGATTAAGAAACTGGATAAAATCATTGACCGTGAAGAAACCTTGCGTCATAAATTTAATAGTGATATTCAGTGTTGCCAACTCGATAGTTCTATAATTAAGGCTGAGATACAAAAAGACCTACAAAGGATTTTAAAATCTCGTAACTCCAAATTTCCCTACAATATTTTCGTTTTATTTCAAAAATTCAACACATAAATGTGAGATTTAGTTCAATATTTATAAATTTGAATATTAAAAAAAACCACGAACTGAACCGTTTAAAATTGCGTTAGCTCACTTCTTATTTTAATTATAAATCACTAGTTGCAAGTACCTAACAGTTGTTATTCGCTAGTAATAAGTTGTTATATTTATAGAAAGTAGAGAAAAGTCGATGTTTTGTAATCAAATCGTAAATAACCCCCAGCTATACCGGGTACACGGCAGCTAGTAAAATAAACAAAAAATCAACACATTATTACAAGCATTAATTACTCGCCTGAAATATCCATACAAATTGAAAATATCTCCCGAGTAAAAATAATTTTGCCGACGGGAATGGATATTTGAGGGGAGTAATTTATGCTTATAATAATTTGTTATCCTTTGTGCTATGCATAAAAACCTTGTCTCATAAACATTAGTTTATCATTAAAAACATTGTTAGGTTTATTTTCCTCTTAATTTGGCCTCCGTGACAACTTGGAACACTTTGCTCATTGTTTTCATCGCTAATTGTCGATCTTTTTCATTACCCTCATTCTTAAATTTTGCAAAATAAGACTTCGTTAACACTGCCGAATGACAAGTATGCAACATAGCTGTGGAAATGCTTTTCATAAAAAACTAAAGTTTAAATTACCAGAATACGTAAGCTGCTATGTTTGATCGTAGTTAGTCTAGAATTCTAATGTTCAATTCCAACCAAGGGTCTACGTTCAACCGAGTCCTTAAAAACCGTTAAAAATTGTTAAAATGACCTATGAGCGATGCATCAAGCTTACTCAAAATTGTGATAGTAACGTTTTAATGCATAAAAATAATCAAATTTAAATTATTGAGGTTGCCATGTAAAATACATTCAGTGTCCTAATTTAAAAATATTATTTGCTGCCCAGAAGCCCTTGCCCGTTTAGAAATGGCAAAATTCCAGGTGAGAAGCATATACCACGGTAAGGGTTTTTACATTCAAGCTGGCAACACTGACTATTAATTATATCGAAACTGTTTCCAAATCTATCTTTACATAATATACCTTACACTTTTTAATCCTGCTTTATCGTCACATGCTTGTAATAGTTACTGGTAAGTTCAAATGCTGATATTTTCTATACGAGCATTAATTACGGTATGCATTCATTTTGCAAGCGGCCCTTTTTCCAAATCAAACTAAGCGACCACTGTTTTAATTTGGACTACAGTTGTTAAAATGCAAAACTGCACTGTGTTAAATGTGAAATTTGTGCCAATCGATAAGTTGGGTAATTCATTTAGCGTTTTGTTTGAAGAACGTTTAAACTCTCAGTTTGACGTCTACCTAGTATTACCAAGACGTTGATTCAAATAATAACAAAATATGGATTGCACATATTTTGTTATAAAAGCGTTATGTCGTATCCGATACACTGTAATACCTGTTAATACAAAGATAGTGAGTAATCCGACGATTTTCTTAACCGTTTTGAAATCACTTAACTTCAAGGTCACAATTAACATAATATGTATTATAATACATATTATGTACATTGCATATGTCTTCACAGTTTTAACCGAATATTCCAACCGGATCAAAATATTCAAAGATTATGCAATTTAAAGTTCCGTTATGTGGTGTATGTGTGTAAGGGGGACAGCATGAGAGCGAGACAGCGAGTACGAGACGTATATAAGAGATCGTATGAGCGGGAATGAGCCTCTCAGTCCAGAACCGTGATAGTCTTCTTACAAATAAATATTATAATACAAGCATTGTTATTATTGAGTATGTAGAGTTAACATACGTCACAGTGGCGCAGCACGGTAGTTCGTAAATTATTAAAAGTTTACGGAGAATCAGATGATTCAAGAAGATTATTCGAATTTTTGGTGATCACAGTATAGTCTGGCGCTTTTGGGCGTTGGATCGCTAAATTTTGAAGGAAGAAGAAGAATAATAAAAGGCTATCAAATTGGAGAATTCACACGCAGCCGAGGCGAGCACGCAGATCGGGCCGGGCAAATTGCGCGGTAAAAACGCAATTTTACACGTGTGTGGGAGCCGACATTGCAACATTTTGTCGAGAGTACACCGTTACACGGGGTACGCAGAAGATCCAGGATCAAGATCGGCATCAAGGGTGAATTGGCCGGAATCCGGGACCGGGGTTCTGTCGCTACAGCGGGAAGGAAGACCTTGGAAGGTGATCGTGTCCGCAGCTGAAGGGAGACGGAGCCAGAAAAGGGTGCTGAGACGTTGGTGATTCACAGGCTCAGGGCAGGGGCTCGGAGCATAACCTCTGGAAGGGCTGAGATACGTATATTTTATTCAACTTGTTTCAGTTCTTCTCCCAATGGAGGCGATTTGTAAGAATTTGGGGACGTTCTGTTACAGAACGGGAGACTGGTCATTGTTCAGGGAACGATTGGATCAGGCCCTCATTTTAAATGATGATAAGTTGTTGTCACCAGAACGCAAAAGAGCATTTTTGCTGAGTTGCCTCACGGAAGAAACTTTCTCTCTATTATGTGATTTATGTTTTCCAAAAAAGGTTTCTGTTTGTTCTTTTGAAGATTTATGTAAATTATTTGATTCACATTGCAAACCAGTTAAAAATATTTTTGAGTCTCGTGAATTATTTTATAAATGTAAACAGTTTCCTAGCGAATCCGTTAAAGATTACGCGGCTAGATTGAGAGGGTTAAGTTTATCTTGTAATTTTGAGCTGAGATTGGAACCATGTTTAAAGGACATATTCGTTATTGGGATTTTTAATGAAAAATTGAAACACAAGCTATTCGTAGAGGCAATCGATACTTCTTTTACGGATTGCATTAATCTAGCGGCGACGTGGGAACATGTTGTGGCTTTTAAAAAAGTAAATCCGAATTTAAATGTTGTTCATAAGGAAAGCGAGTATTTCCATAAATCCAGGAAAGATAGTCCTTCCAGGAATAAAAATTCAATGCGGAGTAAATCACCGGTTAATGGTACGTTAAAAACTTGTTTTTTGTGTGGAAAAAAAAATCATTTGCAAAGAGATTGCTGGAAAAAAATTTTGTGTAATCATTGTAACAAATCGGGTCATCCTAGTAATTTGTGTAAATACAATAAAAATTATGTAGGTACTAAAAATAAACGGTTGAATTCGGTGTTCGTGGTTAATAATAATGTGGGGCCGGAACCCACATATATAGATTTGTTAATTGGTAACATAATATTGCCGGCGTTGGTAGATACGGGGGCTGCGATTAACGCGATACCATATGAAGTGTATTTAAGATATTTTGTTTCTTACGATTTAGAAAAGTATAATGTTCATTTGTCAGGGTATGACGGAACGCAGTTAAATGTTTTAGGTAAAGTGAATTTAGAGGTGTCATTTTTAGGTAAAAGTGCGAAAATACAGTTCGTAATAATTAAAAATGGTAATTCTACAATAGTTGGTAGAGATTTTTTACAAGTTTTCGGTATCGGATTAAGTGGAATAAATTCTGTAAAATTCAGTGAGATTAATTGTGATAATCATCTTGTTTTTCGTGAAAGTTTAAAGAAGAAATATGCTCATGTTTTTTCAGAAAAATCGGGTAGGCTTAAAAATTATGAGGCAAACATTGAAGTTAATTCGGACTTTAGGCCAAAGTTTGTAAATCCGAGGCCATTACCTTTTAGTTTACGTGAGAAAGTAGAGATAGAGTTACAGAGAATGTTGCATGAAGACATTATTGAAAAGGTAGAAATAAGCGATATTGCAAGCCCGATTGTTGTTGTAAAAAAGAAAGACGCTTCAATTAGGATTTGTACTGATTTCAAAACAACATTGAATCCTATGTTAGCGAAGTTGAAATACCCACTACCTCGTATTGACGATTTAATTTCATCTCTGAATGGTGCAAAATATTTTGCTAAGATAGACTTACGAAATGCATTTGGACAAATTTCATTGAACGAAAAGTCTAGAAAATTATGTGTGATTAGTACGCATATAGGTTTATTTGCTTATAAAGTATTGCCTTTTGGCTTAAGCACGAGTCCGGCCATCTTTATGCAAGTCATTACGGCGATAGTTGGTGGACTTAGGAACGTTCGTGTATTTTTAGATGATCTACTTTTATTTGGGAATTCTAAAGAGGAATTATTTTCTATTTGTGAAGCAGTACTTAGCAAGCTAAGTGATTGCGGATTAACTATTAATGAAAATAAGTGTTCTTTTCTAGAAACAGAGATAGAATATTTAGGTTATAGAATTTCGCAGAAAGGAGTTATGCCTTTAGAAAATAAAATATATGCTATTACCCAAATGAGTGTACCGAAAAATGTTTCGGAACTTAGAAGTTTGCTGGGAGTTATTTCCTACTATAGGTCTTTTATACAGAATGTGTCAGGTATTTTGTCTCCTTTATACCAATTGTTGAAAAAAGGGATAAAATTTGTATGGTCTCAGGAATGCAATATTGCGTTTGAGCAAGTTAAGAAACTGCTGACGTCAGACAATATTTTGGTGCATTTTGACCCACAATTACCTATCAAGCTAATTACAGACGCGAGTGATATAGGTATATCTGCTATTATATGTCACGTATATGAGAATGGCATGGAAAGACCGATTGCATTCGCTAGCCGTTTATTGTCAAAAACGGAATTGAGGTATTCCATTCTAGATAAGGAAGCGTGTGCAATAATATTTGGATTAAAAAAATTCTTTCAATATTTATATGGTAATAAATTCGTTCTAACTTGTGATAATAAAGCTTTGGTACATATTTTGAACACTGAAAAACAAGTGCCAATACTAGCGGCAAATAGGCTACAGCGCTATGCGCTGATTTTACAAACATTTGACTATAATATAGAATATGTCAAGTCGGGTGAGAACAAAGCGGATTTCTTATCTAGGTTGCCGGTCAATAGTAATAATAATTTAAGTGATTGTATCGACGAGGTCGACGGTAGCGAATATTTCTTAAATTATATTGGTAGTCTGAACGTTGATAAGATTGAATCGGATTTTTTAAATATAATTGAGGCGGAATCGACAATTTCAAAAGAAACGATGAAGCAGTTTTCGATTAAAGATGTAAACATAGCAACCATTATTGGGTTCGTAATCAATGGTTGGCCGGATAAAAAGTTTTTAATGGATGACTTGTTAAAATTCTGGTATTTTAGAAATAAATTATCGACTTATGACTCGTGTTTATTTTATAATAATAAATTTGTGGTTCCGAGGGAATTAAGGGAAATCATATTGAATTTCATACATCAATCGCATTTAGGTATTTGTTAAATCTAAAAATCTTGCTCGAAATTATTTTTTTTGGTTAGGGATGAACTCAGAGGTAGAAGCAACTGTGAAGCAGTGCGTTCGATGCTTGGAGTGTTTACCCACTCCATGTAAAGTTGAGTTACAGCCGTGGCCAATCAGTGGATTAATATGGAATAGATTGCATATTGATTTCATGGGACCTTTTGGTGGTTACAATTTTTTGATAATCGTTGATGCAACTACAAAATGGATAGACTGTCACATCGTAAATAAAGTAGATTCGTTTTGTACAATAAAAGTTTTGAAAAGATTATTTTCTAATTTCGGAATTCCGGAGCAGATAGTAAGTGACAATGGTACAGCGTTCACTTCAACAGTTTTTAAGGAATTTTGTCATAATTTTAATATTAAATCGTTGACATCTCCTGTCAACCATCCAGCTTCTAACGGACTTTCCGAAAATGGGGTTAAAACGGTAAAGAATTTTTTAAAAAAAATTATGATAAATAATAAATTGCCTGCTGATTTTGAGGATAAACTTTTAACATTTTTGGTTGATATTGGGAATACGCCTTCTATGTCTACGGGGATTGAACCTAGTAAATTAATTTTGGGAAGGAAAATTAGATCAATTTTTAATACAATCATTCCAATATTAGATAATGTTGAAGGTCAAGGTTTTAAAGGGATTGATAACACGATTAAAGATAAGATGTTATTGAGTCAGCAAAAACAAAAAAAGTATTATAGAGGAAAAAAAATTAAAAAGTACTTTGATGTTGGATCTAAAGTTTTAACCAGGGATTTGAGAAGTGATAAAAACAAATGGATATTAGGAGAAATTTATAAAAGATTGGGGAATAGGGTTTATTTAGTAAAAATTATGTCTACAGGACAAGTGTGGAAACGCCACCATGATCAAATTTCAGAGAGGAAGGTTAGGTGGGGGGAGAGTGACAGGTCTGATGATTTGCTGGACCTGGGTCCACTCTCGGACGTGGACATGACCAAGTTTCCTAATTCCTCTGATTTTTGCAGGTCGCCTACACCATGGGAGGGGAGGTTACGCCCTCGAGGACAGCGCCCATGCTACACCGAATGAAGAGTCAAGAACATACATAATTACATATAAATTGGAAATTAAATACATAATGGAAATAATTAAATATATTTGGCTTATATAAATTTGTAAAAATAAAAAGATGTAATTATGATTTAAGTGTGGGGGTGTGGTGTATGTGTGTAAGGGGGACAGCATGAGAGCGAGACAGCGAGTACGAGACGTATATAAGAGATCGTATGAGCGGGAATGAGCCTCTCAGTCCAGAACCGTGATAGTCTTCTTACAAATAAATATTATAATACAAGCATTGTTATTATTGAGTATGTAGAGTTAACATACGTCACACGTTATAACAATGTTATGTTTTTCAGGCATTTTCTTGCGCTTGAACCAATTACTGAACGTTACCACAGCAGTGCCATGGATCTATTAAATCCAGATACTGTTTTCATCAAGACTGAACCAGGACCCCAGGAAGTGGTCGGAGGTAAAATACTCCTGCCAAATGTAAATAAGGAATGTTCGAAGTATGCTGAAAGTACTTGCACAGCCAGTAAGTTGCGTTGTTTATATGAACAAACATTTAAATGTTCAATTCCGATGTTGGGGATCCATGTCCATTTTGAGATGTACGTAAAGTTCTTTGGTATTTACCTCAATAAGTTTCTTTACGGATAACTGCCAAACTACAGCGAAATTCAGTTCCCGATTGCTCAAGTTTTCACTTCACTTTGTTTGGGACATAATATATTAACTTATAAGTTAGAATACACAATTGACGCAAGAAAACATTATTCCATCGGCTACGAACAATGAAAGTCCGTACTGAAGGTGCTCCATAGGTTTTCCTTTTTGAAACATTGGTCCTTGAAGCGGACATCTGGGGTCGTTCTTATTTATCAAAGTCTCTTATCAAAATTTCCGCACAGATGTGGTTATTCAATGATATCTTCAATTGACAATTTTCAGAGAGGACCTAAAAATTTGAAATGTGTAACGTGGAGTTATTGAAGTATACATTTATTGTTTGTCTTGGCATATTAAAATTATCAATTATCAATATACGTACTATCAATTTGTTTTTCCAGGTAGCATTTATGTGGATACTGTTACCATCAAGCAGGAACCAGGACCCCGAGAAAAATATGAAGGGGGAATTCTTTGCCTGGAAGTTGAAGACCTGCAGAATGTTAAAAATGAATGCTTAAAACAAATGGAAGGATTTAACCAGCCAGCTGGTAAAATTGATTACTCTCTTTCATTTTATAATTGCAAATATCCTTTTATTTTTTTTCAAAATTATCTGCTTTTTCCGTATTTATTTTCAGACTTATCGACAGAGAAGCATCCTGCGAAAAAAAGATTTGCTTGTCCCCATTGTAACTTCTTTTGCTATTATAAGTCACGGTTAAAACCGCACTTGCGCATCCATACTGGAGAAAAACCTTTTTCGTGTCCCGACTGCAACTATTCATGTTCTCAGAATGGAGATTTAAAGAAACACATGCTGATCCACAGTGGAGAAAAACCTTTTTCATGTTCTGACTGTAACTACTCATGTTCTCAAAAGGGATCTTTGATGAAACATATGCTGACCCACAGTGGAGAAAAACCTTTTTCATGCTCCGACTGCAGCTACTCATGTTCTCAAAAGGGATCTTTGACTATCCACATGATGACTCACAGTGGAGAAAAACCTTTTTCATGCTCCAAGTGCAGTTATTTATGTTCTCTAAAGAGCCGTTTGATGAGACACATGCTGACTCACAATGGGGAATAACCTTTCTCATGTTACGACTACAATTAATCATCTCCACAGAAGGGAAGGCTGAAGGTACACAAGCTGACCCACTTGTCGAGAATAATCCTTTTTCTTTTCGTGTATTACTACTTATCTTCACAAAAGTGTGCCTCAATAAGACATGCTGATTCATTCGCATAATAGACTTGCTCGAAACAAGCGATTAGCGGTCTTACATCTGACGTCAAAGAGATTCCCCACGATTCAAAATTAAAACTATTAATGGGCAGTTAAAATGTTTGGAGCTTTTGAATCCCCAGAATTTATCCTTAATTGTATATTATATTAATTAATTTGTTTTCTTTTCCAACTCAGAAGAACGCATTACTTTCTTATGATTTAAGTCAATATTTAAATTAAAATGGCAATACATAAGTACCTACCTATAAGGCTTATGTAAGAATAGCGGATGATTATTTTTTGGGCTGTACTTTAATGTAACAAGACAGAGTGGGTTGTGTGGAGGATTATCCTCTATGCATACCTTTGCGGGTAAACGGCGTTATGGGTAGTTAGTTAAAATCTGTTTTAATTGGCATAATCCAATCCGTCTAGAAGGAAATGAACTGCTTGTAGCCTCATAGGTTAAATATCTGAGAATTATCCTTACAGAAGACATGAAGGATATAAAAGGTATAGAACGACAAAGAGGAGCAATCAGTATGAGGACCGGTATGCTCTCAAGCCAGTTCTACCACTGTAGCGAAGATGTTAGGTACTGCACTGCCCTATACATGTCAGAACTGTGGACACAATATCCAGTAGCGCAATGAGACAAGATGAGGGTGTGCCACAACAAAGCATACAGGCAACTTATGCAACTACCAAGGTTTTGCAGTGTCTCCACGATGTTCACAGAAGAGAGGGTCTACCCTTCCACTGCCTTACTTCGCCACTGACTAGCCAGCTTCTGGGGCCGGACATGGCTGCTTCCGAGTTGCTCAGCTCTCCACTAAATGAGCGATGGATGCAGACGATGCGGCGACCTCCCTGACGGACGATCATTTAATTTAATTTAATGTTTTTTTATGTTATCATGTGGTACCTATTGTGTTTTTATTTCTTTCTTGTATATATATTTCATGTTATATTTCAGACTGGGATTGCACTACCCTCCTGGTCCTGCTGGCTTAAAACTTAAAATAAAAAATAAATTAACCTTTTGATTCGACTCAGATAATTTGTTTTCAAAAATATGTAAATTATTCACCTAAACGTTCTTTAAAACCCAGTGATAAAGAAAACAGACCTACGTGTCAAGACAAAGTTATCAGTGATTATAACCAAATACTATATTTTCTGAAAGTCGCACAGCTTCATAAAAATACTGGCAACATTCTACAATATAATATACTAATGTAATCTTATTTTATTATATATGCCTTTGTTGTAACATTTGATATTTTTTCGTTGTATTATGTTTCCTTTGTTGTTTTAATTTTGTAGAATTTATATTAACTGTGATACTCTACTATTAAACTTTGTAGTGTGTAAAAGCCCATTAGGGCGTGTAATAATAATAATATCACAAGAGGGTGTAGTATGAGGCCATCCCTTTTGGACTATTTTGTATCTGAAAATAATTAATTTCATGCAATTTTAGCAAGTTTTACAGGACATGAAAACACGTAAAATATAAGTTAGTTTAAAAAAAAATTACATAATTTTACCGAGAAAAAAACGGAAATACTATAAAACAGAATACATTTCTTTTGTATTAACTCTTGACAGGCTAAGATGCCAAATAAAACGATCGTAACCAAGTGGGTCTTCCGACGACCCCATGCATTTTTCTGTCTTATGGGAACTATAAAAATCTCAATTGTCAATTATTAATTGTAACCAATGTATTTGCGATGAATTACTGTGTCTATCTGTGTTGTGCATTATGATAACTTACTCTGTATATTTGTGTTGTGCAGTATGATGACTTACTCTGTATATCTGTGTTGTGCAGTATGATAACTTACTCTGCATATTTGTGTTGTGCAGTATGATGACCTACTTTATCTATTTGTGTTGTGCAGTATGATGACTTACTCTGTATATTTGTGTTGTGCAGTATGATGACTTACTCTGTATATCTGTGTTGTGCAGTATGATAACTTACTCTGCATATTTGTGTTGTGCAGTATGATGACCTACTTTATCTATTTGTGTTGTGCAGTATGATGACTTACTCTGTATATTTGTGTTGTGCAGTATGATGACCTACTTTGTCTATTTGTGTTGTGCAGTATGATGACCTACTTTGTCCATTGTGTTATGCAGTATGATGAATAACTCAGTCAATTTGTGTTGTGCTGTATGATGAATAACTCAGTCGATTTGTGTTGTGCAGTATGATGACTATTATTATCTCGCTAGGACATTTTTGTGTCATTGATGTGCGGCTACACAAATAAAACATATAAACTTAAAATAATATTATTATTTAATAAAAAAAATTGTCTAAAACTATAAGAGTTGCTGTAGAGTCAGTATAGCGAAGTCCTTAAAACTGAATTAAAGCCAAAATCCAATTTATTAAAAAAAAAGAAAATATTGTTAGTAAAAGAAGAATCTGTACAAATTATCTGTAATAATTTTTTTTTATTATAATTCAATATATTAACGACTTTTGTGTGCTATTTTTGGTTGGTCTTGATGAAATAATCATACAACAATAGAACGTCAAAAGTGAGTGTCTTTCAAATTCACGTGAAAGTATTTAAAAAGTGTGAGTTTTCTTATTGAATTTGCAGTGTTTGGTTTTTATATATGTGTGTTACAACTATACTTAGTAAAAAAAAAAAGAAGTTACGTAGTTACAATTTTTTTAAACATTTATTAAAAAAAGTGTATAAGGTTGAGGGTTAGTTTTAATCTAAGCTTAATACTAGTCTTAAATTGTAATTTCTTAAAATTAATTGTCCTTTTTCATAATTCTAATTTATTGTTCAATCAAAGTCTTTAAAAAGTTGTTTCTCGTTACGAAGTAAGCATACAAAAATTGTTTAGGCACTTCTCTTTTCGATTATTCTGGAACCGCAGATCTTCACGTTCGCACTTATCACTGATAACATACGCGGCAACTTGGGCTGGTTCCGAAGGGCGGAATTAGTGTATTATTGAGAGTAGGGCGGTCGCTCGCAGTTCAGCATGAGCCAAGACTCCGAAGGGCGGAGTCGGCAGGCAGCGACTCTTGAGAGGGCAGCCTCCTGGGCGGAAGTTCGCGGGGTTACGGTAAGAGCTTCGGCGACCGCTCCAAGGGGGAGGGCAGGAGGTTCCTTGGCGGAGGCGAGATGGTAACTACTTGTTGAATCATCTCTGTCTTCGGCTGCGCGATCCGGCGACATTCGCACCCCTGTCGTGGGGAGCTAAAACTATCGTGGTTCCGCTTTACACCACTTTGTTACTTTGTTCGGGGCCATGGCGCTGGCGTCGCCACTCTTACCGCTGATGTAACTGGCTGGCTCATTCAGATCTCCCGATCCACTTAATGTTCAAAATCTTAATATATATTAGATTTCTTAATATTATGCATACATACATTTAATAGATATCTGATTGCCAATAAATTCTTTATCTAAGTTTACAATTATACTCTTATATCTCAATGTAATATAACTCAATGTTTTCATTGCTGTATGTTCATGCATACGGCTAAAAGATGCCTACACCGAACCAGTCCTCCAATTTGCCCACACTGCATGGGCGATCACATCCTTTCAAAATGTCCGGGAAGAGAAAAAACAGTACCTGCATGTGTAAACTGCACCAGACAAAATACTAAATATGGAGAAAAAAACACCACGGACCACGCAGCCAACAGTATTAGGTCCAACTGTAGAAACAAAATGCTGAAAATTGCGAGGGATTACATCGATTACGACTAATGATGCATATTATTAATTACAAGTCTAACGAAAACCTAAATAATATGCACAATATTTCAAAAAAATATTACGAAAAGCCCGCCCGCAAAGTGTTAACACGCAGTGATAATATACAAGCCAACACATGTAATATTATAATTGCAAATGTGAAGTGTATTCCCAGCGCCAACATTATTGTTAATTTTATTACTACCTCAAAATGAACGACTTTATAATAAACGCAATAGATAATTCATATAAAATAGACGAAAGGATTTTTGACACGGTAAATAATACAAACGATTTTATAGATATAAAACCTACAGCCAGCCTAATAATAATACACATGAACGTTTGATTTTTGGAAAAAAATTTCGAAGAATTTCTAATAACTATTAAACAATTAAATAGACTTGACTGTATAATATTATCAGAAACGCATTCATCGAGTGAAATAAATTATAATATACCGGGTTACTCGTACTATGCAACAAAATATAAAATTAACAGAAATAGCGGCGTCGCCATAGTTGTATCAAATATTTACGCTGTCACAAGTGTAAATGAAATAATGGTGAATAATGTCAATTTATTAAACTTGGAGATAATTTCATTTAATATCATTGCTATTTATCGGACACACTCTTCTGCTATAACCACATACATAGAAGAATAAAAAAAAAAATATTACAACATCATAGAAACAAAAAAAAATACTCATCGGAGATATTAACATAAATATCGCTAATGACTACTCCTCTAACGATAAAGATAACTATTTAAATATGTTAGCAGAATTAAATTACATTTCATGTATAAATTCATACACCAGAAACATTATCGGACAACGACCATCTTGTATCTATCACATATTCACAAACACCAAATATTTACAAAATATATCATCTGCGGTAATCAAAACAGCTGTAACGGATCATTTTACATGTATATTTAAATATGACTACAAACATCAAAACCTCTCATTACCAACCACAACGGCCGTTAATAATACTGATAAATACAACTATAGTATTAATATGAATTCTCTCACTAAAATATTAAGTAACGAAAAAGAATGGCAAGAAATATATCAATGTAACGATGTAGAAGAATGCTGCAAAATATTTGATAAAAAACTGAGTTTTCACATAAATGCTTGTAGAAATATTACATCTAACAAAACATCTTCAAAACTAAAGCCAATCAAACCATGGATAACTCACGGATTATTCATCTCAATTAGACACAAAGAAACACTGTACAAACAATATACAAAACAACTGGAAAATATAACATTACAAAAACATTATAAAGCTTATAAAAAAAAACTTACATATCTAATAAAAAACACAAAGGATGACTACTACAAACAAAAACTTGAATTATCTGGAAATGACAGAAAAGGGATTTGGTCCATCATAAATGAAATTGTCGATAAAAAAACATTTAAAAAATAAAACAATCAACAATGTAAACCATAATGATTCAAAAATCTGCTGTAATGATAAACCTCTAGAAGCCGCAAATGTATTTAACAATTTTTTTGCTAATGTAGGAAAAAACCTCGCTAAAAAAATCCAACAAGGCCTTACCCCAAATGACCCAAATACTACAGTAAATAATGAGCATAAATTTGAATTATTTCAACCAACAACACCAGAAGAAATTGAACAAATTATTACAGGTATGAAAGGAGGTTCTGCCCCTGGTTTTGATGGGGTCACAATACAAACACTGAAATGTATAAAATCACAAGTATCAAAACCATTAACTCATATAATCAATACAAGTTTTCAAAGCGGAGTTTTTCCATCCATGTACTAACAATCTGTAATTATACCAATATTTAAAACCGGAAATCCGGAAGAACCAACCAATTACCGCCCTATTTCTTTACTATCAAACATTGCAAAAATATTTGAAAAAATTGCCAAAAAAAAATAACTAAGTTCATAAAGATTAATAATATAAATCACGAAAACCAGTTTGGATTCATGGAAAACAAAAGCACGAAAGACGCCATTGCTAAATTATCTAGTACCATACAAGACGCTTTAGACAAATCATTAAAATGTGTTGGTATTTTTGTTGATCTCCAAAAAGCCTTCGACAGCATATCTCATGTCAAACTAATACAAAAATTAAAGATCGTGGGTTTTAATGGCACAGCATTAAGTTGGCTAAAAAGTTATCTTCACCAAAGAACACAAGTTGTAAAAATTGATCACGCATCTAGTCTACCACTCACAAGTGATTTTGGGATACCACAAGGTACTGTTTTGGGTCTATTACTTTTTATCATATACGTAAACGATATTTTTAAACAAAACCTCAGTGGAACAGTTATATCTTACGCAGATGATACAATTATCATAATTAAGGATAATGACTGGAAAATTGTAAATGAAAATGCAAATAATGACATCCAAATCCTAAAAAACTGGTTCGATACAAATCTACTTACAATTAACGCAAAAAAAACAGTTTATATACCATTCACAATAAATAAATTCAAAACTTACCCCAACATTCATATAATAATACACAACAAAAAATGTAACAAAGATGTTTGTAATAAATCATGTACCATACTAAACCAAACAACTGAAATAAAGTACCTCGGTGTAATTGTAGACCAACATATGAAATGGAACAGACACATATGTGAACTTGTTAAGCGCATTAGAAAATGTATCTATATATTCATTAGATTAAGAAATGTTCTCAAGCTAAACAACCTGAAAAAAGTCTATTACGCACTAGTCCAATCATTACTTCAGTATGGAATCATAGGGTGGGGAGGTGCATATGAAAAAATTTTAAGCTCTGTAAAAGTGGTACAAAAACTAATAATTAAAGTAATTTTGAAAAAACAACCAACATTCTCTTCAGCATCATTGTTCAAAATTTTCGAAGTACCAAAAATTGAAGACCTCTATAAGAAAGATGCAATATTACAAATATATAAAGAAACTGTAATAAAAAAACTTAAATTCAACTCATCCTTAAGGCATAATAATTTTAACATCCAAATTCCTCTATTTTCAACACAACAAATGCACAATAATTACATTTACAAAGGCATAAGATATTTTGATAGTCTTCCCGAAGAAGTGAAAAAAATACCAGATTTTATTTTATTAAAAAAAAAGGTCAAATTTATCTTTAAAAAAGATTAATATAACCTTTCTAATGTTATAACTTCAATTTCATGTTACAACCAAAATTAACGTCACAAATTTATTGTACTGTATTTATGTCAATTACTGATATAAACATGAAATAATTGTGAAATAACTCCTACGCCAAGCTCAAGAGCTAGCACTCTTCATTGGAGTAGAAATTCAATAACATATGTTTTTCACTATTACCTATTATTACCTAATTTTATGTACAATGTAACAATGTTATAAGTTAAATAATAAAAAAATCTAGATTAATAGTTATGATTAAATATTTACAAAATACATAATTACAATATACCTTCAATTATTCGCAATATAGCCCAGCCTTGGCCGAAAGTTTTATTGCCCTATGGTCGCCGGCTTAAAATTT
>JAIUSX010000371.1:0-39047 GCA_026573805.1 Hesperophylax magnus | reverse complement strand
TTTTGTCCATGTTTCACCAAGTTTCACCCAATAAGGAGGTAAAACATATGAAAACATGGTTGAATATGACGATACGTGGTAAGATACTAACAAACGTAGCAACACGTGGTAAACGTGGCAAAATGTAATAAATCGAGGTGATGTTTCGAAAGTTTAAAAATATTTTACTAAATTAAATATCTTATTATTTTTTTTTCATGTTTCACCAAGTTTCACCCAATAAGGAGGTAAAACATATGAAAACATGGTTGAATATGAAGAAACGTGGTAAGATACTAAAAAACGTCATAATACGTGGCAAAATGATATAAAAGAAGATAAATATCGTAAAATATTATAAATGATGTATAACGTAGTTAAATTTGTGGTGGTGAAATAATTCGAACATCGATAAAAGCTTGAAAATTTTTTAATTTTTGACAATCATTATAAGAAGTGGTAAAAATGGTAAAATATAGTAAAAAAGGTACAACATGTGTTTTTCAAGCCTTCCGCCCTACTATTGACAAGTTCAACTGTTTTTATTAATGTTTTACAATTTTTTTCAAGGTTTAATCATGTTTTACCATCTACCGCCATATATTTGACTGGTTTTCAACGATGTTTTCCAAATTTTACTATTTTTTTCATGGTTTTATCACATAGTACGATATTTTACGTCTTCCGTCGTATATTTGATTGTTTCTTCGGTTTTTAATGATGATTTATCATATTTCACAATGTGTTTCAAGTTTTATTTATGTTTTACGTGTTTTTGCCTTCTACCGCCATACATTTGGCTAGTTTTAACGGTTTTTCATGATATTTTACAGTATTTAACTATGTTTTTCAAGGATTTATCACGTTGTACGATGCTTTAACATCTACCGCCATATATTTGACTGGTTTTAATGATGTTTTCCAAATTTGACTATAGTTGTCATGGTTTTATCAAGTTGTCCGATGTTTTACGTCTTCCGTCATATATCTGACCTTTTTTAAGGTTTGTAATGATCTTTTGCAATATTTTACTATGTTTTTAAAGGTATAGCTCATTTTCGCTGCTTTACCGTATTCCGCCATAAATTTGACTACATTAAACGGTTTTAACTGATGTTGTATCATATTTTACGACAATTACCAAAGATAAACCAATTTATCGGCATATTTTAACGGTATTCTATTATTTTTATGAGTTGATTTTCAAAGTTTCAAGATCCTGCCATATTTTTTCTGTCCTCCAACCACCAAGAAGTTTTACCACAATTTTCCAATCATTTCTCTGTTTTACCATCGTTTATTCCATTTTTACCGTCTTCTACCTTATTTAGTATGTTTATTATTTTATAATGGAAGATGGTGACGGTGACGATGGTGGTGCATAAGAGCTTGAAATTTCGATAATTCATTGAAAATCATTATAAGACGTTCTTATGAAAATAATTACTTTTGTTTTATAAATAATTATTTTCCTAACTAAAGTTATTAATGTTTCATATTACCCCGGGTAAATTGCAGTCAGTTCATTATAATCGACTGGCTGTGTACAGTTTCATCTTTTCTCCGGGAATAGTTTAAGATTTGAACTCCAGAGGGTTATTGGCCGTTCGGGTCACTTCTTGGGAACGTGCCGACAGGCCACGGCACGTTACCGACTTGTCACCAAAATGTGGGTTATTTATTAATAAAGTGTAACGGATCGGTGTGCAATTTAGTAGTATTATGTGATCGTTAAGTTTACAGCCGGTCGAGGAGCGACCGAGCTGATTTAATTGTCTTATCGGGAAATTCAAGTTCGGAATTTCGGTTATCATGGCGGGCGGTGATACCGTCTTTGTAACATTCATGTCCGCGGGATATTTAAGTCATCCAACCATGTTCGAGCTGCACAGCGGCTGAATAGACGACACATCGCACTACCGTATCTTCGTGCCCGCTTATTTGTGGAATTTGGGGATTCCACCGACCTCATGTCGAGGGTCCACGCGCACACCAGCCAGAGGGAGGAAAGAGCCGTCAGACCAGACGCTGATGCCATGAGGAGGGAGTTGGAGGGCTCCTCAGGCCCGTGGAGTCTCCATCCCGTTTCTAGGAATCCGAATCGTCACATCGAGTGATCTTAGGTTCTAGATAGATAGCTCAAGTGTAGAATTGGTGTAAGGTAGGTATGTGTTTAAACCCAGGCATATTAATTAATAAATCTTTAATATCAATCCACATCTTTTTTATTTAGTATGATTCCAAAGCTCTAATTAATGTAAAAAACAGTGCCCATCCCTGATGATGATTCTCAAACTCTACCACACAGTTCAGCATACTTTGTCTTCACTGGCATAGTTTGGCGTCCCAGTTTCCGCCACAGGAAATGAAGCTGTTCACTGTGCAAATTGATTCCTTTTTTTTTTTTTATTTTTCGGAATAACTTTATTGAGTAAAACCTCAAATTGTAATATTTAAATATTAAAAACAATATTAGTGATTTCTAAACGAAAATCTGAAACAGAAAAATCAGAAAAGGAAACGGTCACATCTGGGACTCGAACCCAGGACCCCTGTCTTTCCGGGATAGTGCTCTACCAACTGCGCTAATGGGATCCTATTCTCCTCGGTCACTTTTAACTGTATCATACTTCGAATAAGAACTACTAACATTGTCTTCATTTTTTCACTGCACATTTTTATTGGCAACTATCTTTATGTATGATCGCAAGATTCAACCCGAACTAAATGCAATCCAGACAGCGTCTTTTAGATAAACCTATCTTATTTTTTATTTAATGTGCGACATCTGTTGACTTTTCTGCAAGTCTAGAATGAATATTTATTTTTCGGAATAACTTTATTGAGTAAAACCTCAAATTGTAATATTTAAATATTGAAGACAATATTAGTGATTTCTAAACGAAAATCTGAAACAGAAAAATCAGAAAAGGAAACGAATTCGAAGTATGATACAGTTAAAAGTGACCGAGGAGAATAGGGTCCCATTAGCGCAGTTGGTAGAGCACTGTCCCGGTAAGACAAGGGTCCTGGGTTCGAGTCCCAGATGTGACCGTTTCCTTTTCTGATTTTTCTGTTTCAGATTTTCGTTTAGAAATCACTAATATTGTCTTCAATATTTAAATATTACAATTTGAGGTTTTACTCAATAAAGTTATTCCGAAAAATAAATATTCATTCTAGACTTGCAGAAAAGTCAACAGATGTCGCACATTAAATAAAAAATAAGATAGGTTTATCTAAAAGACGCTGTCTGGATTGCATTTAGTTCGGGTTGAATCTTGCGATCATACATAAAGATAGTTGCCAATAAAAATGTGCGGTGAAAAAATGAAGACAATGTTAGTAGTTCTTATTCGAAGTATGATACAGTTAAAAGTGACCGAGGAGAATAGGGTCCCATTAGCGCAGTTGGTAGAGCACTGTCCCGGAAAGACAGGGGTCCTGGGTTCGAGTCCCAGATGTGACCGTTTCCTTTTCTGATTTTTCTGTTTCAGATTTTCGTTTAGAAATCACTAATATTGTCTTCAATATTCAAATTGATTCCATCTATGTACCATATCTTATATTACCTACAACGGATTTAGTATGATTACCAAAGCCCAATTGCACCGTAGCAATTGGCGCTCAACGGGTATAAGCTCGTATATTTTTACATTACTTTGATTTTTGGAATCTTTTAATACAATATATTACATGCCTTGTATATTTACATGTATACCATACGTCTGTTTTGTTTTGCTTTAAAAAATATATATTTATAACTGTCGTATTGTACAAGAATTACCTCCCAACTTATAACGTTTTCAATGTTTTCATATAGGAATTCAAAATTCATAACCTAAATACTTTTCTGTATATTTTTCATAACCTCAAATAAAATGTCATTGTTGTCATTCTTTTTTTCAAAAATAATTTGCTCAGATATTCAATTTATGTGGTCATAGACAATATTACAACGTTTTGATAATTAGCGCTGTGTGAAGTTCGATCGTCATAACAAATATAGTGTTTATTTTCAAAATAACATAAATTATTTATGACAATTCCTGTCTATAAATCAATCTATGGCAAATGGTTCATTAATAAACGTCAAAACGAGTGTTGTATTTTTTCACTTTCAAATGATTACAGCGATCAAAGGCGATCGTATTTTTATGAAAGGTGAATAATAATACCTAATCATATTAAAAAATTAACATGCATTTGTTAAAAACATTGTGTTTTTATATTCAATACGGAGGTATATTTTTCATATTAATACAAACAACTTTGATATTAAAATTCAGTTTAATTGTAAATGCAATGCATACAAGGTACTAACATACGTACAATACAAACTTTAAAAATATATTTGCCCAATAATATTCAAGCTTTATATGAATCCAGTACACATTCAAATTACGACTTTGTCAAAAATAAATTACCTACCTTATTATTATCACAAATACTATCAAAACAAATACCTTGTTTACATTTTAAAAATAGTATCTGTCAAAATGTGTACATTGACATTCAAATAACAAAACATGCAAATAATGTTCAATATTATTAATTTATAAAGAAATACCTTTATTAAAGAATCTTTTATATGATATTACCATCTTATATACAAAAATAGTTAGGAGACTCGAATTTTATTTTGTTAACAGCTGACATCTGCTACTAATATTTAGATGTTGATTTTTTTTTTCATATGTCAACAGGACGTTTTAAATACTTTGAAGTATAATTTGGAAATCTAATTAATATTGTTACGTACAAATTATATTACAACATCTGTCATAATATTATAAAGTGAATGGTTTTTTTGTTGTTTTTTTTTCACTCTAACAAACTTCAAGAATACGTTTTCTTTTGATATAAGCACTTTTATTTTCATGTACTTTTTTCGGCTAGTCAATTATATGAAATTTGATTAACCTATATTATAAATACATCCGATGCGTATGTCCACTTGTGTTTTGCATGTATTTGTTTTTGCGCAAGCAAGTATTTGCACAATTACTGGTAAACATATGTTTGTTTATTCTGTGATTCTTTCTTAATTTTTGATGTTTTGAAAATGGTCTTTATTTCTATTATACTAATATTAACTTAGAATTAAGTGGTTTTAAATTATATAATCGGGCGATAATAATATAATTTAAACATTTTTTTTTACAAATCAAACGTTTTCAACATTGAAATTATCTGTCAAAACAATTGTAAACAACCTAGTTTTAAACAACAATGATTACAACAATTAAAACAATTTCAACAATTACAAAAATTACAATAATGTTTTACATTTACAATTTCATACAACTGTCTTATAAACGTATAACAACACACAACAACAACAACATAAAATAAAATAACAACTTGTTATTCCTAAATCAAGGGCATCATCATCATCATCATCAATTATAATTACAATTTGGATAATTGTTTCGAATTTAAGTTCAATAACGTAAATTCAACGGTGACACAATGAATAATTCGATATTTACTATCAATTTTTGCATATAAAGGACAATTTACAAGCAACGTGTCAGACTTAGAGAATTTATAAAAAAAAATTACATTTTTTTTTATGTATGGACGATGACGCAATGTTATCATTGGAGGGAGTTGATGGAGGTATATTCGGTCTGATAAACTGGGTCCTGGTATCAACTCGCCATCCATTAGGTCCATGAGTTCCGAATGGTGAGGATGGGTTTGTACCCCAACCGCAACATATCGATCCGGAGTCGATCACGTTCACCAGACATGACAGACAGAAGGCGAGAGAAGCTTGCTGTCTGATCATTATACTTGAGCTGCTGGTTCAAGTACGGAACACTGTACTGCATCATCAGTTGGAAGGCGGGGGATTCGTTGCCTGTGGGCGGTTTTTCCTGCAGGAGGCGAAAGGCTTGTTGTCCTCTGATCTATGTACGTACGTTAGTATTTCGTAGTGAGATATATTATGTTTGAGTGGTTCGGGTTGTTCTTGGAGGTTGATGATCAACCCTAACACAACACTTAACACATTAAATTCATAAACTCTATTTGAAATCGAGTTGTAGGTATGTTCTCTTTCACACGATACTATTTGTAGTGATTTATGGGAAATCACGCTATTATTCTCAAATACAACAAGTCTCAATTATAAACATGCACGCCTTTATACTGTCGTACGTTATGCTCATGAAAAGAGCCACTCATAAACAAAGTCAAAAAAAATTCATTCATTCAAATATATGTATCAAAAAGTTCATGCCATGCACTCACATAAATTATTATATATAAAATAATTTTATCTCAATTCTCATAAATAATACAGACTATTAACAAAAAAATGTCTCGTAAATAATTTTCAATTGTAACCACAATAACTAAATTTCAATTGTAATCATAATAACTAAAATTAAATTGCAATTACAATAACCAAATTTCAACTGTAATCACAGTAACGAAAATTCAATTGTAAAAACAAAATGTAACTATAAAAAAATGCCATTATGTACAAAACAAAACAAAACAAGCAGAATAAATAACACTGATATAACTATGTATTCTTATTATTATATAATTTTTATTATTATTTTCTTTCATCTGTGTGACCAAGTTAGAGCAGGCAGTTTTTATTATCATGAAGATGTACTAAACTGACACCCGTCGCGTTAGGTCGTGTGCCACCTCTAAGTAAACAATATCCAATACGTTAAAAAAAAATAAAAAGTTAAATAAATAAAATTAATTAAAACTTTTAATATTTAAAATGGCTGCAACGAGAGGAAAAAGTACTACGGAAGTAGACGATAAATTTATGGAAAAAATCATCCTTAATATGGATAAAAAAATGGACAACATGAAAAAAGAAATAATCACAAAAATGGAAATATTCACGGCAGAAACTCAGAAAAGCATGGAATTTGTCAGCAAACAATATGATGAACTAATTAACAAAATAGACCAAACTCTTCTACAAAACAAAAACATAGAAAAGGAAATTGAAATTATCAAAACCGAACAACAAAATAAAAAAGGCTTTTGTTAAACAACTCCAAATCAAAGTAGCTGAACTTGAATCCAAATCCCGCTCTAACTATCTAGAGATAGCCGGAATTCACCAAACAAGCGGTGAACAACCAACTGAATTAATTAAAAGAGTTGCTGCTGCGGCCGGCCTGAAGATAAACGACAATGATATAACTGAAGTAAAAAGAGTACCGGACAGACGAACCGATGAAAATTCGAAAATTATGACAAGGCGAACCACAAACAAAAAAATTATCTATATTAGACATGTAGATGATTTAATAAAAATTACCTAAAAGTTTAAAATTAGGGCTCCCAAACAAAATTATTCTTTCTAGTTAAAATGATTACTGCACCTAATATCTATACAGAAACACTAAACAACACAGAGCACATTTTTGATAAAGCGACTGAAGGAAGTGAAATGCCCCTACTCCATAAAGGACCAATTCATCACTGCAGAAAACCTCCATTATTTAGAACAAATTGGTAATACGTTGAGTCTCAAGCAGAGTTCAAACTATTATTACCAGATTCAAACACAAATGTATGTAACAGGTAGAAAATATTGTGATTTTTGTATTTGGACTCGAAAAGACTTTAAAAAAATATCAGTTATCAGGAATGAAGATGTTATTGTAAAGTTGATAATACCAAAAACGAAGCTATTTTATGAAGAGTACATGGTTCCAGCTTTAGTTAAAAAATATTACGCTGTATAAATAACTAAAAGTAGACATCAGCTACTAAAAAAATATTGTTTTTATAGTTAAATTGAAGAAAGTTTTGGTTTATTATTTATCGCTGTGATAATTTAGTTAGGAAACGTTTTATTGAAAATAAAAATTTAAAAAACACAGGTATCATTGAAAATTTTATTTATTAACACATTCTATTCCTTCCATTATATTTTGGCGGAAGTTGACGAGCATAAAACAGACAAAAATTATTCTGCTAGCTATAGGCACTGAATTTGAAGTAAGAGTTCCCTTGAGGATTCGGTATGTTTTACCCAACCCAATAACTCTTTCAATATGTATCCCATTTGCTGGAGTTTTTTTGGAATGGTGAAGCTGTTCAGGTTCAAGCTGACCACATTTCTTTTGAAGAAACTCAGGCCTTTCTGTACTACCTTTACATCTTTGGGTGCAAGAAGATCTTGAATTTGGAATCCTTTGTCAGCTAGCACAATGTCATTTTTTATTAAAAAGTTACTTAAACCACACTTTTCAAATAATGCTCGGTCACTTATTGCTCCTCCATATGCATCAGATACGAATGTTACTGTTCCATTACTTGACATCTTTAACTGTATTACAGGACTTGTAAGTAGAGTAAGTTTGTTGTTGAGAAACTGGGTTTTTAGACTGGTCTATTTTTATTTTAGTACAATCTACTATCACAGTGCTGGTGCCTTTTTGACCTTTTACATTCATATTTTCTTCAGCAACTTGCTGTGGAACCCAAGTTTTTAGTTCTTTAAGCTGGAAAAATAGAAAGATTATCCATATTATAAATATTCGACTAACTGATGTTTCACTAATATTAAATCTGAAAGCCAGTTCCTTGTTGGACATATTGCACCGTAATTTCATTATTGTTAGGAAAAATTCATTGGCAGGTGACAATATGGGTGTGTGTGTTCTTTTATCAGGGTCTGAATGGAAGTAAATATGGTGGTTTACAGCTGGTCCTAGCAAACCAAACACTAGCGAAAAATGGTCATAATTCTCAAAACCTGTATAGAATTTAAGTTCTGCCCTTTTTCCAATTGATTGTAACGATAGAATGTCAAATGCATCTGTATCGCTTTCAATGGTATTAGTAGACTTATTACACATCACTTTTTCACTACTTCCACACTGTGTAAAAACATCTTTTATGAAAGACTCTATTGTTATTTCATTTACTGATAGTTTCATATCAGAAAACTCTTCAGGTTGTAAAATATCTTCAAATGAGTCAGTGTTGTTTGAAGCATTTGAATGCAATCTTCTATTGGCTCGATTTGCTGTTTTAGTAACAGATTCTGTTTGCGGTTTGGTCCATGCAAACTGACTAGGTACAGCATCTTTTTTCAACCTGGGTGTAGCTGCAAAACAAAAAAAATGTGGTAGGTATAGGTAGTTTGTTAGATTGTTTCTCCTAAAGTATCCAATCATATCAAATAGGTACTTACGGTTTTCACTCACAGAGTCCAGGGGCATCACATAATCAGACTTCTTGAAGTTATTTTTACATACTCTAGAATAAATTGTCGGTTTAAATTTATCTCGGCGTAATTTTACGAGCCACACCTTTCGTCTATTTTTATCACTAGGAAAATGATGCCCAGATGTTCTTGAAGAGCATTGCGATACAACACATAGTGAAGGCATTGTTATGAATGTCAGAATTCACAAAAATAATCGCTTCGAACCTACAGAAAACAAACAAAAATTGACGAAACAAAGTTTTGATATTTCTCTTTTCGTATTTAGGTCTACATTTACACTAGCGCCAACTGGTGTCGATTTGTGAACTACTCAAAATATCCTGCCATTGCTTTGAAATGTTTTGATAAGCAAAATATTCTATTATAGCCTTGGTTATATTAACGGTAGTGCCTAATGGGGTAACATGCTTCAAAAAAACAGAGCCTGGTTATACGATTAACGGTACGTGTTATAATTTTTCTGTCCTTTTTTTATATTAACAAAAGTCTTGTCCTTTTGGCCATCAAAAAATAATCCACTTAATTTATCCCAAGTCTTCGCTTTCATGAATTAAGATCTGCTACATACTTGTGTTATTTTATTCGTATTATTCTTCGTGGTTATGTTAAGCTTGTCACAGATCTTGAAGAAAACTGAAAAATACTTCTTTTTTATTTTTATTTGCTGATCGTCCAAAAGACACAGTCATAGTAGCCCTGGTCGACTAACTCAATTTTTATTTTTATTATTTTTTATTTATTTATTTATAAGCCCATTGGGCTTTTACATACATAGTTCTTAAGAAAAATATTCTGAAGATTGTAAGTTCACAATAGTAACAGTAATAATACATTTAACCATATCCATTTGACATATTATAACAGCAAGTAAATAGTAAATGCATACAACAATTATTTGTAGGTATAAACCTCTTGAACAAAAATGAGAATATGTATTGTTAAGGCGATGCCATACGTAGTAATGCAAAATCACGTGTTTTTGGTTTGAAAATTTGGTCGCCTAGAAATGTTTCAGATGCTTTAATTAAATACTGCGATTAGAATACATCTTGGTCTTTGAAATAATCGAGTATTTTTTAGATAAGTCTTTTTATAAACCCAGAAAAAAATAATGTAAAGGCATATGAAAACTGCTTTATAGTTCAAAATCTCCTACTTACGAACCCATTTTCGGTTATGATTTTATTGTATAATGTGGCAAATTAAGTTATTTATAAAATGATAGAAAAAAAATTAAATATTTATGCCTGAACATCCACAAAATAAAATAAAAGGCACTTTTTGGCCATGTTTTTTTCTTGCATAAATCAAAACAGGCAGATGGTGTTAAGCGGGAATTTAAACCTTATCGCCATCTACGTAAGTGTTGTTAGTGATAGCGGCTCCATTTAAAATATTACACGACGTAGTGCATCGCCTTAAAAACAAAGTGTTTGTTTCATTTAATAATATGTCAATCCACAAAGTTATTGCTTTCTACAAAAACATTTTTAATGGAAGTAACTTATACTTGTCTTTGAAATAATCGAGTATTTTTTAGATAAGTCTTTTTATAAACCCAGAAAAAAATAATGTAAAGGCATATACATTAGGACGATATAGGACAATAATCTGCTGACACTAAATATAGATAAAACAAAGTATATGACATTTAGCATAGATCCCAGACGACAACCAAGACTCGATGAAAACTTAACCATTCATGACTGCACATCTAAAAACAACTGCCTATGCAACCCATTAACACGAACCCAGGTAATTAAATACTTAGGCATTTACATTGACAACTATTTCAGATGGACAGAACAAATAAATAAAACAGCGGGCAAAGTTAGAAAACTGATATATTTCTTTAAGAACATACGAAACATAATGCAAACGAAGACTCTAAAAACAATATATTACGCACTAGCCCAATCAATTATCACTCACGGTATGATTGGTTGGGGTGGTGTTGCTAAAACTAATATGTCAAAGCACAAAAAGCCTTAATTAAAGTTATCACAAAAAAACCTTACAGATTCTCGACAATACAGTTATTTAAGGACTTCACCGTACTGAACATACAGCAACTATACATAAAAATTATAACTCTATATTACCAAAAAGACAAACTTAACCATCATACTATACAACACAATTACGAAACAAGAAAAAGACATCAACACATGACCCCGAAGATAAATACCACCTATGGACAAAGACATTTTCATAATCTGGCCCCAAAAATTTTCAATTTAATGGAAAAAGATATTAAAGACCTGGCAACAAGTGTAAATATAAGACACAAAATCCACACATGGATAGTCAACAAAGGCATTGTATACTGTGGACAAATAACATCTACAATACCATAAATTATAGCACACTCCACGCCTGAATTTTTCTCTTCTGTTCTCACTCATTTATATGTATTTTCATTATTTCTTATGTTTTTCTTTTTCTTTTTAAAATTCTTTTCTTTCTAATTATTATCTATCTTTTTTTATTTATATTTTATGTATATCTTTTTATGTACATCTTTGATTATATGTAAATTCGCATTATCTAAAATTAAATCAAACTCCCGCCACCTCAGAACAGGCTCAGCCTAGTGAGGTGGATTATACCAAAAAAAAAATGTATGTTAATTTATTGGTTAATAAATAATAAAAAAAAATAAAAAAATATGAAAACTGCTTTATAGTTCAAAATCTCCTACTTACGAACCCATTTTCGGTTATGATTTTATTGTATAATGTGGCAAATTAAGTTATTTATAAAATGATTGAAAAAAAATTAAATATTTATGCCTGAACATCCACAAAATAAAATAAAAGGCACTTTTTGGCCATGTTTTTTTCTTGCATAAATCAAAACAGGCAGATGGTGTTAAGCGGGAATTTAAACCTTATCGCCATCTTTGTAAGTGTTGTTAGTGATAGCGGCTCAATTTAAAATATTACACGACGTAGTGCATCGCCTTGAAAACAAAGTGTTTGTTTCATTTAATAATATGTCAATCCACAAAGTTATTGCTTTCTACAAAAACATTTTTAATGGAAGTAACTTATACCATTGGTTTAACGTACGCCTTTCTAATGGTAATAAGCTGCATCTCCTAAAAGCTAGTTTTGAGATAAATTACTAAAAAACTTTTTTGGACATTCTGTTACTTTTCTCGCAAACCAAGAGTAATAACAATTTCAAATTTGGTGAAAGGTTAGATTGATCCTTCATTTAAAATGTTGTTAAAAATATATATACAAATATGTAATGTATTTTGAAATTCATGATATATTTGGTTTTTTTTTTTTAATTCTCAATTTAACTTTATCTCAAAACTAGCTTTGTGGAGATACTGCATATTGAAATATCATGCGACGCACACGTGGCACGGATATCTGCCGATACGTGAGGCCAATACACTGTAACTCTAAACATTTTGTCTCCCGCACGGCAACGGCGTTGTAATAGCAAAATAGCATATTTGTGAGGTTGTCCTGGCAGAACGGTATATTTTAAGTTGCAATGTTCTGTCATCACAGCTTAATTGCAGTCACAGCATTATGCCATTGCCAATTTCCTGGAAAGTAACCAGAATAAACAAATAAAAGTTAGTTCCATATGATGCAACCCGACGAATGCAATTCATTGAACACTGTAAAGCCAAAATGCTGTATCTTTAAATACGGCATATTGCCATAACATGAGCGCATTTCGGTGAAAGCAAGCATTTACTTGATGGGTAGTACTACTTGGCCCACTGGTGAAACAGATAATATGCTACTCGATGGGTAGCACTAATCGAAAGTTTACTCGGAGGTGGTGAAATAACCCCTAAGAATGTTATTATTCTCTTATAAAAGCAGGTTGTACATAATAAACCTAACACGTATTATTTGATAATATAACAATATGTCTTTCGAAATTACATTTACATTATTTAACACTTTCTCTTCATTCAAAATTACAAAATATTTTATATTTACCTCTTTGTTATTATTAAGAATATCTCATTTTTATATCCCTCACATGAGCCAAATTATATTCAACAGATGTTTACAAAATATTTTATATTTAACTCGGTTATGGTGGCCTTGAAAACTATGAAATACAGATGTGATTTGAGATTTTCACGGCTGTTGCACTTCCCCCTTCTTTAGCCAATGTTTCGGACAGCATTACAGTGTTCATCCTCAGGGCAGATTTGTGGATTGTGGTGAAGTGTATGTTATGCTTGTAGAAGCGGCGATAGCGTGTTGTGCATGTCGATTCTTTTAGGGCCAGTGTTTCAGTATAAATTAGTTAAATTGGAGTTGTATGCCGAGATACCAAGTACTGTGAAGCTTAGCCTCGTCGTTTCTGTTAATACGTTATTTGTTGATATCAATTACCTTCATAATTAAGTAAACTCAATGCGTTTTGAGTCTTCCCAGGACCAAATTCAAAGTAATGGCGGGTTTCAATTTAGTGCTTAGCAATTGCCGATTTCAATTTAGTGCTCGGCAATTGCCAATATCTCAGGATGGTTGACTTTGAGTGTGCTAACTCAGCCATCTTGACAAATTGGCTTTCCATACAAATCTTGGTGGAAAATCACAATAAAATGCCCCCACTTTGAACGAAGTATAATAAAAAATCAAATTTCAAACATGGCAACACAAAAAAAAATTGGATCCTCCAGTGTTAGATGAGGTATGGTTTTTTTTAATGGGATGGCTGAGTTGAAATGCGTCTGGCTCCCTCCCAGGCATTGTGGGTTCAATTTCTCTCCTAGTTAAGTCCTCCATCATTGCACAAGCAACATCTCTGATAGAAGGAATTCAAATATTGTCAGTTGATTTCTAACCCGGGAATGTTTTTTCTTTTAAAAAAAGAATGGAAAAGGAACCACAATCGAGTTGACTAAAAAAAAAATCTGTTTTTTTTAAATGCATGCTAAAAATAGTATTGGGTACATTTTTGCACAAAATTTTGTATAATATTGTAGGTTTATAGAAAATTTTCTATTATTTTAATCATCGATTTTTTTATTATTTAATTTTATTAATCGTATGTAACTAGGCTAATAAAATAAAATTGTATAGGTAATAATTTATTTTTGATGGTGCTTCATGCTTTAGTGGTCAGATTTTAAATTTTATTCATATGTCTTCACTGGTAGGAAAAAATCTAAAATGTACTAAAATACCCACAATCCTCCGATATTTAATGTAAAAGCAATAGAGAATTGTGTGTGAAAGTAAATATTAAGTACCTTTAATGTACCCATTTAGTTGTGAAATGGAAATTTTACAAATATTGGTTAAAAATAATTTTGAAAATTTCGGGATTCAATTTGCCATTCATTTATCGATATAAAATAAAAATTATAACAGGTTCTTTTCTGTCGGAAAAAAAAGAGATGTTATATCGAAAAAGTTCTACCTTTTCCATTTGTGTGTTCATAAAAAAATACTGTCTAGTACCTACCCTACTTTGAAAACTATTTCAAAACTGTCTTTAAATCATGTTTTTTTTACTAATATTTTTTTTAAATTTTATGATAATACTGCCAATTAAACCATTAATTTAATAATTTTAATTAGTTATGCATTATTTTGTAATTTCTAACAAGACTTTTTTCTGTAAATTGTTTTTAGTGGCTCAATTTCTTTATTGCAATAGTATTGATTAATGAACCATTCCTATCATTTTGTTATTATAAATCGCTGCCTTAGTTCTCGTATGTTCAATAGACCATTTAGCAAATTTTAAAGGAGACGTTTTTCTTGTTTTTACAGGCAAATTCTAAAAAATTCTCGATTTTGGTCATTTCGTTTGATACATATGTGAAACAGGATTATTAAAGATCATTTTTCGAAGATTGAAGCTATAATATGCCCATTAAGGTGGGTCATTTAAAAAAAATGATAATTTTAGATTCTGTTAGCGATAAAAGGGTGCCAAATGGGTTCAAACCGACGTGTTTAAAATTTTTAAATTTCTGATACGATCTTTTTCCTCCGGATTCACTTCAAAGTTTTGAAAATTTTCATTTTTAGAGGTATTTTCTAGTGTGTATAAAAGTTACTACGAATCCTTTATATTATATTTTTTGTACTATTCTATGGCAAATATGGTACGTACTTACGAATTCATTTACAAAAAATCCGAGTTTTGATTATTAGTGGCTCGAGGTGAGGGTGGGGGAAGCACCGATTGCACTAAGCGCAGCGACTCTGCGCAACCGACGTCGGAGTTTGGAGTCAGTATCGCCAGGGGGTATAACTCCGCTTAAAAACGTCAACACAAATTATAGACATGGTAAAAATCTATGTTTGTGACGTAGGCGATGCTTATTTTTTTTGTTTCTCGCTCACTTTACCATAAGACTCGTGCGCCAGAAAGAGAGGGTTCGCAAACGGTGTAATGCGTATTCTCGCCGCTAGGTGGCCGACTCATGCTTCCCGCCATTTCACTTCCTCTAAAAAACTGTAAGAAAAGTTTGGCAGACGCCGTTGTTTGTCATCATAAAATTGTCAAATATCTGGTTGTGTGAAACAGTTGATTTATGTGTGATAAATAACATTTATGTGCCTACCGATAAAGTCCTTAAAACGTATTGTGTGAAAGGATGTACGGACAGAGACTATTCGACACAAGTTTCCAACCATAACCTCTGAGAGTCCATTTCGAGAATGGTGTTCAACACGTATCATGACTACATCTTAAAAGGTATTCTATACTGCATCAGCCTATAATAATAATAATATGTTTTGTTAATTCGGTTAATGTAATAATTATATTTATTTCAGAGCGTAACATCTCAACCAGCAGCGTACCCGTTGCTGCACAGGGGATGCTAGTAGAAAATGAAGGTACATATCTGTTTTATATTACTTAAAAGGGAATAGTTTTGTTCGTCTAATCTAATATGTCAATCTTTACTTCAATTTCTCAAGAACTATGATATATTTTTTCCAGAAATAAGTGCAGGACCCAGTCATGTCTTCTTTGTAACCAGCAGTGTTGCTCTTGCTGCACAGGGGATGGCAGTAGAACATGGAGGTACATATCTGTTTTATATTACTTAAAAGGGAATAGTATTGTTAGTTTTGTTCCTCTAATATGTCAATCTTTACTTCAATTTCTTCAAGAACTATGATATATTTTTTCCAGAAATGAGTGCAGGACCCAGTCATATCTTCTCTGCAACCAGCAGCGTTGCTCTTGCTGCACAGGGGATGGCAGAACATAGATGTAAAATATCTTGCATAGGTGACCCATATGATCCCACTAAGAAATTTGCTATCAACGCTCTTGAAATTCATTATGTCGTCGAGTATGTACTGAATTATAATTGCGAAAATTTTTATCTTGTGCCCGTTATTGAAGAAACCATTGCCAAATATATATGTTTTGATTGGCTTAATTGTAACGAACATAAAAAAAAATTATTCAATTCATTATCAAAATTACTGTACCATTTATAATCAATGCATGGTGTACCGATGTCAATAGAAAATTAATTGGCAAGGATACATTACCATACAATGGACCTGACTCTATGAAGAAAATGGCGGTACTGCAACATTTAAAATATGCTAAATATAGGAAGAAATGGTTGTCATAACTAATTTATTTTAATAAGTTAAAACCAATTAGGACCACAATTTGTTCCTATAAGCGTCTTTTAAATATCGTAGTACTGCCATGCTCCTCATTAAATCAGGTCCATTGTATGGTTGTGGTGTATCCTTGCCAATTCATTTTATATAGACATCTCTATATGAGTAGTAGAATAATAACGAAAAAATAAATATACAAGTCAAATATTGTTATCGTTTGTAATTTTAAGCCAAATATTCTCTGATGCGGAGTTTACATTATTCAGTTTGGCTGTATTAGTCTGCAGCCCATTTTCAGTCACCGACTAGTGTTAATAAAAAAATAGTCGAATTAGTTTATTTCATATGTCTAGTTTATATATAGTTCTACTTTTTTATTACATACTTTACATCATAATGAATATTCTCTCAACACCTTCTTTAAATTTTACTCTTGTGTTTGGTGTTTTTATTTGTTATTATTATACCCTATTTATTTATCAGGTGCCAATATGTATTGTTAAAACAATAACCTATTGTTAAATTTACTTTTCTGTTTACACTGTTACATTCTTTATGTTGTGTACTATTCCTAAGTTAAAAATATCTAAAAGGCATATAAAGTTTTTAAAACTAAAAAGTATTATATACTTACTATTTATATAAGAAAGGTATAAATATTTAAGTAATAAGATAAGTAGGAGGGAAACAAAAATAATAATAATGTAATTAGACGCTAAAACAGTAGGTTGAATCGTTGACTGCCTTATTGACAATATTTTTTTCAATTGCCGTTGGATGTTGAAAGAAAATAACTATCATTTCCAACAGCTAGTTTTATATTGATACAATAATTTCTTAATTCACCTTCTAAATGTGTTTTGTGCATATATTATTGTATTTCATGTTTATATTTAAAAAATAAAATTATTGTACATGTAATGATGAGTTTGTTTTTCAGCTTCCTTCTGATAAAACGCTGTCCTGAGAAAATGAGCTGAAAAGGAAGATACTTTAAAGGTCATTTATTTCTTAGGACAGGGCTTTGTCAGATGGGACCTTGTGGTCTTGGGTGACATTTTACTTATGTTTTAGGCTAATGAATTGGGTTTTAGGTAGGTTCCGAAGCAGAATTAAATTGTCTATGGTTGCGCCTTTTTTTAAATTTCCTCTATCCTTTGTCGATGGTGTGCTGTGACGTCGGCGATGCGTGGTGTATTCAAATTTGCCAGATCTATGGTTAAAACTTGACGAAAGCAAACGTATGGAAAGAGGGCGGAGTTATCAATCTATAGATAGTTGATTTATGAGTATCGCTACGGCTCTTTAAGCGGTAGGTCGCGTTGCACAAGTTTTCGCAATGGAACGTACTCGGAATGCGTTAAAAAGTCCCATATTTGGTGAAATTTGCGACGTTAAAGACAATGTTTTACCAACTTATTGTGATGTTATGAAGTTTTTTGAGTGGACCAGGCATCAAATAAAATTAAATCAAGAGACCAAACTAGAACCCAAATTTCAGCAAATAGAGTATACTGTGACAGCACAAATTGAAGAAATATGAAGAAAGGCTTCCATTCCCATCTTTACACACTCGCGAGTAGCACGCATGTTGAGGTCATATCATTTTAAATGCAAAAACCTTCTTAAGTCACATCCTAAAATACTGGAGAAAAAAATGGAGGAATTCCGTCGCAGAAGTAAAGTGCTGTTTGATATTTCGTCTTGCAAATGCAAAGTTTTCAGTAAATGTGACTGTCCTAAAGATAAAAAAATACCTGTAAATGAACAGAGTTTCATTAGTGACAAACGTACTACACGAAAAATGATAATAGGAAATGTGGATACCGCTACATTAAAACGAATGAAAAATGCGTTGAAAAGAAAACCTTTGAAGCAAAAATCCTGGCGTACGTCTAAAAAGGAAAGCACAGGTAAGCCAACTACCTCTCTAATCGATATTTCCACGTCTTCTGCATTAAATGAATCCGATTGCAATGATGTTTTCAAACCAAATGTTGTATCTCAAATGCCTCAGAAGCAGGCTGCGGTCACTATTGATTATTCTACACTGTCGAAAACTTGTGATAGATATGGAGTTTCGGATAGAGCAGCGGCAGCCATTGCGTCAGCAGTTCTGTATGACATCAAGTATAATATTCCAGTTATTGACAAAAGTAAACTTCGCAGAGAACGAAAAAAAACAAGGGAAAATATTAAGGCACGACAGATAGTTTTACAAATACCCGCATTATATTTTGATGGCCGGAAAGATAAAACATTAATTATCAGGGAAAAATGGGGGAGGCATTACAGAGAACTAATCATTGAAGAGCATATTTCAATGATAAAAGAGCCAGACTCAATATATTTGGGTTGTATTGCACCAAACTCTGGCACGTCGAAAGTTATAGAAAGAACAATTGTCGATTATTTTTTAAAGGAAGAAATACCATCTGAATCATTAATGGCTATTGGATGTGACGGAACGAACGTGAACGTTAGAAAACATGGAGGTATAATACGTTTGCTTGAAAAACGTTTGGATAAACCATTGCAATGGATAATTTGCTTGCTTCATATGAACGAGTTACCATTTCGGCATTTGTTCACACATCTTGACGCTAAGACATCTGTACCTCAAAAATATTCAGGGACAATAGGACTAGCTTTAGAAAACTGTGAAAAAAAGCCGATTGTTCATTTTCAGAAAATTGACGGAGAGTTGCCTGAATTATTAACTAAAGACCTAAGTACAGATCAGTTATATTTGTATAAAGTCGTATTTGCAGTTACGGTGGGGGAATTACCTGAAGATTTAGGCCACAAATCTCCTGGAAAAATGTCTCATGCCAGATGGCTTACGCGTGCTAACCGAATTCTTCGTCTTTATGTTGCAATGGAAGCTCCTACAGAGAATATTATTATTTTAGCAATGTACGTTGTTAAAGTTTATGCTCCGACTTGGTTCAGTATTAAAACTCATCCCACCTGTAAAGATGGAGTACGTCACCTATGGCAGCTAATTTTAGCGTCTAGATACTTATCCCTTGAACTAAAAACTATAATTGATCTAGTCATAGAAAGAAACAGTTACTTCGCACACCCCGAAAATTTACTACTTGCAATGTTAACTAACCCTCACAAGCATATCCGGGAATTAGCTGCGCGTCGTGTTCTAAAAGCACGCAGTAAGAAACTAAGTAAAACAAGGCTGTTCCAACTTCCAAACATAAACCTCGATGCATCATATTACTATGACCTTATTAATTGGCAGCAAAATGTAACCGAACCCCCAATACTGAAGAATATATCGGATGAAGATTTTCAATTATTTGTAGCACAGGGGGGAGAAGGTAAATTGCCTCTTCTGCGTCTGCCATGTCATACTCAAGCAGTTGAAAGAGCTGTAAAGACTGTTACTGAAGCCTCAACTACTTTATGTACGAAGTCTGCAAGAGAAGGTCTTATTAAGGCAAAGATTGAGTCTCGCAAAATAATGCCGAAATTTGAGAGTAAGAAGGATTTTGCTGGTATTTGAATACACTGTCTTGAGATAATTTTAATTATAATCATATATTTTTTTAATAAATAAGTCAGAATATTCTCTCTTATTTGTGTTTTATTGAAAAAAAAAATCATTTTTAATTGTTTATCTAATATTTTTTAGAGATTTAACAAGGGTGGGTTTTTCTCTATTTTGTGAAATTTCAAACTCAATCCGGAGGAAGAAGATGATATCCAAATATTATTTAAAAAATTACGTGATTTTACATCTTCATTTAACACCCTTTTATCGCTAACAGACAAACCAAAACAATTTTTTTCCCCCATACAATCGTGACCCGCCTTAATGCCCATATTATGGCTTGAAAATGATGAATGATTATTTTGGATATTGAACATATCGTCTGGAGATTGAACAATTCGGCTCCCATAAGTTTGAGGTATTTTTTGTTGAATTAGCCAATTAGCGGTAAATTTTATATATACAGGGTGATTTACAGATTTCAAATACTTTACTTTTATCTTAGTTAGTAGTTGCCTTAAAGTATTACTTTAAAATATACAAACTGAGTCCTTGAGTTGATTTTTCACAAAAACTGCTCTATATAAATCATCCAATATTTTGGAAGTTTGAAAACAATGCACAAGTACAAAGGTACATACCGCTAATATACTACTATCGGTTGTCGGTGCATGCGTGATGTGAAATATTCTTACATCGTACGTATTACACTGAAAAAAATGAGTTAGCTAAAGTGTTAAGCTAATTGAAGTTGTGCAACCATCGCCTAAACTTCAGCAAGTAGTACCTCAACTACTTTATGTGCAAATACCGTCGTTGGTTAGTAAAATGTGCTTGAGCTATTACAACCAAACATTAATAATAGCATACTAAAAGTTTACTTACCTAAACAAAATAATCGGTTTGGTTAATTAAGCTAAAGTAATTTACTAAACCTATTTCACTTTAGTAACTGAAGTTTATGTGTTACTTCCCAAAGTATTTAGCTAAATTTAACTAAACATCTAGTTTTGTTAAATGTTTTGATCAAATAAGCAAACTTAGGTTGGAATATTAGCATTATATTAGCATTACAGGAACTGTATTTTTACATAAAGAAAGTTCAAAAATTGCTCAATTCTTCGTGATATTTTTCCTTAAAGGAAAAGCTCCTTCTTTACTTTCATTTTTTATTTTTTATTTTTTATTTTTCATTTCCTTGTTTTATCTATTAATATTTCTTTAGTTTATTATATCAGCTAAACAATAGTAAAAAAAAAAAAAAAATGTCGTGGTATAACTGAAAGTATACTAGATTATGAATATACATTTGTATTACTTTACCAACAGAATTTCTTCAATTCAGTTTCATTTTCAAATTCATTTTCTTGTTTTTATCTATTAATATTTCTTTAGTTTATTATGTCAGCTAAACAATAGTAAAATATGTCATGGTATAACTGAAAGTATTCTAGAATATGAATATACATATGTATTATTTTAACAACAGAATAGTCAACACTATAATTTACTATAATTCACATGTAAAAACATTATCATATTAGAATGTCCTAAAACGGGCAATCGCCTAGTTGGACATTTTAAGTTCATTAATTATTATGTAATATTTACAAAGAAACAATAAAACAATAAACAATAAAATATCTAAATTTGGTATTTTTACATAACAATTAGTTGCTTTGCACAAACTTGAGCAAAGTGCAACAAAACTTTAGTTAAATCTCCCGAACTTTGGTAGATCTTTTCGTCGTCGCTAGAGGTCCGATGACGCAGCTGTTTATTTATGACGCAGTTCTCAGTTCGCCATAGTTCGCACCATACGTGAATTGAAGTTCGTTGCGAATTTATTTTATGATAACCGCTGTTCCTAGTTCCTAGTGACAATGGCAGACAAAACCGTGGAGGATTATTTAATTTCTTGGAATCTGGAAGCTTACATAGAAAAATTTAAAGGTGAGTTTTCTTTTTTCATTTTTTTATTGATTTAGAATTTAGATCATGGAACTTTTATGATAATATCCATACTTTTTGATTAAGAAACTGGCACCTTCATTATTCTATGTCTCAAGTACGCAATAGATTTAGTAGATTTGTATTTATTATGTACCTAGTTTGAAGATTGCGTGTGGACGCTACAACCAAGATTGTGCCAGGAGTCATGACACAGGTTACAGAGAGTGGTATATAAATAATAATAATAATGATGACTTGTATAGCGCCGTTTTTGTGCAACATCACCTCAAGGGCGCCTTTATTTCTTTGTTCGTTTCCGCCAGTATTATTTTTTATTGAACGAATGTTGTTTGAAACTGCAGTATTTTCTAAGTTACAGTTTTACCCTAGCCAGAAACTAGAACCAACCAAACTAGCTTTGAAATCGTACCGTTGGATGGTCAATCATAGCAGGTTATGTTTAATTTTAATAAATGTGTATTGCAATTATCAATTCGGACATAACATTTTTAACATTGAATTCTATTGATTTTTTGGGAGGGATATGTTTTTTTAAATACACAATACCACCCATTGTTTATGTTTACATTGGAAATCTTCACATAAATGAAATAATTTCATTATTAAAACTATTTTATCTCCGCTTGATTCATGATACAGGGTGTTCGGTATCTGCTGTTGTATAAATATAATTTTTTTTAATGAATAATTTTCATTCATTTGAAAAATAAATTTTTATTTTCTTGTTTTGAAAATGTTTGTATTTTCTCGTCGTTTTTTTCTTTATTTCAGAACAAGCCATAGACTCGAAAACACTCCTGATAATATCTGAAGATGATATTAAAGAATTGATTCCGACTGTAGGGCACCGGGCACTGTTTACAGCACACATTAATGCGCTCAAGGATGTTATTAATCCACCTGTCATAAGTATAAGTTTTTAAAAGCAGTAATGATGATATATTGTATACCTAGGCCTTTTTTGGCTAACCATTTGGACATAGTTGTACCGGACGCGATTTTGATACAAAAATAATAGTATTTAAAATAATAATTCTTGTAATTAATGAATAAATCGACTGCCGGGGAGGTCAAGCAATTCCAAAGGGATAAAAACAAAGCTTGACCCCTTCACCCCTTTTTTCCCCTTTGTGTACATACCTGCTTTTTGTTTCAGATTGAAGATATACCTTCAATTTCCAAACAAACAACGCCCATATATTATCAACACGATGACTTCGTTGAAAATGACATTTCCTTATTGGAAAATATAAACAAATCACAAAGAATAACGCAAGAAGCTTTTGAAGAGCAAATTTCGAATGTAAGTTAAATAATTTTAGTAAGTTTCAGATACCTAAGTAACTAAAGGCTAAAGAAGGAGTTAGCGCAACACGGCATAACACCCCAAAAACAAACAACAAAAATGCTTTTGGCCGTGAGAATCTAAAAAATAACCAATATACAATTTAATTTTGTTTTCTAGGACTTACGCAATCGTCTCCTATCGATCAATGAAGGGCCAGCACTATTAATGCAGTTTGAGTCAAAGGGTCTGTTGGACAATTCTGCCAGACTGTGCAGTACTATTATAATTAAGGAATTGCCGGGTAATCAAGATAGATCCATTACAAGCAAGAGATTTTATGAATTTGCTTTTCAAATCACCAAAGTCTTTAATAAAGAAAGCGCAGCTGTATATTTCACCCCATATGTGTGTTTTGGGCCTACCCAAAAAATTGCTGCTAAAAGTAAATTACTAGACACATACAGGCAGCGCCGAAAAGAATTTACCAAATCAGGACAAAAACAACTTTTACTATATTTAAGAAAAACTTAAAATAAAAAATTATAATATAAATGTGTGTATGATCAAACGTGTTTTCTTTTTTGAGGTTTTGCTGGTAGCTGGAAACAATATTTTGAGAGAAGATTCTTAACAAAATAACTTTTATATGAATGAGGTTTTTAATAAGTACATTCTAGTCTTACAAAACATAATATTTATTTATTTAGGTTTCATCTCTCAAAAGGGTTGTAATAAACTACCTGCAACTCAAAGTATTTAACCCATGATTCTGAATTATGGGTATAATCCTTCGAGTTGATGGTGGTTACATTTACAACCCGTATGGTTTTCAGCTAAACTGCAAAGCTGCACTTCCTATTTAATATAGATAATCTAACCAAAAAGCTAAGCTACAGTACCTAAAGCAAGCTAGCAGTAGAGAGCTAAAACACCTATATCGGTAGGGCTATTCCAACCGAAGTTTAGTTAATCAACCTAACCATTTTGTAATATTAACTAAATAATAAGGTTACTACATCTAAACAGTTTTGTTTTTCTAACCAAACACTACAAAATGGTTTAGGTATATAATTTTTAGTTTAGGTAACACAACTAAACACAAAAAGCTGTCTCAACCGATTAGTTTAGCTAGAATATCTGAATCGTTAAGCTGTCATAAATACAGTTTAGGTAACACAACTAAACACAGAAAGTTAAAAAGCTGTCTCAACCGATTAGTTTAGCTAGAATATCTGAATCGTTAAGCTGTCATAAATAAACTGCTGTTTAGCAAACAGTAGCTAAAAGTTCGGCAGTCACCACAGCAACTAAACTGTTTAGTAGATAATTACTGAAAATTTTGTAAAAAGTACCTAAACATTTCTTTCAGTGTACGGCCTCCGTGGTCTAGGGGTACCCTTGACTAGAAATCCGGAGGTCGCGGATTCAAATCCCGGCGTGCGAAAGTAAATTTTATTTGATTCATTTATGTTATTTCACAAATTATTAATTTAAAATAACATATAGTCTATTTGCTGCATGTTCCAGAGAGGAAGATATGGTGTAAAGACAACCATAAGAATTGAAATGGCTTTAGCCATGTTTGGTGATCAGATCTGAATAGATACTCACATACCATCTCTCTCCTCCTTCATCCTCCTTCCTCTCTTTCTCCTCTCCATCTCCTTCCCCTCCACACTATCTTCAGCCTCACAATATACTAATATACCCCAATTGGGGATTCCATAGTCTCACTAGCTCCAGATGGTTGGGAGCAGTTGAGACTGTGTAAGGTATTCCATAAAAAAAATCCCGAGTGATGCGTAAAATTATTGAAGTTAAATTTTCCATTGGAAATTTGTTTTTTTTATTGTTTCGTTACCTACATTTGATAAATGTAATTTTTAAAGTTTACTTTCTTTAGAAAGATTTTTTTTCTTTCGGAAGGTCTTATTTGCCGTGAGCCTATTATTTATGTTGATTATCGTTAGTAAAATATTATTTTTTTAAATACTTTCAGCTCTTAAAATCCTAAAATTATAATATCCCGCGATTTGGGTTATGGGTGTGCGCTATTTAACATTACATTTATTGTTGTTAGTCGTTTGCCTAGTTGGTTTTATTGTAGTTCCTACATCAAAATATGTTTAGTGTTTTTTATGTGACTAAAAAAAACAAAAAATCAGAAACTTTTAATTGAATGAATTCAAAATTGAAATATTTGGACTTCGTTTTCATCAGCGATCTCAGCAGTGATAACGGACAAAATATGTGTCGTTAATGTCTTTCTATCAGACTATGAGGACAGTCGACTTTTTGCACATTTCCTTTTTCTGGCTCTTTTGTTGTATTTCTTGAATAAAAATAAGTTTTAATGCACTAATATAATTTATTAATACTCATTTGAGGTAAAAGTCTTAAGTTTGTAAATAAATAATTTTATAGATAAATAATAAATGAAGCATCCTGCATATTTGCTTAGCAAATTCAAGAAGTACATGTAAAATATGGTGAAAAGCCTATAAATGACATAATTTTAAGACTTACCTTTCTATTTGAGCTACTGTTCTAAGGTTTATTGATTCTGGAGTCGGTGAAGTCATTTTTTAGTTCAATAACAGTATAAATTCGCAATTAAACGTATTTTTAGTGGAACAATTTCGTTGTTAGAAAACAACTAAAAATCAACATGGCCGCACATTTTAACTAGCCGGCTCCTGATTGGTTGACAGTAGAGATTGAACATTCAAGACCTCAACCTTCTGCGGGATGTTGAACAAATATCTATGAACTTTTAAAAAAATATTATATTCATAACTTTGAGTGTTTGAATGTTCAATATCCAGGAGATTGAACAAATAAGAACTGAAACATTGTTCCGTGAGTGGATATTGGCACTCGAAAAATGCTTAAAATGTCACTTAAAAACCAAAAAATATGGTTTTCTTGAACTTCATTATTGCGCAATAGGCGTATTGCCAATATACATATTGGCATTCATAACTCAGTTTTGTAAAAAAATGTCTATTGAACATACAAGAACTAGGACAGCGAAATGTTCACATTTTTCTTATGCCAATAAATCAGTCAATCAATTAATAATTTGTCTTCTTTAAAGAAAAAAAACTATTCATAAATAATACCAGTGGTTGCTAATGACATATTCCCGCCTTATCTATTCTATGATCTTTAACATAGAATCTATGAAACAGATCAGTTAGAATAGTTTTTCTTAGAATGGAATCCTAACGTTAAACTTTTACTTTATTCTTTTCTATATTGAACTACTAATTCCGGTTTAATTTTTTTTTTATTAATGTTCTCCTTCTAACATAAATACCAGTATATATGCATATACATATATATATTTTTTATGTAGATTTCATAGTTAAAGTAATTTCTAAAGTTTGTATTTTTCAATGCCTGCTAAAATGATAAAAAACTGGCGGGGTACGCATGATATCATAAGTACCTCGGTTTTGTCAGTTAACAAGTATGGTCCAATACCACTCGGGATGGTCAGGGCATATGTCATCTTTGCGAATGCTTTGGTTTTAGGAAAGAAAATTCTGAGAAGGAAAAACGTATGTGAGTAAAAATCTTGGGGTTAGTGAATCCAAGAGTGACAGGCGTATTAATCCATCCCTCCCACTGCGTTGAAAAGTAATGGGTTGAGAGAGTCTGGATGGAGAAGTTAAAAGGTCTCCCTCAACTGACCTCTCCCGAGCCCACCGCGCAGCTGGTGGCCAGTAGTATCCGCCGCCAATCTCACGAACCTGGGCGCATGTTTGTGAGCACCAGATGCGTTATCCATTCAGGATATTGCGACAGTGCTCGGGCGCTTGGTAAATTGTTTTAGTGCAGCGAACTACTTGGGGTGACCTATGGCAAAGGTGTCAGTTATATCGGTATCTATACCTGCCTTCCAATGAGTTGGTTATGATCTCTGGGTGCCCAAGCGGAAGAAGATTGGAGCATGATAGGAAGCCATGAGGACTAGAGAAGAACGCATATAGACAGCAACCAGTGAAGAGCATCAATTTAAAAAAAAAATCCTAAGATGCAGGACGGTGATAAAAATTTGGGAAGAATTTACAAGCCAATGAGAAGATATGATATCAGGTAAAGAGGTCACAGGGTTCAAATACCAGCAAACACAAATAATTAATATGAAGAAATATAAACGGTGCACAGAAACTCGTAGGGCAAAAGCGGGAATCTGGTGAATTACATTTGGTGAGTCCGAAATAGTTTTTTTTTTAAATTTCTACTATTTTATAATCTACTGTTTATAATTAATTGTCGTACTTATAAAATGCGTCGGTAGTAGGCTCGACTCGACACTAGAAATGCCTTTCATTTAAATTTGATTGGAAACCAATGTCGCCACTGACATAGTACCTTTTGGTTCTAGTCCATTCAGCACGCGCTCTGCCTCTCTTTAACTTGCCTAACATCTTATATCGCCATCTCATTTGATCGAAATGACAATTTGACAATGATGTCGAAGAACAATTCTATTTGAATTTTAAGCAAAAAATGGTCAGAATTTGGATCAAGAAAAACATTTCATTTGTTGTGTTCTTCTTCGTTCATGTCCGACTACAGTAGATTCTTAACCCTTAAGTTATTAAAAAAATATGAAAAAGTTTTTATTTAATGTCAAAAATGTTATAGGTAAGAACCACCCAAACGACTAAAATAATGTTCCCAGTTTCCCGCTTGTACAACTAGTTTCCGTACACCGTGTACAAGATTAGGTAATTATCAAATAATGATTTGCAAGAAACCATGTGTGACGAATCAAATTTCGTCACAAATAAATTTGAGTTATAAACTGAGAGTGTCCCGCAGTGTGCGCCCAAAGACAAGTGTTGATAGACGGGGGTTTTAAAGAAAGAAGTGAGTGGTGCGGGGTAGGGCGACGCGGGGTAGGGCGACAGGTCCTACGAGAGGAACCAAACAGTCAATATCGAGGCGGGAGAGAGAGGAGACCGAGACAGGAGTGGTGGTGAAGCACGCGTTCCCCGTCCAGCGATGTGATGCTGGGCGGTGGATGAAGAAGTTACAGTCGAGTTAGAGAAAGTGATTTTCAAGATATGTTATCCTTCTCCCAGCCACGTAATGCTGGGCGTGAGGCGAAGAAAGTGCGGTGATCAGACGCAGCCGGGAGGCGAAGAAAGTGCGGCGACAGGACGCGGCCGGGAGGCGAAAAAAAGCGCTGTGACCAGACGCGGCCGGGATGCCTGAGCTGCAGAACTGCAGAAGCTGCCATCTAGGACTTCGGCCTTACTAAGGCCAACGAACAGAACCAACTCAGTGACAACAGTGTAGTAACTGTGAACAATGACAATGTGAATAATGGAGAAGTAATCCGAACCATATGACAACTAGTTAAGTTATAGATGTAAGTAGATCTAAGTATAATTTAGATTTAGTATTAACACTTGACAAACCTAATTATAATAGAGACTCATAATTAATAGATGTTATTAATTAAATTCACCTACATAGTCCCCACCCAAGCAACCCGAATTGGTGAGATGGCAGAGTATACGGCTGAAGAGGTAAGTATAAAACAGCAATATATTTAAGTATTATTCTGAGCTAGCTGCGGACAATGTGTTAATGAGATTGACACACTTGATTAATTTGTGCAAATCACAATTAGTATCATTATTTTTAAAGAGATATTAAATTGGCAGTGGCGGCTCTAGCACTTCTTAGATGATAGGACTGACATTTTTTACATGTAAGCAAATATTGGAATCTCACTACTCGGAGAATAAAACAAACATTTTCCAAAAAAAAAACCTTCATGAACAAGCCATGCACCCAATCAGATGTATAAACATTAAATAAATTAAAAACTTTAGGTGTAGAGTGTGTAACAATTTATATGGTATAATAAAAATAATGCAATATCTTTATCTTAAAGATCGACGATTGATTTCATTCATGCACTTCATTCATTTAAGATATATTTCCAGATAATAATAAAAAATAATTTTAAAAACACCCTTATATAACAAAACTTCCTCCTTCTTCTGGCGCTTGTAAAATTAGATTGTTAAAGTTAATTTTAGTTATAAGTTTCTAAATTATGTAAAATGTACCATGGAATTTAATGTACCATCTATCACAGAATTGTATAAGAGAATCGCCTTATATCAAATTTATAAAGAATATTTTATTTATAAAATTCACCCCTTAGATAGCATAAGCAATAGATTCAAAACTAATGGCTTAATAGCCATTCCTATGCTTAGAACGACCACGGCTCAGCACCACTATTCGTATTTAGGTGTAAGATGGTACAATATATTATTGTCCAAAAATAAAATTAGTGTAACCGAAACTGTGAATTATGAACAATTCAAAAAATTAATTAAGTCCCTAAAATTGGATACTGATATATTGTACTCCTAATTTTCTTACACTTACTCAATTTGTACAAAAATATATATATATTAATTTAATTGTCTAAAAACTATTTTTCTAATTTGTTTACCTGATATATTGTACCCTTAATTTCCTCACGCTTTCTTAATCTGTAAGAAGATATATTATTTTAATTATCTTTAAAAAGACACTTTTCTAATTTGTGTACCTATGTTAATATTATGGTTGTATTTATATCAAAAGTTTTTGATTATTGTTTAAAAAATCATTAGAACTAAATGTAAATACTCCTCCCATAAACACGAGCTCCTGGAGCTCAACTTATGGAGTAGTAGAATAAAAAACGAAAAATCTATACATCTGTCTGCATATTGTTATCATTTATAATGTTAAATAATTTACAAGTAATAAATAAAAAAAATAAAAAATATATATATATATATATTTTATTAAGATAGTAGTTATAGGCCTTAGTCGTAAGTCACTAGATATAAGTCTCAGACGTAAGTCACTAGTTTTAAGTCAGTAGTTCTAGTATTAACTATTTAAGAAATATGTTTGTACAGCGCCCTTGAGGTGATTTCTCACGAAAACGGGGCTATATAAATTAACCAAATATTATTATTATCTTTCAAGATTAATCAAACACGCGCGATTCCTGCTGACATTTTTTCTGTTGCGTTCCATATATACATACTTTTATACAAGCGGCGGACAACCTTTCAATGTGGATGGAATTATATACGAATACTAAATATAATATTTAGTAAAAGTCCCACGGAAATTGTACACGGAAAAATGACACCCGTGCTAATTCTCTTCGGTGCCGTAGTCACAAATGAACGAATTTTCGTAGCCCATAATATTATTATTGCTATCAGGTAATATTATAATTGCATTCCTGATGTAGTTTTATTTTTAGAATAGTCTTAATCTTTGAATTTGTGTTTTGATCAATTTTGTCCTCTAAATATGAGCTTTCGTAGTGTAAAGTTTTTTATAGAGTCTTGGGAGGTCATTTAATCAAAATGTTGCCTGTTTGATACAAATTCTGAAATGGTATTCATCACACGTGCTAATTAGTTTATAGAAACAAATCATTATTTACTTTTATTTAGGACAAGAAGCTATTGCTGAGAAAATATTTTTTAATTCAATATCAGCCAAATTTAAAGGAATAGGGAAGTTAACCATCCATGAAATCTTTTAAAATATCAACTACAAACATCCATTCCACGTCGCAAGCGAGCGAACCAGATTGGTAGTTAGGTACTCTCAGTATCGCCCTGGTGAAAAACTATTTTTCAGAATTGAAACGTGGCTTAAAATGGCTTTAGCCGTGTTTGGTGATCTGATTTGAATAGCCAGATTCTTCCCCACCTCCTTTCCATCCGAATACACCTCCGTGGCTTCGGTTAGCAGGGAGCAGTTGGGACTCAACTTGAGAATTTTTCAATAAAATTCTTTTTTTTTTATTGTTCTTTAAAGTTTCTTCCAATTAAGCAGTTTGTCAACAGATGTACATGTTCAATTACAGTGTAAATATGTATACATAATATTATTACTAATTATAAATATACATAATGATGTTGCTACTTATTAGATATTCAGATTATTATTTTTGGCACACAGCCTAAAATAACACTTAAGTCTACATGCTAATAAATAACAACTATTGATTGATAGTAATGATTAGTATAAAGTATTTCTACTTATGAGCCATGTTTTCAGCATTTATCTGATTCTATTTGGGAATTAACATTTTTTTTATTTTACTTGGCAACATGTTGAACGTTTTGGGCACATTATATTCTAGGGTTCGCTGTCCATATTTACTGTTATATTTTGGAAAAAGCATACCTTCACACTTTATGAACCTAGTGTTGTGTTCATGTTCCATTATATTTTCATATTCATAGTCATAGTAAGGCAAAATATTTCACAATCTGTTTCACAAATAAAAAATAATATTCCAAAGTAACAGTTACGTAATATTGGTCATATTTTTCTGATAGCACTAATATTCTATTAAAATATTTTGACAAAGCATACTGAGAAAACTCCTTTATTTATGAGACACAAATTTTCTAAAAATTCAATTAATTCGAAAACCGTGGGAATTTTACAAAACATGCTACCCAATTAATTATTGGAACGGCCTTAGAGTCCCCAAACGGTTGAAAGGTTATTAACCACTTACCGCACACCCTGTATATTGCTATCCAATAAATATATGTTTTACTGAGGAATATTTAAAATTCGCACATTTAAGTTAGTAAAAATTATGTAACTAATAAAATTAAAACGTGTAATCAGTAATCACCCATAATGTATAAAGATCACCGAATATCAGCCAAGTTCAGTTCTCTGATTGAAATTAAACTGGAAAGAAAGTGAGTGCTTTCTGACATCATTTTTGTAATTGTTATTAATTATTCATGATAATAAAATTTTTTAAGTGATTTGTGAAAAAAACTCAAACGGTACGGTTTTTGAACTTGTTCCCTATCCAGATTTTGCGCAGTCAATATTTATTTTTTTAAAGAAACACAAGCATTGCCGGGTTACGAATCACCAGACAATATTTGAAAATCTCCTATTATCACCACAGTAAGTGGAAAATGTTGCTTGTGCCGTGATGGATGACATACATAGCTATTCGAGGAATTGAACTCACGACTCCTGGGTGGGACCCAGACACGATTCCAACTCAGCTATTGACCGGTTGAAGTTGCCAAGTTCTTAACAATCAACATCTTGACAAATAATATTGCATTAATCGTAGTTAATAAAATTATCACCCGGTATTGCATATATTTTTTTAATTTCGTTCACGATAACGTATATTATGCTGCATATAAACTAGAGAGAAATTTACCGCGAGCTGAGCCACAAATTATGGAAAGGAAATAAGCAACGGGCGCAAAACGCCGCTTGCGGTTGCTTTATTCCTTTCCCATAATTCGTGGCTCGGCTCGCGGTAAATTTCTCTAGTTTATACGCAGCCTAAGACGTGTCTTCAATTATGAAAAATATGTATAACTGTGAATTACCACTACGGCAATCTTGTTCTCATATTTAGTAAAAGGATGCAATACTTTCTATAAGTCAGCGAATTTTTCAAAACATTTTTACATCGTGGAAAATATACAGAAACTATGTATGGATGCTGAAAGAATAAGTCCGCACGTAGGACCGCTATAAGATTAATTATTATCAAACTTTTATTGTGAATTTATTATCGGAAATTTATTTTTGAGATTAATTAAAATATTGCACTATTTACGAGTCCCCTACAAAAAGGATAACCTTTGTTGTTGATATGAAAATAAATGAAGCGCCGGAGGTGTCTGAAATAATCTTTCCTATTTGGCTGAGTTTAAAAATCAATCTCAGTATCCCACATAAAAAATTAATGATAACTCAAATTTCCTCAAGTCAGCGTTCCTTCTAGATTTGGTCACTCTTCTCAGTGGAGTGTCTGCAGAGTGGAGATGGTCCGGAAAGGTGGCGGTGGTCACTGGAGCCAGCTCTGGTATTGGAGAAGCCATCGCCTTGACTTTAGCAGACAAGGGAGTCATCGTTGTTGCATTGGCTAGAAGAATAGAAAAGCTTAAGGTATATAATTGACCAAATAATCATATTCCCAATTGCCACCTCAGGAGGCAAATGCAGCTGTTACGAGTTGAAAACACCAACAGCTAAAGGAAATATGAAGAGGATGAAGACACTCTAAATCACTAATTTACAAGATATACTAATTTACGCATTCAAAAACCAGGACAACTTTACACAGACAAACTCAAACAGACTCACAAGATCTACATTACAACATATGTTACACCAACCTACAACTAAAACAACTTTTGGACAAAGAAATATGCAGTATTATTCTATAAAATTATTTAATGTCCTCCCTTTTGAAATAAAAAAAACATTAAAAAAATAACTGACTTCAAAAGAAACATTAAGAAATGGAATATGGATAAGGGAAGGATGAATATAGATATAATTTTGCAACCCAACAAAGACTAAAGCTTGTATTATGTTTTATTTTTCTCTAAATATTGTTTTTTAATTTTCTATATAGTATTTTAACATATTCACTTAAACTATTTCAAACACATAACCATGTACAATGTGACCTTAGAACGGGGTACCCCAGTAAGGACACATTATCTTATATAAAAAAAATTGTTAAATAAAAACAAACAAAAAAAATCATTTACATTGCCAATCCCTCTTGCCAGTCAGATATCTGGGAAGAACTACCTTGTAGAATCGGGGTATAGGTATAGCCGAATACCGAATGACAACTTTGGTAGATTTTTTAAAAGAGACTTCTCTAAGGAACAAGTCAAAGCATGGGAAAAATAGGTTTATTGCCAGTGTTTTAAGATCTTTCTTCATGAACACAAACTTTGTTTAGATTAGCTTCCATATTTTTTGGGTTCTTAATATTCTTTTCAAGATCTTCGGAAATCTTGAGCATCAAGATTCTCAGCTTTGCTCTCATCAATTTCTGATGAAAATTGATGATGCGGGCATTCTTCTACTAAAATATTGGCAGTATGCACTACAAGGCAGTGCAGTAAAAAGACTAGGCAATACAACGCCTAGTCTTTTAGACCCCGCCTTTTGCATCAAGTGGATACAACGGCTGTGATAACACATTACCTTTAGAATAGAAATTAGAGATTATGGGGCAGTGAGAACACTGAGAACCTAATCCGTCTCAGCGGGGTTCCTAATAAACTATTGAAACTTATTATTTTCACATACACTATCCTCCAGAACTAATGGAACTATCCATGCAATTCAGGGCGACTTCGGCAAGGAAGAAGATATACTTTCAGTTTTCAGGGCTATTGAAGAGAAACTGGGAGGTGTCGACATCCTCATCAATAATGCTGGCACCGCCAAGCAAGGAATGTTAAGTGGTATGCTTGATTTACGTATATATTATTCTGTCTAGCCGGTTTTGACTTTTTACGGACTGTTTTAAATAAATTGTTACAATGCACTTACCACTACTTCTAGTTCAAAGCGACCATTTTCATTATTTCCATAATTAAAATTTAGATAATGAACGATTTTTTTGATCGAACTGTGTCTCAGCAGGCTGGCAAATCCATTTAGTCCTAATTCAGTGAACATTGTTGATGCGCTGCTGTATCCTCTGTATCCAAATATGATTCTGCAGCCGTCATTATATTGGATTCGGAGTCGTTTCATCGAGCAAGTTCAGTAGTGACACCATGTCTCACAATTATACAGGCCAGTATAGAATGCGTTGAACAATGTTTTTTTAAGAGGATTGCTGCATTTGTAAAATCTGCAGGCAATCATATTAGACACTATGCTGAGGCTTTTCCTTTGTCGTTCGGTATTGCCATCGTCCGATAGGTCTTGATTAATAATGTGCCTCAAATACTTTTACATTCTTACATGGATTTATTTGAATGCCTAAGCATGCCAAAGACAAAATAAGACGTAATTCTTTCTAATGTTTTTAAAAATGTTTTTATTTTTATTTTAGAAGGTGCAACCGAGGACTTCAAGGCAGTTCTAGGTCTGAATGTGCTAGGCCTGACGATTACCACGAGGGAAGCTCTCAAAACACTGAGGAAAAGAGGCGACAATGGTCATATTATCAACATTAACAGGTCAGTCTGTTCTTCACTTACCTTTGACTATTTCTATTTTTATTTGTAAGTGAAAAAGTTTGGTAAAAACCTATAGATTTTTATAGTTTTGGCAATCAGGGACTTTTAAAAAATCTGTAAAAGCCATAGACGTACCATCAGTGGTAAAAGCCTAATAATTCCAGTATTCCAATGTATTGCCGCCAGTCTAATTTGAATTGTCAGGTAGTGTAACTAACTAGCCATCACGCTGTAGGCAGAGAGAATGGACCGCCAAACATCTCGGTCTTTGCACACACTCTTTACTTCATTCATATTCATACAGCATACCATACATACAATACATACCCTTTTGTTATTCTTACTATTGATATGTCCCTACTCAAGTACTTGATTGTGAGATATCTTCATCGGGCGTCCCCGACTTCTTCTTCCATTAACTTTCGCATCATATAGGTATTCTCTTAACACTCCTTTCTGTGCTCATTAGATCTATAAGCCCAAACCGGCATAGCGTCCCTTTCTTAATCATTTAATTTATGGTTGATTACTGAATTTTAAGTTCAACATATTCTGAATTTCAAATGTGCAAAGTATGAATGTATTAGTTTTTGGAATTCTAATAAATTAGTCCTAGTTAAAGTCCGGTGATGAGTTTTTTTACTAGTACAAAAACCAAAACATTGGATATTGCCTACCACTTTCCCAAGGCGTTCTAAGGAAACAGATGGTTTTCTCATTCACCGTACACGTCAAGACTCTAATGTTTTATTTATAAAGGAAGCTACTTTTTATAAAAATTAATCTAGATCCCCAATGTCCAGGCATACAGTGTTAGTAGGCAGTATGCGAGTGAGTACATGTTGTTAGTTATATAATGAAACAGTACGTTTTTTTACATTTTTTCAAGTTTATACACAATTTAACACAAAAATAACGTTATTCTACCTTTTTGCATGTTTAAGCACAATTTTACACAAAAAACACGTTTTTCGACAAGTGTTGAGGTTTTATGAGGTTTTTACACATTTTGCATGGCTTTCAATATTTTTCAGTGTTTTTCGTCGATTTACGGTGTTTTAGACCATTTTTTTTGTTTTAACACAATTTTACACAAAAATAACGTTATTCTACATTTTTTCATGTTTTAGCACAATTTTACACAAAAATAACGTTTTTCAACAATTTTTCAGGTTTAACGACTATAATCCACATAATTTTGGTTTTTCTACAAATTTGGAGGATTTTTGACTTTTTGACACATTTTGCATGGTTTATCAATAATTTTCGTTGTTTTTCGTCGATTTACGGTGTTTTAGACCATTTTTCTTGTTTTAGCACAATTTTACACAAAAATAACGTTTTTCTACAAATTTTGAGGTTTTATGACGTTTTTACACATTTTGCATGGTTTTTCAATATTTTTCAGTGTTTTTCGTCGATAAAAGGTGTTTTAGACCATTTTTCTTAGTTTAGCACAATTTTACACAAAAATAACGTTTTTCTACAAATTTTGAGGTTTAACGACCATAATCCACATTATTTTGGTTTTTCTACAATTTTGGAGGATTTATGACGTTTTTACACATTTTGCATGGTTTTTCAATATTTTTCAGTGTTTTTCGTCGATTTACGGTGTTTTAGACCAATTTTCTTGTTTTAGCACAATTTTACACAAAAATAACGATTTTCTACAAATTTTGTTTTTTAGACCATTTTTCTTATTTTAGCACAATTTTACACAAAAATAATGTTTTTCTTCAAATTTCGAGGTTTTATGACGTTTTTTCACATTTTGCATGGTTTTTCAATATTTTTCAGTGTTTTTCGTCGATTTACGGTGTTTTAGACCATTTTTCTTGTTTCAGCACAATTTTACACAAATATAAAGTTTTCAACAATTTTTCAGGTTAAACGACTATAATCCACATTTTTTCGGTTTTTCCACAATTTCTGAGGATTTATGACGTTTTTACACATTTTGCATGGTTTTTCAATATTTTTCAGTGTTTTTCGTCGATTTACGGTGTTTTAGACCAATTTTCTTTATTTAGCACAATTTTACACAAAAATAACGGTTTTCTACAAATTTTGAGGTTTTATGACGTTTTTACACGTTTTGCAGGGTTTTTCAATATTTTTCAGTGTTTTTCGTCGATTTACGGTGTTTTAGACCATTTTTCATGTTTAAGCACAATTTTACACAAAAATAACGTTTTTCTACAAATTTTGAGGTTTAATGACGTTTTTACACATTTTGCATGGTTTTTCAATATTTTTCAGTGTTTTTCGTCGATTTACGGTGTTTAAGACCAAATTTTCTTGTTTTAGCACAATTTTACACAAAAATAACGATTTTCTACAAATTTTGAGGTTTTATGACGTTTTTACACATTTTGCATGGTTTTTCAATATTTTTCAGTGTTTTTCGTCGATTAACGGTGTTTTAGAACATTTTTCTGGTTTTAGCAAAATTTTAAACAAAAATAAAGTATCAGTGTATCTACGATTTACGATGTTTTAGACAGTTTTTTCTTATTTTAGCACAATTGTACACAAAAATAACGTTTTTCTACAAATTTTGAGGTATTATGACGTTTTTACACATTTTGCATGGTTTTTCAATATTTTTCAGTGTTTCTACGATTTACGATGTTTAAGACCATTTTTCTGGTTTAAGCAAAATTTTACACAAAAATAACGTTTTTTCAATATTTTTCAGTGTTTTTCGTCGATTTACGGTGTTTTAGACCATTTTTCTTGTTTTAGCACAATTTTACACAAAAATAATGTTTTTCTTCAAATTTCGAGGTTTTATGACGTTTTTTTCACATTTTGCATGGTTTTTCAATATTTTTCAGTGTTTTTCGTCGATTTACGGTGTTTTAGACCATTTTTCTTGTTTAAGCACAATTTTACACAAATATAAAGTTTTCAACAATTTTTCAGGTTAAACGACTATAATCCACATTTTTTCGGTTTTTCTACAATTTCTGAGGATTTATGACGTTTTTAAACATTTTGCATGGTTTTTCAATATTTTTCAGTGTTTTTCGTCGATTTACGGTGTTTTAGACCAAATTTTCTTGTTTTAGCACAATTTTACACAAAAATAACGATTTTCTACAAATTTTGAGGTTTTATGACGTTTTTACACGTTTTGCAGGGTTTTTCAATATTTTTCAGTGTTTTTCGTCGATTTACGGTGTTTTAGACCATTTTTCATGTTTAAGCACAATTTTACACAAAAATTTTTAGACCATTTTTCATGTTTAAGCACAATTTACACAAAAATAACGTTTTTCTACAAATTTTGAGGTTTTATGATTTTTCAGTGTTTTTCGTCGATTTACGGTGTTTAAGACCAATTTTCTTGTTTTAGCACAATTTTACACAAAAATAACGATTTTCTACAAATTTTGAGGTTTTATGACGTTTTTACACATTTTGCATGGTT
>JAIUSX010000370.1:0-22843 GCA_026573805.1 Hesperophylax magnus | reverse complement strand
TACCCTTTCACAACATTAAAATATTGAAGACCTTATGTTATGGCGAAGTTCTAAAAAATCTTTTGTGGAAATTCTCACTTATTTTATTATGTGCACCTATCAACAATAAAATACCGAAACAACAAATCACTTAAAATTGTGCATGGATCTAAAATGGTTTACTTTAAAACAAGCTTCTTAAAATGTACCTCAAAAAATATTATAATGACAAAACGGTTTGTAAATTATATTATATACTTATCAATATTATCTATGACAAAATTAGGCAAATATTCAAATAATTTTCTAGTCAAGAGAGTCTTCCATTTCTTCGTCATACTGGGGTGCGTTCAGACATAATAATCCGTTACGGTTGTAGCACATGGCAGAGCAGGTAAATCCAGATTTTCTGCAGCCACAGTAATTTTCACATCCAGACTTGCAGGAACAGGACACCAGAGAAAGAAGGTCATCAGGAGCAAATGGTTTCAAAAATTTCTTCTTTCCACCATTTTCATTTACATTTTCGTACCTCCATCCCCAGTTTATAGGATTTAGTTTGTTTCCTAACCAAAACTGTACTTGCAAATAAACTCTCAACAAATGTTGATGACACGATTCTGAAGTAGGTGGTAGTTTTTCCAAGTCAAATTTAGATTTAAAAGCTGATTTTGTCGTTAGTCTGGTAAACTTATAGTATCGAGCTTCGTTTCAATTAGAGTAACTACCAAGACCATACATGGCGAGAGCGAATTTTTCTCCATTTTGCAACAAGTTCTCTTCAGTTGCATCTTTTTCCTGAAATGCATCATGTTTTTCATCATGTCAACAGCTTTTATCTTTCCTAACCTATATAAAGATGGGGTCGTATCACAACCCGTAATGGCATGGGTAAATAGCATGTGTTTTCGAATATCTTTGTGTAACATTATAGGTTTCTCTATGATGTAGAAAGTAAGGGGCCTTTCCACCAACATCTTTACAGAAAAAAAATAGATTTTCCTTCAGGAACAAGACTTACAAGTAATACCAAAAGATCACTATCCGTGCCAACAACAATCACTTTTGAGAAGATGTTGAGTTGTTCGATGCCGGTTAGTACAATGTCAATATCGGCATCACCTGCGGCCGTGACTGTTTTCAAACCAGATTCACTAAATTTATGACACAGTGCTTCAATCATTATTTTTGTTGTTTTTCTTGTTAGATAAGAAAGCTTCCTTCTTAGTCAAACAACGAGTAGTGGAGTTTAATTAAATATCGCAAGATGAGTTCTTAGCTGACCTTCGTCTTTGCTCTTCATATTTTACAGTTGGTTCTTCAGGGTATCCATCGAAAACGACAAGAGAATGTTTGCCAAATTTAGTGTCTCCAAAAATAGTTTCAGTTTGCCAAACAAAAGAGTGTAGGAGGTATCCCCCATCGATGACTATTGCAGCATTTTCCAAATCAACTTCGTCATGAATACTTTCGCTAAATACTTTCGCCATACATGATTTTGTTCCTTTACGAAGGGAGACTTCATCAAAAATAGAAGGGGTCTTGAAGCCAATTCATATCCAAGTAGGTTGAAAGCTTGCTAGGACTATCACTAATGCACAGTATTCTGTTAAATAGCTGCTGGGGGTTTACTGCAACTTGTCTCGTCCTAACAGTTGCTGATTTGAATCTTGCTGGGTAGTAATCATGTCTTTCCTTTTTAGTTGTATATCTCCAAAATTAAATCCTATCAATTTTTGCATAGCTGCCAGGCCCACCTCATAAGCGTTATCACAATTGACACTATTATCTGAAATAAACCCTGAAGATAAAGACACCAGGAGGGCGATTCTCGTTCTACTTAACGACACTAAAATCGTCCTTACATTCAAATTAACGATTTTTCTCAGTTTATTCGTATGAAGCGATTCCGGTTCTCTCGATGACAGATGGAATCCTTAGATTTTCGATTGCGCGCCAAAACTTTTAGCCTTACGCGAAGGGTACCCCTAGACCTGTCTTTCGGCGGCCGAACGCTAGCGTTCGCGGAGAATTTGCTTCATTTAATTGTGACGTTTTGACAATTAGCAATATTTGCGTAGTTTTAACAAGAGAAAACTTAATATTATCGTAAGTATTGACTGTAAACATGATTAGTGACTTGTTTGTGGCACAATGATGCTATTAAATGAATTGAATCAGGTAATTGCGATGTTTGTAAATTACGTAACATGTCGAAAGCCAGATAAGTGATTTAATTTACAATAAACTACACATACCATTGAGGATTTCTACATAAATAATAATTTAGTTTCAGATAAAATGGCTGCAGAATGGCTGGCGCTCGAAATTGTGGGTTTTGAAGTTAACCACAACGAAATAAGAATCCCTTTCATTCTTAAATCAACTTGGGTGATAGTTAGCGCCATTCGGCAGCGTTAGTTTGACAGCAAACGTCACTTTAGAAGTGGTGAATCTGTAACAAAGTCATTACTATCCAGCGAGGTAAGTACCTTTTCACAAAACGTAAATCTTCGATAAATGGCTTATTTATGTCATTCATAAATAAAATAAGCAGTTATTAAAATGCATTATAATACAAAGTATTTGTTTTTTTAAGTTTTAGTTAGAAACCTTGCGTCACTTAATTATATTTCACCAATTTGTGTTTTCAATAATCTCTTAACAATTTCGTAGATGCTCTTAACCACGCTTCTTTAGGATTTTTTACTAGGTCTCTCCAAAATCGAACTTGTAAGGCTATCAGAAGAACGAGAATCGCTTAATAGTTAAGAAAAGATGTTACAAGCGACGGACAGCTAGCTTTCGCAAACGATAACAGTCGTTGACGAATGCTATCATTTAGCTTAAGGCTAAAAGAACGAGAATCGCCCTCCAGCTCCCCCGAGAGCTTGGTGAACGGGCTGTGCTGTCTTAGCCATGATGTATATTTTCCTATATCTAGCTCATCCCTTTTCTTCCGTGATTCGCGCAGCTCAACATGCTGTTCAGTAAAATTAAATTCTATACCGATGAATTCTTCAATGCTCTCTTGCACTTTCACGTAGTAAGTGGTTCAAAGTTTCCACTTTGACAAAGCGCTGTCAGTGATTCCGCGCCCAAGTGTCAAACCTGCTACTGACTTCATTGGTCGCATGAGACACTGCTCGATGATCATGTCCGTCCACGTACCGGACCAATATCTGTCGCTTCTTCTTATTGTAAAGTACCCATTTTCAGTGAATAGTTTATATTCTTCTTTAGTTATTCTTGATTCGAGTTGCAGCATACTTTGAACGTACATATGTGATGATTTTGCGTATAGTAAATGTCCTGCCGGGTGGAAAAATGGAAGCAAATCAACAATAGTATTTAGGTGCATTTTCCGATTCCCGGACTTCTCTGCAAATATAAATCTAAGCATGAGGTCGATGCAATGTAGAAGGTAAAGCCACAACTTGGCAGTCCTACTCGATGATTCCTTAATCCTGTCTTCACTTGCTTCTACTGAGGAATTTAGATTGTCATCATTATTAACCTCCTCCATATCTTTTCTCCACGTAACTAAATATTGATACATATTTTCTATTTGTCTTAATTTCCCATCAATATCTCGGTATTCTTCTCTCATTACGTGGACAAGAGACGCTGCTGTTAAAGTGTAGGCTCTGTTTGCCCGAGAATATTCATGTCCATGGAGCATGTGGGTTACTGTTGAGGACGCGTAAACTGATTCCCATAAATTTCCCACATACCTTTCTTTAAATAATAAGTAACAAACAATCATACAACATAATATGACTGTTTAGCCAGACCGAGGCACGGCGGTTGGTGGATAATGAAAGCGCTTCATTGTGCAGGGGAAAATATTTATATTACCCCCCTCCCCACTGAACTAAAACTGGTAAATAACAATAAAACTCTTCAACGTTAGACGAATTTGTTATATAAAAAAAAAAACATGAATTAATCATCACTTTCCTTAGGCTTTTGTAATTTCTCGCTACGCCGCGATCCGCTGCGCGTTCGAGCCGCCGCGCGCCGTGCTCCTTATTAACAGCCTACGTGCCTTATTATAAATTAAAACCCATCATTTAATACATTATTTTATAGCTAAAAATATTGTCTACAAGTTTTGCTGATTTATTTATTTTCGTTAACAGGCTCAGAAAAAAGTTATGTGCAAATATATTCTGAAACACTATTTTAAAAACTGATATTGTTCCTTTACTAATAAATTGTAGAGATTGTATAGCTTTTCTCGCAAAAATGAGAGAATACAATTTTTTAGAATAACTAATTAAAAACTAAACGAAAAATAAATAATCTGATTTTATAAAACCATTAAGGAGATATTAGCGTATTCCGAAAGGCTTTGAAAAATATATTCAAGAGGGGGTGGGGAAGGAAGCACAAGGGGGAAAGTCGGGGACTTTTGTAAAAATACATGTCTAAAGGTCTTCTAACATCTGTGAAAAATTCAGCTTCCGGGGAATTAGTTCCGACACAAAACCTTCATTGACTGGGCTATACTGAGAAGGTGGCATATTTTTAACCAGACCCTTTATTTTCTAATCATGTATTCGTATCTAATTAAAATAATTGCGACAGCTGTAAGGCCATTTTTGTAAGGTTGATTGAACTTATCAACCAACGCCCAGACAGGTAACGAGTTTATACGAAATTCCTTGCAATTTCACAGTCGATGTATTAAAATTATCTAGGTAACTATTTGTCTCAACGCGAAAGCCTTTTTAGATCGAATCGATAATGATTTTAACTATCATAAAATTCTATATGAGATCTACCCTAATACCGTATTAATATGAGTAAGCACCGTATTGTAATTTAAAATGAAATATGGACATACAATACGCAATAAGCTCTTTGGCAGGACATGTCTGAAAAACTCATCCGACGAGCCACAGAACACAATTAACCGCTATCATTTTCTTCAAATATTAATTGACGGATCTTGTCTTATTTAGAATCTAGATATCATAGACAATAACACACATAATATTTTACTATCTATGAAAATTGTGCAAAGTGTACCTACCAAAAGGTCTAGCACGGACGGTCGATAAAGTCCTATGTGAATAAGATATTTACTATATTCGCTATCTACGGTCAATTAAATAAAAAAATTAGTGATTATTATTTTTATTTATTAACGATATTTGCGAGCACGGTCAACAATTGATAAGATATATTCCGACGGACGATAGACAAATTTTAGCGCGACCCCCACAAGATCAGATATGCTTCGGTTAACTGTCATTATACACAACTTTTTTTAATAACGTCGTTTGTTACGCAAAATAACAGGCTTATTAACGAACGGAGTTAAAATAACGAAGCTTTTAGAATTGAAAGAATTCATATATGCGGCAAGTTAAATCCGTTCAGTCCAATGACGCTACATTGGTTCGGGCTTGCTGAAACAAAAGTTGTGTTTTATTTTTTTATTTTTTTGTTTTAAATTGTAGAACTCCAATATTTTTTTTTAAATTTAATACAAATCAAAATTTAAAAAAAAATCTTCACATAGCGATTTGTGAAGACATAATCAACTACTTAACTCCATTTTTAGTGTCAAAAGTAAATGCGGACTGCCAATGCATATTTAGGGTAGTATTTTTATTCAACATTGCCAATTTATTAATATTTTTACGTAACTGTATCACGTTTGACGATTTGGAATGTCAGTGAATATCTCCAGTATTGCTAGCGCATGCCGATTTATGATTTATTGCGCTATCAATATCGGTCTGGCTATCAACAGCGCGAAAAAATCATCTGTATTTATGCCTATCGATCCACTGTGTTAGACTCCCAGGACGTACCTGAAAACTTTTACTATCGTTTCCTGGGCTTATTTGAAGTAAAAACTGCAGATTCAATTTTGGTCTCCGGTGACTTTTTTCTACTAAAATCATAAAAAACTCATTTGTTGCTTGGACGGTTACTTGGCAGAGTGGACTAGTGACGACATTTAAAAGAGTTTTTTTTCTTAATTTAAACAAAATAAAGATAGACAAACATTCCCAGGTTACTAATATCCTGACAATATTTAAAAAATCTCCTACTACCACAGTAAACGGAAAATTTTTCTCATGTCATTTTTTTATTTGTTTATTATTTGTGTTTTTTACAATAAAAATACAATGTTTACAAGTCACACTGTTTTAATTTATACTACACTTCCATTAAAAGCATTTGCTTGTGGATGGAAGAGGAGCGTAAATTTGGGTAAAAATAATATAACTAGGTCATAAAAAAATTAGGTTTTGTAAAAAAAATTACAAAATTAAAATCCGGGGATCATTCAATTTGGAAGGAAGAAAAAATATATATTATGGAGGATAAATAGAGTATAGTGGGATAATTTGTGAGATTTTCAAGTGAAACTTTGGGAATCAGTTTTTGTGTTAACGATTTCCCTAAAATATTTTTTTATATAGTTCAATATTTGTTTTTTATCATTAATCCTTCTAATTTCTTCTAGTAATTTATTAAAAAAATGTTTTCCTTGGTGGGTATAATGGTGCTGGGCAAAAGAAGTGTGTAGTTTAGGGCATGCAAATATATATTTAAGTCTGGTTCGATTTTCAGCTATGAATGAGTATTTATCTTTTTATTTTATAATTTGAATAATTTAATTTTTCATAAATAAGTATTTAAATGTAGGAACTTTGAATTCTTCGAATACGCGTTCAGTGAGGAAGTTTGGAGTTTTTTTAATATTATTTTTATTATGACTTTTTGAACAATTTCTATGGGGGTCAGGCTAGATTTCTAACTGCTCCCCAACTTATAATGGCATATTGCAGAACAGACTGTACTAATGCATAATGATAATGCAGGTCTTAGTCAGTTGAGGAATTAAACGTACGACGCCTGGGTGGGACCCAAACGTGATGCCAACTCAACCACTGACCGGTGATTTTTATTGACCATTTGAATCATATAAAAAAAAAATTTAAACCGAAGAAAAATTCACCTGAGACCAAAATGCAAAAAATATTTTTTACTCCAAATAAGCTCAAAAATCACTGATTTAAGTTCGTTCTTATACACTCTTTATGAAACTAATAAATATACATGTATTATTAGTATAACGCTTTCAGCATGATGTAATGCTCGCTTCCATTTTGTCTATTCTATGGTCTTTTTCATCTAACGATAGTTGAAGTCTTCACTTTCAATCGCATAGAAAACCTTTTCTCACTGATCTATTTGATGGATTCTATGAAACAGGTGGGATCCGACTTTGAACATAAAAATACACAGTTTTCACGGTTTTGAATATGGAATTGATACTCGTATCGTAAATACTAAGGGCGGTAGACGCAGACGGCAATTTTTCAGGCGGTATTACGTAAGCAGGTACCGGATAGTAGATAGCAGCCTGCTGGTGGCAGGTAACGTATAGTAGTTGTCTTTTAAAGCGGCGGCGGCCACAGGTGGTACTACAGGTAGGTACCACTGCAGTCTGGTGGGTACCTACTCCGCTACTTTCACTCTCCTCCGAGTCTGCGATCGCCCGGCCCCAACCAACAGGTGCAGGCAACCAAAACAACAGTCATATCATCCTAATATTATTTACGGATGTATCAAAACTTTTTGTTTGATATTCAAGTTGTATAAAATGTAACGTTTTTATTTGAGGCATTTAAGAGGAACGGTTGCGCGGCCTTTTTCACATAAAATTTAATTTTCAATTTGATGCCAAGCACTTAACAAAATTGATTTTTGACAGTACTAAAGTATAACAAGTATCTAGTACAAGAGTGACCTATTTGATAAATTTGTGTTTAAATATATTAAATTTAGGCCATGAAAGCATTCGATTTTTCATGATTTTCGAGTCATGGCAATGGCATGGAATTTTTTGTGATTATTATTATTTTTAAATATTGCCTAACCTATTGTGTTAATAGACTATCTATCCATATGTATTAACTAATTAATTTTTATAAAATAAATAAAATATTTGGCGGGCAGGCGGCGGCCGCATGGCGGACATGTTTTTTAAATAAATCTACAGTTTTATTCCGAGATTGATAAAATTTTGCAGACTCAACATTCAAAATAAGAGAAAAGTTACAATCTAAGTCTGATTTCAAAAACTCAGTGTATAGCCCGGGCAACGCCGGAGACTTCAGCTAGTGAAAAATAAATCATCGTCATTTAAGGGTTTTGTAGATCGAAATTTTAATTTAAATACAACAAGTTTTATTACCATCATAAATTGGTCATATGTATTTAAAATTTAAGCCGATCAAATTCTTTTTTTAATTTTATGTTGCATCTTTTTGACATAGTAGGTGGAGCAACATTATATATTTAAACTATTGTCACTAAACTATAAATAATTGCCAAAGTTACCTCTAAAATCACGAAACATCTAATTATTTAATGTATTTTTGGCCTGTATTGTATAATTTTAAACACAAATAAATAAAAATAGCTCACATCCGTACTAGATATTTTCATTACATTACTATTAATAAAAAAATCAGAGGTGTTGAGTATTTTGGCATCAAAATTAAGCTTTGCGTGAAAGAGGTCGCACAGCCTCTCCTCCTATTATCTACAAAAGTCTGCATCGTCTGAATATACATACAGAATCCAACTGGATAAAATTCTGCAAGCCGGGATACGATATACGGTTTGATCCACTAACCGGGCGAAGCCTTGCCACTAAGCTATTAAACTAACTATGCGACAGCTGTGAATACTCTGTCAAACTTTGTCGGTTAAGAGCTTCCCACTGCAATTGATAGATTTGAAAAGAGTAGATAATTTATACAATAACAAGAAGGCATTTAAGTTTTTAACAAAATCAAGATATTACTAATGGTTATCTCGTAAAATATATCGATACCTAATGTAATCAAAGGTTATTTAGTACCTAGACAGGATTAAAATATAAAGTGTATCGTAGTACCAACCTTTTAGTAGGAACAATCTTTATAGAACTTGCATACTGTGTTGCCTATTATTTTTTTAGTGGAACATTTTTAATAGAACTTGTGTTACCTATTATTTTTCAGTGGATTAATCTTTATAAAACTTGCATACTCTGTTGCCTATAATTTTCTTTAGTGAAACAATCTTCATAGAACTTGCATACTGCGTTGCCTATTATTTTTTTAGCGGAACAAACTTCATAGAACTTGCATACTGCGTTGCCTATTATTTTTTTTAGTGGAACAATCTTTATGGAACTTCCATACTGTGTTGCCTGTTATTTTTTCTATTGGAACAATCTTTTTAGAACTTGCATACTGTGTTGTCTGTTATTAATATATTTTTGAGTGGAACAATCTTTATAAAACTTGCATACTGTGTTGTCTGTTATTAATATATTTTTGAGTGGAACAATCTTTATAAAACTTGAATACTGTGTTGCTTATTATTATTATTATTATTAGAAACGTCAATTTCGACTTTGTTAAAATGTCAAAAATAATTGCACTCTTGATTTGAATCGCTCTGTCCAAGGCTGGCCGAAAAGGCCAGTTTTTAAACTAATTCGATTACCAAATCTGCGAGCGGGTGAATGACCACAAGGATAGCCCATTATTTTACAAAGTCATTTCAAATAACATATGTTGCTTCGAATCTATAGTCAAAGAGTGAAAGGGGTCAATCATAGGTGGAATATACTATTTTTTATCTAAAAATTCAATGTGAATTTGTATCTCCCCTATTTAAATGCAAGAATAAACTCTCGAACTCTTACGTCATGAATTTCATAAAGGTTTATTGTACAGCATATTGTTTGTTGATGTAACTACAATTGTCATGTCGTACGGCATATATTCTGGTCTAGTAATGTGTAATTTCTATCACCTAAGAAATTCTAAAAATATAGTACTATAGGATTCATATGTCTTATACTGATTTATAAATGTGGAAATTCTAACTATACAACTGTAAATGTTCTCCAAAATGCCCTGGAAAGAATCTCGGACTTGTGATGTCCCGAAGGAAAACAATCATCTGTTCTGAATGCAATTACTAATGTTATCCAAATTGACCCTGGTAATAAATTACATCTTTGCGATTCTTTCAAGGATAAAGAAACCACCCTGTCACTTCGAATGCAATCAACAATGTTCCCAAAATTTGTTTTGACAGCATCGCCATACCATTGTAAGAATATTAAGTACTAAATACACAATTTGGCTGTCCTGAAACGGGAATCCTTCCCAGTTGGACAGACAAAGGTTCATTTTGTTATGTATTGTTTGTAATATATATATGTATATATATTTACATAAAATAAATAAACTACTTTAATATCTTAAAGTCATTATTACCTATAAAAATGTATATGTCTGTCAAAACTTAACGTCACATGTGTTCCGAAATTCTATTCTAGGATTATGTTGAAAAAAATACAACACAAATTTTTAAGACATATTTATGAAATAAAAACTTAATACTATTGTTGAAAATATAATCTATAACTGTCTAATGAACAATCCAAAATTACTGTCCGACAGAAGATTGGTATTTGTTAACACTTTTCTTTTTAAAATCATGAATCCCTTTATTAACAATCATTTCATTTCATTAAAATGCAATTGATTTCATTTCATGTTCCTAATATACTCACACGAACTAAAAATATCTTTCATTGCAATAATAACGTCAATAACAATAATTAATTTATTAACTCATTTGTACACTTTCTTATACACAGCTTAGGTTACCAACATGCTGATATTTTTAATACCACTGATAAAATTAAAAAAAACTTAAAAATATTTTTTGAAAATAGTTATCAGTTAACATTTTTTTTCCTATAGCCTGATCGTAAATTTTATTTATACAATTTATTTATCATGTTACAATTGTTTACAACTATCGATTATAATTGTTTTGTAATCCGTTTTCTTGTAAAAAATGTTTTATTCCGTATTTAAAGGTAGATACTAGTACCGTAAATAAATAAATAAATTAATATTTCTGAAAACTTTTTTTACTTTTTATGTTTCACTTTAGATCCAGCAAATCCAGCTAAAAATATATACTGAATATTTTTTGTAGTTGAGTGTAATTATGTATACTAACACTAATACTGGAGGATCTACAGTCGTTCATAATCATTAATCGTAAGTAATAATAGTAATTAGAACCCTCCAATGCCCGTTTCAGTGCACGATCGAATTTTGAAGTCCAGCTAAACGATCATGGTGTTGAACGTACTGACAAAAGTTCAAAGTGATGCAGATCGTCGATTTGACTGTCAAAATTATTATATGTGTATCTTAATATATTACCTGATCGATGGATATTATGACTTAAAATTGTATACCTAAACCTATTGTCGGATTTTATATACAAAAAAATTAGATCACATGCACAACACAAGTTTTAGTCAAATTGAAGGTAGTCCATTCCAAAAATTGAAAAATAAATACGGGCAACGATTATTCATCTATCTTGTACCTCGCATATAAAATGCCAATACATATAAAAAAAGCCAACCAAATTGCACGACTGAACTCAAAAAAATATTTTAATTTTTTTTTAATAGATAGAGCTTTTTTTATATTGATATTAGTATCCATTGATTGTATGCATGTAATTGTATTAGTATGCCTTTAATTGATTTAGTATGTTGTATGTCTTTGAGTGTGTTGACCGTGGTATATATATTATTGTATTTCGTGCCTTTACTTTGTAATCATTAAAAATGATATTCTTGAGTACCTTTTTTATATATTGTCGCTTCTAGTTATATATCTGCTTTAGTGCTATAATTAATATTATGAAATTGACCTGCTGATAAACTGCTTTGGCAGTTTAGCCGGTGCTTATAATGAAGAGTAAAAAATAAAATGACACCGTTATGTCGGAGATTAAAAAAACCCGACCTTAGTCTATGTATAATCATGCTTATTAGGTTTTATGAATACCTATATCAACATGGTTAGTTTATGTCAATAAATTCACACTGGGTTAAGCACATACTGTTTTTTTCCCATTCGTTTGTAGTACCTACTTATATTACGAGCTGCCATAATCAAGTAAAATAATATTTATTTTACAAGCAATAATTGTTCGCCTGAAACACTCATCCACATTGAAAAATCTCCTGATAAAAGATACATGACGCCAACGGGACTCGAACCCGTGTCCCTTCGATTTCCGGTCGACAGCTCTGACCACTGAGCTATGGCGGCTTATCTCTTACCCGCGAAATTATTCAATATATACTAGTGTTTCATTCAACAATTACTGCTTGTTACATTTTTCACCTGAAAACAACCAACTTTATTTTATATGAGAAAGGCATTGTAAGTGCTAACTCTCTCACTAGATGGCGTCGAGACAAATTGTCTACATTTTTAGGTGAAATACTTGAACTTGTCAAATATTAATTATTATTTTTTGGTAAACTAATGTTTTTAAGACAAGATTTTTTATGCATAGCACAAAGGGTAACAATTATTTTACAAGCAATAATTGTTCGCCTGAAACACTCATCCACATTGAAAAATCTCCTGATAAAAGATACATGACGCCAACGGGACTCGAACCCGTGTCCCTTCGATTTCCGGTCGACAGCTCTGACCACTGAGCTATGGCGGCTTATCTCTTACCCGCGAAATTATTCAATATATACTAGTGTTTCATTCAACAATTACTGCTTGTTACATTTTTCACCTGAAAACAACCAACTTTATTTTATATGAGAAAGGCATTGTAAGTGCTAACTCTCTCACTAGATGGCGTCGAGACAAATTGTCTACATTTTTAGGTGAAATACTTGAACTTGTCAAATATTAATTATTATTTTTTGGTAAACTAATGTTTTTAAGACAAGATTTTTTATGCATAGCACAAAGGGTAACAATTATTTTACAAGCAATAATTGTTCGCCTGAAACACTCATCCACATTGAAAAATCTCCTGATAAAAGATACATGACGCCAACGGGACTCGAACCCGTGTCCCTTCGATTTCCGGTCGACAGCTCTGACCACTGAGCTATGGCGGCTTATCTCTTACCCGCGAAATTATTCAATATATACTAGTGTTTCATTCAACAATTACTGCTTGTTACATTTTTCACCTGAAAACAACCAACTTTATTTTATATGAGAAAGGCATTGTAAGTGCTAACTCTCTCACTAGATGGCGTCGAGACAAATTGTCTACATTTTTAGGTGAAATACTTGAACTTGTCAAATATTAATTATTATTTTTTGGTAAACTAATGTTTTTAAGACAAGATTTTTTATGCATAGCACAAAGGGTAACAATTATTTTACAAGCAATAATTGTTCGCCTGAAACACTCATCCACATTGAAAAATCTCCTGATAAAAGATACATGACGCCAACGGGACTCGAACCCGTGTCCCTTCGATTTCCGGTCGACAGCTCTGACCACTGAGCTATGGCGGCTTATCTCTTACCCGCGAAATTATTCAATATATACTAGTGTTTCATTCAACAATTACTGCTTGTTACATTTTTCACCTGAAAACAACCAACTTTATTTTATATGAGAAAGGCATTGTAAGTGCTAACTCTCTCACTAGATGGCGTCGAGACAAATTGTCTACATTTTTAGGTGAAATACTTGAACTTGTCAAATATTAATTATTATTTTTTGGTAAACTAATGTTTTTAAGACAAGATTTTTTATGCATAGCACAAAGGGTAACAATTATTTTACAAGCAATAATTGTTCGCCTGAAACACTCATCCACATTGAAAAATCTCCTGATAAAAGATACATGACGCCAACGGGACTCGAACCCGTGTCCCTTCGATTTCCGGTCGACAGCTCTGACCACTGAGCTATGGCGGCTTATCTCTTACCCGCGAAATTATTCAATATATACTAGTGTTTCATTCAACAATTACTGCTTGTTACATTTTTCACCTGAAAACAACCAACTTTATTTTATATGAGAAAGGCATTGTAAGTGCTAACTCTCTCACTAGATGGCGTCGAGACAAATTGTCTACATTTTTAGGTGAAATACTTGAACTTGTCAAATATTAATTATTATTTTTTGGTAAACTAATGTTTTTAAGACAAGATTTTTTATGCATAGCACAAAGGGTAACAATTATTTTACAAGCAATAATTGTTCGCCTGAAACACTCATCCACATTGAAAAATCTCCTGATAAAAGATACATGACGCCAACGGGACTCGAACCCGTGTCCCTTCGATTTCCGGTCGACAGCTCTGACCACTGAGCTATGGCGGCTTATCTCTTACCCGCGAAATTATTCAATATATACTAGTGTTTCATTCAACAATTACTGCTTGTTACATTTTTCACCTGAAAACAACCAACTTTATTTTATATGAGAAAGGCATTGTAAGTGCTAACTCTCTCACTAGATGGCGTCGAGACAAATTGTCTACATTTTTAGGTGAAATACTTGAACTTGTCAAATATTAATTATTATTTTTTGGTAAACTAATGTTTTTAAGACAAGATTTTTTATGCATAGCACAAAGGGTAACAATTATTTTACAAGCAATAATTGTTCGCCTGAAACACTCATCCACATTGAAAAATCTCCTGATAAAAGATACATGACGCCAACGGGACTCGAACCCGTGTCCCTTCGATTTCCGGTCGACAGCTCTGACCACTGAGCTATGGCGGCTTATCTCTTACCCGCGAAATTATTCAATATATACTAGTGTTTCATTCAACAATTACTGCTTGTTACATTTTTCACCTGAAAACAACCAACTTTATTTTATATGAGAAAGGCATTGTAAGTGCTAACTCTCTCACTAGATGGCGTCGAGACAAATTGTCTACATTTTTAGGTGAAATACTTGAACTTGTCAAATATTAATTATTATTTTTTGGTAAACTAATGTTTTTAAGACAAGATTTTTTATGCATAGCACAAAGGGTAACAATTATTTTACAAGCAATAATTGTTCGCCTGAAACACTCATCCACATTGAAAAATCTCCTGATAAAAGATACATGACGCCAACGGGACTCGAACCCGTGTCCCTTCGATTTCCGGTCGACAGCTCTGACCACTGAGCTATGGCGGCTTATCTCTTACCCGCGAAATTATTCAATATATACTAGTGTTTCATTCAACAATTACTGCTTGTTACATTTTTCACCTGAAAACAACCAACTTTATTTTATATGAGAAAGGCATTGTAAGTGCTAACTCTCTCACTAGATGGCGTCGAGACAAATTGTCTACATTTTTAGGTGAAATACTTGAACTTGTCAAATATTAATTATTATTTTTTGGTAAACTAATGTTTTTAAGACAAGATTTTTTATGCATAGCACAAAGGGTAACAATTATTTTACAAGCAATAATTGTTCGCCTGAAACACTCATCCACATTGAAAAATCTCCTGATAAAAGATACATGACGCCAACGGGACTCGAACCCGTGTCCCTTCGATTTCCGGTCGACAGCTCTGACCACTGAGCTATGGCGGCTTATCTCTTACCCGCGAAATTATTCAATATATACTAGTGTTTCATTCAACAATTACTGCTTGTTACATTTTTCACCTGAAAACAACCAACTTTATTTTATATGAGAAAGGCATTGTAAGTGCTAACTCTCTCACTAGATGGCGTCGAGACAAATTGTCTACATTTTTAGGTGAAATACTTGAACTTGTCAAATATTAATTATTATTTTTTGGTAAACTAATGTTTTTAAGACAAGATTTTTTATGCATAGCACAAAGGGTAACAATTATTTTACAAGCAATAATTGTTCGCCTGAAACACTCATCCACATTGAAAAATCTCCTGATAAAAGATACATGACGCCAACGGGACTCGAACCCGTGTCCCTTCGATTTCCGGTCGACAGCTCTGACCACTGAGCTATGGCGGCTTATCTCTTACCCGCGAAATTATTCAATATATACTAGTGTTTCATTCAACAATTACTGCTTGTTACATTTTTCACCTGAAAACAACCAACTTTATTTTATATGAGAAAGGCATTGTAAGTGCTAACTCTCTCACTAGATGGCGTCGAGACAAATTGTCTACATTTTTAGGTGAAATACTTGAACTTGTCAAATATTAATTATTATTTTTTGGTAAACTAATGTTTTTAAGACAAGATTTTTTATGCATAGCACAAAGGGTAACAATTATTTTACAAGCAATAATTGTTCGCCTGAAACACTCATCCACATTGAAAAATCTCCTGATAAAAGATACATGACGCCAACGGGACTCGAACCCGTGTCCCTTCGATTTCCGGTCGACAGCTCTGACCACTGAGCTATGGCGGCTTATCTCTTACCCGCGAAATTATTCAATATATACTAGTGTTTCATTCAACAATTACTGCTTGTTACATTTTTCACCTGAAAACAACCAACTTTATTTTATATGAGAAAGGCATTGTAAGTGCTAACTCTCTCACTAGATGGCGTCGAGACAAATTGTCTACATTTTTAGGTGAAATACTTGAACTTGTCAAATATTAATTATTATTTTTTGGTAAACTAATGTTTTTAAGACAAGATTTTTTATGCATAGCACAAAGGGTAACAATTATTTTACAAGCAATAATTGTTCGCCTGAAACACTCATCCACATTGAAAAATCTCCTGATAAAAGATACATGACGCCAACGGGACTCGAACCCGTGTCCCTTCGATTTCCGGTCGACAGCTCTGACCACTGAGCTATGGCGGCTTATCTCTTACCCGCGAAATTATTCAATATATACTAGTGTTTCATTCAACAATTACTGCTTGTTACATTTTTCACCTGAAAACAACCAACTTTATTTTATATGAGAAAGGCATTGTAAGTGCTAACTCTCTCACTAGATGGCGTCGAGACAAATTGTCTACATTTTTAGGTGAAATACTTGAACTTGTCAAATATTAATTATTATTTTTTGGTAAACTAATGTTTTTAAGACAAGATTTTTTATGCATAGCACAAAGGGTAACAATTATTTTACAAGCAATAATTGTTCGCCTGAAACACTCATCCACATTGAAAAATCTCCTGATAAAAGATACATGACGCCAACGGGACTCGAACCCGTGTCCCTTCGATTTCCGGTCGACAGCTCTGACCACTGAGCTATGGCGGCTTATCTCTTACCCGCGAAATTATTCAATATATACTAGTGTTTCATTCAACAATTACTGCTTGTTACATTTTTCACCTGAAAACAACCAACTTTATTTTATATGAGAAAGGCATTGTAAGTGCTAACTCTCTCACTAGATGGCGTCGAGACAAATTGTCTACATTTTTAGGTGAAATACTTGAACTTGTCAAATATTAATTATTATTTTTTGGTAAACTAATGTTTTTAAGACAAGATTTTTTATGCATAGCACAAAGGGTAACAATTATTTTACAAGCAATAATTGTTCGCCTGAAACACTCATCCACATTGAAAAATCTCCTGATAAAAGATACATGACGCCAACGGGACTCGAACCCGTGTCCCTTCGATTTCCGGTCGACAGCTCTGACCACTGAGCTATGGCGGCTTATCTCTTACCCGCGAAATTATTCAATATATACTAGTGTTTCATTCAACAATTACTGCTTGTTACATTTTTCACCTGAAAACAACCAACTTTATTTTATATGAGAAAGGCATTGTAAGTGCTAACTCTCTCACTAGATGGCGTCGAGACAAATTGTCTACATTTTTAGGTGAAATACTTGAACTTGTCAAATATTAATTATTATTTTTTGGTAAACTAATGTTTTTAAGACAAGATTTTTTATGCATAGCACAAAGGGTAACAATTATTTTACAAGCAATAATTGTTCGCCTGAAACACTCATCCACATTGAAAAATCTCCTGATAAAAGATACATGACGCCAACGGGACTCGAACCCGTGTCCCTTCGATTTCCGGTCGACAGCTCTGACCACTGAGCTATGGCGGCTTATCTCTTACCCGCGAAATTATTCAATATATACTAGTGTTTCATTCAACAATTACTGCTTGTTACATTTTTCACCTGAAAACAACCAACTTTATTTTATATGAGAAAGGCATTGTAAGTGCTAACTCTCTCACTAGATGGCGTCGAGACAAATTGTCTACATTTTTAGGTGAAATACTTGAACTTGTCAAATATTAATTATTATTTTTTGGTAAACTAATGTTTTTAAGACAAGATTTTTTATGCATAGCACAAAGGGTAACAATTATTTTACAAGCAATAATTGTTCGCCTGAAACACTCATCCACATTGAAAAATCTCCTGATAAAAGATACATGACGCCAACGGGACTCGAACCCGTGTCCCTTCGATTTCCGGTCGACAGCTCTGACCACTGAGCTATGGCGGCTTATCTCTTACCCGCGAAATTATTCAATATATACTAGTGTTTCATTCAACAATTACTGCTTGTTACATTTTTCACCTGAAAACAACCAACTTTATTTTATATGAGAAAGGCATTGTAAGTGCTAACTCTCTCACTAGATGGCGTCGAGACAAATTGTCTACATTTTTAGGTGAAATACTTGAACTTGTCAAATATTAATTATTATTTTTTGGTAAACTAATGTTTTTAAGACAAGATTTTTTATGCATAGCACAAAGGGTAACAATTATTTTACAAGCAATAATTGTTCGCCTGAAACACTCATCCACATTGAAAAATCTCCTGATAAAAGATACATGACGCCAACGGGACTCGAACCCGTGTCCCTTCGATTTCCGGTCGACAGCTCTGACCACTGAGCTATGGCGGCTTATCTCTTACCCGCGAAATTATTCAATATATACTAGTGTTTCATTCAACAATTACTGCTTGTTACATTTTTCACCTGAAAACAACCAACTTTATTTTATATGAGAAAGGCATTGTAAGTGCTAACTCTCTCACTAGATGGCGTCGAGACAAATTGTCTACATTTTTAGGTGAAATACTTGAACTTGTCAAATATTAATTATTATTTTTTGGTAAACTAATGTTTTTAAGACAAGATTTTTTATGCATAGCACAAAGGGTAACAATTATTTTACAAGCAATAATTGTTCGCCTGAAACACTCATCCACATTGAAAAATCTCCTGATAAAAGATACATGACGCCAACGGGACTCGAACCCGTGTCCCTTCGATTTCCGGTCGACAGCTCTGACCACTGAGCTATGGCGGCTTATCTCTTACCCGCGAAATTATTCAATATATACTAGTGTTTCATTCAACAATTACTGCTTGTTACATTTTTCACCTGAAAACAACCAACTTTATTTTATATGAGAAAGGCATTGTAAGTGCTAACTCTCTCACTAGATGGCGTCGAGACAAATTGTCTACATTTTTAGGTGAAATACTTGAACTTGTCAAATATTAATTATTATTTTTTGGTAAACTAATGTTTTTAAGACAAGATTTTTTATGCATAGCACAAAGGGTAACAATTATTTTACAAGCAATAATTGTTCGCCTGAAACACTCATCCACATTGAAAAATCTCCTGATAAAAGATACATGACGCCAACGGGACTCGAACCCGTGTCCCTTCGATTTCCGGTCGACAGCTCTGACCACTGAGCTATGGCGGCTTATCTCTTACCCGCGAAATTATTCAATATATACTAGTGTTTCATTCAACAATTACTGCTTGTTACATTTTTCACCTGAAAACAACCAACTTTATTTTATATGAGAAAGGCATTGTAAGTGCTAACTCTCTCACTAGATGGCGTCGAGACAAATTGTCTACATTTTTAGGTGAAATACTTGAACTTGTCAAATATTAATTATTATTTTTTGGTAAACTAATGTTTTTAAGACAAGATTTTTTATGCATAGCACAAAGGGTAACAATTATTTTACAAGCAATAATTGTTCGCCTGAAACACTCATCCACATTGAAAAATCTCCTGATAAAAGATACATGACGCCAACGGGACTCGAACCCGTGTCCCTTCGATTTCCGGTCGACAGCTCTGACCACTGAGCTATGGCGGCTTATCTCTTACCCGCGAAATTATTCAATATATACTAGTGTTTCATTCAACAATTACTGCTTGTTACATTTTTCACCTGAAAACAACCAACTTTATTTTATATGAGAAAGGCATTGTAAGTGCTAACTCTCTCACTAGATGGCGTCGAGACAAATTGTCTACATTTTTAGGTGAAATACTTGAACTTGTCAAATATTAATTATTATTTTTTGGTAAACTAATGTTTTTAAGACAAGATTTTTTATGCATAGCACAAAGGGTAACAATTATTTTACAAGCAATAATTGTTCGCCTGAAACACTCATCCACATTGAAAAATCTCCTGATAAAAGATACATGACGCCAACGGGACTCGAACCCGTGTCCCTTCGATTTCCGGTCGACAGCTCTGACCACTGAGCTATGGCGGCTTATCTCTTACCCGCGAAATTATTCAATATATACTAGTGTTTCATTCAACAATTACTGCTTGTTACATTTTTCACCTGAAAACAACCAACTTTATTTTATATGAGAAAGGCATTGTAAGTGCTAACTCTCTCACTAGATGGCGTCGAGACAAATTGTCTACATTTTTAGGTGAAATACTTGAACTTGTCAAATATTAATTATTATTTTTTGGTAAACTAATGTTTTTAAGACAAGATTTTTTATGCATAGCACAAAGGGTAACAATTATTTTACAAGCAATAATTGTTCGCCTGAAACACTCATCCACATTGAAAAATCTCCTGATAAAAGATACATGACGCCAACGGGACTCGAACCCGTGTCCCTTCGATTTCCGGTCGACAGCTCTGACCACTGAGCTATGGCGGCTTATCTCTTACCCGCGAAATTATTCAATATATACTAGTGTTTCATTCAACAATTACTGCTTGTTACATTTTTCACCTGAAAACAACCAACTTTATTTTATATGAGAAAGGCATTGTAAGTGCTAACTCTCTCACTAGATGGCGTCGAGACAAATTGTCTACATTTTTAGGTGAAATACTTGAACTTGTCAAATATTAATTATTATTTTTTGGTAAACTAATGTTTTTAAGACAAGATTTTTTATGCATAGCACAAAGGGTAACAATTATTTTACAAGCAATAATTGTTCGCCTGAAACACTCATCCACATTGAAAAATCTCCTGATAAAAGATACATGACGCCAACGGGACTCGAACCCGTGTCCCTTCGATTTCCGGTCGACAGCTCTGACCACTGAGCTATGGCGGCTTATCTCTTACCCGCGAAATTATTCAATATATACTAGTGTTTCATTCAACAATTACTGCTTGTTACATTTTTCACCTGAAAACAACCAACTTTATTTTATATGAGAAAGGCATTGTAAGTGCTAACTCTCTCACTAGATGGCGTCGAGACAAATTGTCTACATTTTTAGGTGAAATACTTGAACTTGTCAAATATTAATTATTATTTTTTGGTAAACTAATGTTTTTAAGACAAGATTTTTTATGCATAGCACAAAGGGTAACAATTATTTTACAAGCAATAATTGTTCGCCTGAAACACTCATCCACATTGAAAAATCTCCTGATAAAAGATACATGACGCCAACGGGACTCGAACCCGTGTCCCTTCGATTTCCGGTCGACAGCTCTGACCACTGAGCTATGGCGGCTTATCTCTTACCCGCGAAATTATTCAATATATACTAGTGTTTCATTCAACAATTACTGCTTGTTACATTTTTCACCTGAAAACAACCAACTTTATTTTATATGAGAAAGGCATTGTAAGTGCTAACTCTCTCACTAGATGGCGTCGAGACAAATTGTCTACATTTTTAGGTGAAATACTTGAACTTGTCAAATATTAATTATTATTTTTTGGTAAACTAATGTTTTTAAGACAAGATTTTTTATGCATAGCACAAAGGGTAACAATTATTTTACAAGCAATAATTGTTCGCCTGAAACACTCATCCACATTGAAAAATCTCCTGATAAAAGATACATGACGCCAACGGGACTCGAACCCGTGTCCCTTCGATTTCCGGTCGACAGCTCTGACCACTGAGCTATGGCGGCTTATCTCTTACCCGCGAAATTATTCAATATATACTAGTGTTTCATTCAACAATTACTGCTTGTTACATTTTTCACCTGAAAACAACCAACTTTATTTTATATGAGAAAGGCATTGTAAGTGCTAACTCTCTCACTAGATGGCGTCGAGACAAATTGTCTACATTTTTAGGTGAAATACTTGAACTTGTCAAATATTAATTATTATTTTTTGGTAAACTAATGTTTTTAAGACAAGATTTTTTATGCATAGCACAAAGGGTAACAATTATTTTACAAGCAATAATTGTTCGCCTGAAACACTCATCCACATTGAAAAATCTCCTGATAAAAGATACATGACGCCAACGGGACTCGAACCCGTGTCCCTTCGATTTCCGGTCGACAGCTCTGACCACTGAGCTATGGCGGCTTATCTCTTACCCGCGAAATTATTCAATATATACTAGTGTTTCATTCAACAATTACTGCTTGTTACATTTTTCACCTGAAAACAACCAACTTTATTTTATATGAGAAAGGCATTGTAAGTGCTAACTCTCTCACTAGTTGGATGGCGTCGAGACAAATTGTCTACATTTTTAGGTGAAATACTTGAACTTGTCAAATATTAATTATTATTTTTTGGTAAACTAATGTTTTTAAGACAAGATTTTTTATGCATAGCACAAAGGGTAACAATTATTTTACAAGCAATAATTGTTCGCCTGAAACACTCATCCACATTGAAAAATCTCCTGATAAAAGATACATGACGCCAACGGGACTCGAACCCGTGTCCCTTCGATTTCCGGTCGACAGCTCTGACCACTGAGCTATGGCGGCTTATCTCTTACCCCGCGAAATTATTCAATATATACTAGTGTTTC
>JAIUSX010000369.1:0-78596 GCA_026573805.1 Hesperophylax magnus | reverse complement strand
ATATGTACCCAAACGGATTCAAATTTCGTATTCCTACTCAGAATTATCTTCCGAAGCTGAATCTCCGATATAATTTTGGTAAAATAACATTTAAAAAAAAAAAAATCATTTTAGTTAGCCCTCATCGAATGTCTTGGGTTCGAACTTTGAGGGCCGTTTCCTCCGGCTCTATGGTCGAAATGGATTGAAATTTCGTATTCCTACTCAGAATTATTTTCCGAAGTTGAATCTTCCATAAAATTTTGGTAAAATAATATTTGAAAAAAATTTCATTCTAGTAAGCCCCATCGAAAGACTTGGGTTCGAACTTTGAGGGCCGTTTCTTCCCGATCTACGGTCCCAAATGGATTAAAATTTCGTATTCCTACTCAGAATTATCTTCCGAAGTTGAATCCCCCATACAATTTTGGTAAAATAACATTTTTGAAAAAAATTTCATTCTAGTTAGCCCCATCGAAAGACATGGGTTCGAACTTTGAGGGCCGTTTTCTCCGGAACGATGGTCCCAAAAAGATTAAAATTACGTATTCCAACTCAGAATTAACTTCCGAATTCTATGCTCGAATAAAATTTTGTAAAATATTATTTTTGATAAAAATTTCATTCTAGTTAGCCCTCATCGAATGACTTGGGTTCGAAATTTGAGGGCCGTTTTCTCCGGATATATGGTACCACATGGATTGAAATTTCGTATTCCTACTCAGAATTATCTTCCGAAGTTGAATCTCCCAAAAAATTTTGGTAAAATAACTTTTTTGAAAAAATTTTTATTCTAGTTAGCCGCATCGAAAGACTTGGATTCGAACTTTGAGGGCCGTTTTCTCCGGATCTATGTTCCATAATGTATTGAAATAACGTATTCCTACTAAGAATTATCTTCCGAAGTTGTATCCCCAGTAAAATTTTGGTAAAATAACATTTTGGAAAAAAATTTCATTCTAGAAAGCCCCATCGAAAGACTTGGGTTCGAACTTTGAGGGCCAGTTTCTCCGGATATATGTACCCAAACGGATTCAAATTTCGTATTCCTACTCAGAATTATCTTCCGAAGCGGAAACTTCGATAATATTTTGGTAAAATAACATTTTTGAAAAAAATTTAATTCTTGAAAGCCTTATCGAAAGACTTGGATTCGAACTTTAAGGGCCGTTTTCTCCGGATCTACTGTCCCAAATGAATTAAAATTTCGTATTTCTACTCAGAATTATCTTCCGAAGCTGAATCTCCGATATAGTTTTGGTAAAATAACATTTAAAAAAAAAAAATTCATTTTAGTTAGCCCTCATCGAATGACTTGGGTTCGAACTTTGAGGGCCGTTTCCTCCGGCTCTATGGTCGAAATGGATTGAAATTTCGTATTCCTACTCAGAATTATTTTCCGAAGTTGAATCTTCCATAAAATTTTGGTAAAATAATATTTGAAAAAAATTTCATTCTAGTAAGCCCCATCGAAAGACTTTGGTTCGAACTTTGAGGGCCGTTTCTTCCCGATCTACGGTCCCAAATGGATTGAAATTTCGTATTCCTACTCAGAATTATCTTCCGAAGTTGAATCCCCCATACAATTTTGGTAAAATAACATTTTTGAAAAAAATTTCATTCTAGTTAGCCCCATCGAAAGACTTGGGTTCGAACTTTGAGGGCCGTTTTCTCCGGAACGATGGTCCCAAATGGATTAAAATTACGTATTCCAACTCAGAATTAACTTCCGAATTCTATACTCGAATAAAATTTTGTAAAATATTATTTTTGATAAAAATTTCATTCTAGTTAGCCCTCATCGAATGACTTGGGTTCGAAATTTGAGGGCCGTTTTCTCCGGATATATGGTACCACATGGATCGAAATTTCGTATTCCTACTCAGAATTATCTTCCGAAGTTGAATCTCCCAAAAAATTTTGGTAAAATAACTTTTTTGAAAAAATTTTTATTCTAGTTAGCCGCATCGAAAGACTTGGATTCGAACTTTGAGGGCCGTTTTCTCCGGATCTATGTTCCATAATGTATTGAAATAACGTATTCCTACTAAGAATTATCTTCCGAAGTTGTATCCCCAGTAAAATTTTGGTAAAATAACATTTTGGAAAAAAATTTCATTCTAGAAAGCCCCATCGAAAGACTTGGGTTCGAACTTTGATGGCCAGTTTCTCCGGATATATGTTCCAAAACGGATTCAAATTTCGTATTCCTACTCAGAATTATCTTCCGAAGCGGAAACTCCGATAATATTTAAGTAAAATAACATTTTTGAAAAAAATTTAATTCTTGAAAGCCTTATCGAAAGACTTGGATTCGAACTTTGAGGGTCGTTTTCGCCGGATCTACTGTCCCAAATGGATTAAAATGTCGTATTTCTACTCAGAATTATCTTCCGAAGCTGAATCTCCGATAATATTTTGGTAAAATAACATTTAAAAAAAAAATTTCATTCCAGTAGCCCCATCAAAAGACTTGGGTTCGAACTTTGAGGGCCGTTTTCTCCGGATCTACTGTCCCAAATGGATTAAAATGTCGTATTTCTACTCAGAATTATCTTCCGAAGCTGAATCTCCGATAATATTTTGGTAAAATAACATTTAAAAAAAAATTTCATTCCAGTTAGCCCCATCAAAAGACTTGGGTTCGAACTTTGAGGGCCGTTTTCTCCGGATCTATGGTCAAAATGGATTGAAATTTCGTATTTCTAATCAGAATTATCTTCCGAAGTTGAATCCCCCATAAAATTTTGGTAAAATAACATTTTTGAAAAAAATTTCATTCTAGTTAGCGCCATCGAAGGACTTGGATTCGACCTTTGACGGCCGTTTTCTCCGGATCTATGCTACGAAATGGATTGAAATTTCGTATTCCTACTCAGAAGTATCTTCCAAAGTTGAATCCCCCATAAAATTTTGGTAAAAGAACATTTTTGAAAAAAATTTCAATCTAGAAAGCCCTATCGAAAGACTTTTGTTCGAACTTTGAGGGCCGTTTTCTCCAAATCTACGGTCCCAAATGGATTGAAATTTCGTACTCCTTCTCAGAATTATCTTCCAAAGCTGAATCTTTGATAATATTTTGTTAAAATATCATTTAAAAAAAAAAATTTCATTCTAGTTAGCCCCATCAAAAGACTTGGGTTCGAACTTTGAGGGCCGTTTTCTCCAGATATATGGTAGGAAATGGATTGGAATTTCAGGAATTTCAGTAACGTATGTTAACTCTACATACTCAATAATAACAATGCTTGTATTATAATATTTATTTGAAAGAAGACTATCACGGTTCTGGACTGAGAGCTCATTCCCGCTCATACGATCTCTTATATACGTCTCGTACTCGCTGTCTCGCTCTCATGCTGTCCCCCTTACACACATACACCACACCCCCACACTTAAATCATAATTACATCTTTTTATTTTTACAAATTTATATAAGCCAAATATATTTAATTATTTCCATTATGTATTTAATTTCCAATTTATATGTAATTATGTATGTTCTTGACTCTTCATTCGGTGTAGCATGGGCGTTGTCCTCGAGGGCGTTACCTCCCCTCCCATGGTGTAGGTGACCTGCAAAAATCAGAGGAATTAGGAAACTTGGTCATGTCCACGTCCGAGAGTGGACCCAGGTCCAGCAAATCATCAGACCTGTCACTCTCCCCCCACCTATCCTTCCTCTCTGAAATTTGATCATGGTGGCGTTTCCACACTTGTCCTGTAGACATAATTTTTACTAAATAAACCCTATTCCCCAATCTTTTATAAATTTCTCCTAAAATCCATTTGTTTTTATCACTTCTCAAATCCCTGGTTAAAACTTTAGATCCAACATCAAAGTACTTTTTAATTTTTTTTCCTCTATAATACTTTTTTTGTTTTTGCTGACTCAATAACATCTTATCTTTAATCGTGTTATCAATCCCATTAAAACCTTGACCTTCAACATTATCTAATATTGGAATGATTGTATTAAAAATTGATCTAATTTTCCTTCCCAAAATTAATTTACTAGGTTCAATCCCCGTAGACATAGAAGGCGTATTCCTAATATCAACCAAAAATGTTAAAAGTTTATCCTCAAAATCAGCAGGCAATTTATTATTTATCATATTTTTTTTTTAAAAATTCTTTACCGTTCTAACCCCATTTTCGGCAAGTCCGTTAGAAGCTGGATGGTTGACAGGAGATGTCAACGATTTAATATTAAAATTATGACAAAATTCCTTAAAAACTGTTGAAGTGAACGCTGTACCATTGTCACTTACTATCTGCTCCGGAATTCCGAAATTAGAAAATGATCTTTTCAAAACTTTTATTGTACAAAACGAATCTACTTTATTTACGATGTGACAGTCTATCCATTTTGTAGTTGCATCAACGATTATCAAAAAATTGTAACCACCAAAAGGTCCCATGAAATCAATATGCAATCTATTCCATATTAATCCACTGATTGGCCACGGCTATAACTCAACTTTACATGGAGTGGGTAAACACTCCAAGCATCGAACGCACTGCTTCACAGTTGCTTCTACCTCTGAGTTCATACCTAACCAAAAAAAATAATTTCGAGCAAGATTTTTAGATTTAACAATACCTAAATGCGATTGATGTATGAAATTCAATATGATTTCCCTTAATTCCCTCGGAACCACAAATTTATTATTATAAAATAAACACGAGTCATAAGTCGATAATTTATTTCTAAAATACCAGAATTTTAACAAGTCATCCTTTAAAAACTTTTTATCCGGCCAACCATTGATTACGAACCCAGTAATGCTTGCTATGTTTACATCTTTAATCGAAAACTGCTTCATCGTTTCTTTTGAAATTGTCGTTTCCGCCTCAATTATATTTAAAAAATCCGATTCAATCTTATCAACGTTCAGACTACCAATATAATTTAAGAAATATTCGCTACCGTCGACCTCGTCGATACAATCACTTAAATTATTATTACTATTAACCGGCAATCTAGATAAGAAATCCGCTTTGTTCTCACCCGACTTGACATATTCTATATTATAGTCAAATGTTTGTAAAATCAACGCATAGCGCTGTAGCCTATTTGCCGCTAGTATTGGCACTTGTTTTTCAGTGTTCAAAATATGTACCAAAGCTTTATTATCACAAGTTAGAACGAATTTATTACCATATAAATATTGAAAGAATTTTTTCAAACCAAATATTATTGCACACGCTTCCTTATCTAGAATGGAATACCTCAATTCCGTTTTTGACAATAAACGGCTAGCGAATGCAATCGGTCTTTCCATGCCATTCTCATATACGTGACATATAATAGCAGATATACCTATATCACTCGCGTCTGTAATTAGCTTGATAGGTAATTGTGGGTCAAAATGCACCAAAATATTGTCTGACGTCAGCAGTTTCTTAACTTGCTCAAACGCAATATTGCATTCCTGAGACCATACAAATTTTATCCCTTTTTTCAACAATTGGTATAAAGGAGACAAAATACCTGACACATTCTGTATAAAAGACCTATAGTAGGAAATAACTCCCAGCAAACTTCTAAGTTCCGAAACATTTTTCGGTACACTCATTTGGGTAATAGCATATATTTTATTTTCTAAAGGCATAACTCCTTTCTGCGAAATTCTATAACCTAAATATTCTATCTCTGTTTCTAGAAAAGAACACTTATTTTCATTAATAGTTAATCCGCAATCACTTAACTTGCTAAGTACTGCTTCACAAATAGAAAATAATTCCTCTTTAGAATTCCCAAATAAAAGTAGATCATCTAAAAATACACGAACGTTCCTAAGTCCACCAACTATCGCCGTAATGACTTGCATAAAAATGGCCGGACTCGTGCTTAAGCCAAAAGGCAATACTTTATGTGCAAATAAACCTATATGCGTACTAATCACACATAATTTTCTAGACTTTTCGTTCAATGAAATTTGTCCAAATGCATTTCGTAAGTCTATCTTAGCAAAATATTTTGCACCATTCAGAGATGAAATTAAATCGTCAATACGAGGTAGTGGGTATTTCAACTTCGCTAACATAGGATTCAATGTTGTTTTGAAATCAGTACAAATCCTAATTGAAGCGTCTTTCTTTTTTACAACAACAATCGGGCTTGCAATATCGCTTATTTCTACCTTTTCAATAATGTCTTCATGCAACATTCTCTGTAACTCTATCTCTACTTTCTCACGTAAACTAAAAGGTAATGGCCTCGGATTTACAAACTTTGGCCTAAAGTCCGAATTAACTTCAATGTTTGCCTCATAATTTTTAAGCCTACCCGATTTTTCTGAAAAAACATGAGCATATTTCTTCTTTAAACTTTCACGAAAAACAAGATGATTATCACAATTAATCTCACTGAATTTTACAGAATTTATTCCACTTAATCCGATACCGAAAACTTGTAAAAAATCTCTACCAACTATTGTAGAATTACCATTTTTAATTATTACGAACTGTATTTTCGCACTTTTACCTAAAAATGACACCTCTAAATTCACTTTACCTAAAACATTTAACTGCGTTCCGTCATACCCTGACAAATGAACATTATACTTTTCTAAATCGTAAGAAACAAAATATCTTAAATACACTTCATATGGTATCGCGTTTATCGCAGCTCCCGTATCTACCAACGCCGGCAATATTATGTTACCAATTAACAAATCTATATATGTGGGTTCCGGCCCCACATTATTATTAACCACGAACACCGAATTCAACCGTTTATTTTTAGTACCTACATAATTTTTATTGTATTTACACAAATTACTAGGATGACCCGATTTGTTACAATGATTACACAAAATTTTTTTCCAGCAATCTCTTTGCAAATGATTTTTTTTCCACACAAAAAACAAGTTTTTAACGTACCATTAACCGGTGATTTACTCCGCATTGAATTTTTATTCCTGGAAGGACTATCTTTCCTGGATTTATGGAAATACTCGCTTTCCTTATGAACAACATTTAAATTCGGATTTACTTTTTTAAAAGCCACAACATGTTCCCACGTCGCCGCTAGATTAATGCAATCCGTAAAAGAAGTATTGATTGCCTCTACGAATAGCTTGTGTTTCAATTTTTCATTAAAAATCCCAATAACGAATATGTCCTTTAAACATGGTTCCAATCTCAGCTCAAAATTACAAGATAAACTTAACCCTCTCAATCTAGCCGCGTAATCTTTAACGGATTCGCTAGGAAACTGTTTACATTTATAAAATAATTCACGAGACTCAAAAATATTTTTAACTGGTTTGCAATGTGAATCAAATAATTTACATAAATCTTCAAAAGAACAAACAGAAACCTTTTTTGGAAAACATAAATCACATAATAGAGAGAAAGTTTCTTCCGTGAGGCAACTCAGCAAAAATGCTCTTTTGCGTTCTGGTGACAACAACTTATCATCATTTAAAATGAGGGCCTGATCCAATCGTTCCCTGAACAATGACCAGTCTCCCGTTCTGTAACAGAACGTCCCCAAATTCTTACAAATCGCCTCCATTGGGAGAAGAACTGAAACAAGTTGAATAAAATATACGTATCTCAGCCCTTCCAGAGGTTATGCTCCGAGCCCCTGCCCTGAGCCTGTGAATCACCAACGTCTCAGCACCCTTTTCTGGCTCCGTCTCCCTTCAGCTGCGGACACGATCACCTTCCAAGGTCTTCCTTCCCGCTGTAGCGACAGAACCCCGGTCCCGGATTCCGGCCAATTCACCCTTGATGCCGATCTTGATCCTGGATCTTCTGCGTACCCCGTGTAACGGTGTACTCTCGACAAAATGTTGCAATGTCGGCTCCCACACACGTGTAAAATTGCGTTTTTACCGCGCAATTTGCCCGGCCCGATCTGCGTGCTCGCCTCGGCTGCGTGTGAATTCTCCAATTTGATAGCCTTTTATTATTCTTCTTCTTCCTTCAAAATTTAGCGATCCAACGCCCAAAAGCGCCAGACTATACTGTGATCACCAAAAATTCGAATAATCTTCTTGAATCATCTAATTCTCCGTAAACTTTCAATAATTTACGAACTACCGTGCTGCGCCACTGTAACGTATGTTAACTCTACATACTCAATAATAACAATGCTTGTATTATAATATTTATTTGAAAGAAGACTATCACGGTTCTGGACTGAGAGCTCATTCCCGCTCATACGATCTCTTATATACGTCTCGTACTCGCTGTCTCGCTCTCATGCTGTCCCCCTGACACACATACACCACAGTATTCCTACTCAGAATTATCATCCGAAGTTGAATCTCTCATAAAATTTTGGTAAAATAATATTTTAGAAAAAAATTTCATTCTAGTTAGACCCATCAAAAGACTTGGGTTCGAACTTTGAGGGCCGTTCCTTCCGGATCTATGATACCAAATGGATTGAAATTTCGTATTCCTACTCAGAATTATCTTCCGAAGTTGAATCCCCCATAAAATTTTGGTAAGATAACATTTTTGAATAAAATTTCACTCTAGTAAGCACTATCGAAAGACTTGGGTTCGAACTTTGAGGGCCGTTTTCTCCAGATATATGGTAGGAAATGGATTGAAATTTCGTATTCCTACTCAGAATTATCATCCGAAGTTGAATCTCTCATAAAATTTTGGTAAAATAATATTTTAGAAAAAAATTTCATTCTAGTTAGCCCCATCAAAAGACTTGGGTTCGAACTTTGAGGGCCGTTTTCTCCGGATCTATGGTCAAAATGGATTGAAATTTCGTATTCCTACTCAGAATTATCTCCGAAGTTGTATCCCCAGTAAAATTTTGGAAAAACAACATTTTTGAAAAAAATTTCATTTTAGAAAGCCCCATCGAAAGACTTGGGTTCGAACTTTGAGGAACGTTTTCTCCGGATCTACGGTCCCAAATGGATTGAAATTTCGTATTCCTACTCAGAATTATCTTCCGAAGTTGAATTCCCCATAAAATTATGGTAAAATAACATTTTTGAAAATAAAAATTTAAAAAAATAAAATTTCATTCTAGTTAGCCCTCATCGAATGACTTGGGTTCGAAATTTGAGGGCCGTTTCCTCCGGATCTATGATCCCAAATGCATTGAAATTTCGTATTCCTACTCAGAATTATCTTCCGAAGTTGAATCCCACATAAAATTATGGTAAGATAACATTTTTGAATACAATTTCACTCTAGTAAGCCCCATCGAAAGACTTGGGTTCGAACTTTGAGGGCCGTTTTCTCCGGATCTATGGTCAAAATGGATTGAAATTTCGTATTCCTACTCAGAATTATCTTCCGAAGTTGAATCCCCCATAAAATTTTGGTAAAAGAACATTTTTGAAAAAAATTTCAATCTTAAAAGCCCTATCGAAAGACTTTTGTTCGAACTTTGAGGGCCGTTTTCTCCAAATCTACGGTCCCAAATGGATTGAAATTTCGTACACCTTCTCAGAATTATCTTCCAAGGCTGAATCTTTGATAATAGTTTGTTAAATATCACTTAAAAAAAAAAAATTTCATTCTAGTTAGCCCCATCAAAAGACTTGGGTTCGAACTTTGAGGGCCGTTTTCTCCAGATATATGGTAGGAAATGGATTTAAATTTCGTATTCCTACTCAGAATTATCATCCGAAGTTGAATCTCTCATAAAATTTTGGTAAAATAATATTTTAGAAAAAAATTTCATTCTAGTAAGCCCCATCAAAAGACTTGGATTCGAACTTTGAGGGCCGTTTTCTCCGGATCTATGGTCAAAATGGATTGAAATTTCGTATTCCTACTCAGAATTATCTCCGAAGTTGTATCCCGAGTAAAATTTTGGTAAAATAACATTTTTGAAAAAAATTTCATTCTAGAAAGCACCATCGAAAGTCTTGGGTTCGAACTTTGAGGACCAGTTTCGCCGGATATATGTTCCCAAACGGATTCAAATTTCGTATTCCTACTCAGAATTATCTTCCGAAGCGGAAACTCCGATAATATTTTGGTAAAATAATATTTTTGAAAAAAATTTAATTCTTGAAAGCCTTATCGAAAGACTTGGATTCGAACTTTGAGGGCCGTTTTCTCCGGATCTACTGTCCCAAATGGATTAAAATTCCGTATTTATACTCAGAATTATCTTCCGAAGCTGAATCTCCGATATAATTTTGGTAAAATAACATTTAAAAAAAAAAAATTCATTCTAGTTAGCCCCATCAAAAAACTTGGGTTCAAACTTTGAGGGCCGTTTTCTCCGGATCTATGATCCCAAATGGATTAAAATTACGTATTCCTATTCAGAATTATCTTCCGAAGTCTAGTCTCAAATAAAATTTTGTAAAATAACATTTTTGAAAAAAAATTCATTCTAGTTAGCCCTCATCGAATGACTTGGGTTCGAAATTTGAAGGCCGTTTTCTCCGGATATATGGTACCAAATGGATTTGAATTTCGTATTCCTACTCAGAATTATCTTCCGAAGTTGAATCGCCCATAAAATTTTGCTAAAATAACATTTTAGAAATAAATTTCATTCTAGTTAACCCCATCGAAAGACTTGGGTTCGAACTTTGAGGGCCGTTTACTCCGGCTCTATGGTCGAAATGGATTGAAATTTCGTATTCCTACTCAGAATTATATTCCGAAGTTGAATCTTCCATAAAATTTTGGTAAAATAAAATTTGAAAAAAATTTCATTCTAGTAAGCCCCATCGAAAGACTTGTTTCGAACTTTGAGGGCCGTTTCTTCCCGATCTACGGTCCCAAATGGATTGAAATTTCGTATTCCTACTCAGAATTATCTTCCGAAGTTGAATCCCCCATAAAATTTTGGTAAAATAACATTTTTGAAAAAAATTTCATTCTAGTTAGCCCCATCGAAAGACTTGGGTTCGAACTTTGAGGGCCGTTTTCTCCGGAACGATGGTCCCAAATGGATTAAAATTACGTATTCCAACTCAGAATTAACTTCCGAATTCTATACTCGAATAAAATTTTGTAAAATATTATTTTTGATAAAAATTTCATTCTAGTTAGCCCTCATCGAATGACTTGGGTTCGAAATTTGAGGGCCGTTTTCTCCAGATATATGGTCGAAATGGATTGAAATTTCGTATTCCTACTCAGAATTATCTTCCGAAGTTGAATCCCCCATAAAATTTTGGTAAGATAACATTTTTGAATAAAATTTCACTCTAGTAAGCACTATCGAAAGACTTGGGTTCGAACTTTGAGGGCCGTTTTCTCCAGATATATGGTAGGAAATGGATTGAAATTTCGTATTCCTACTCAGAATTATCATCCGAAGTTGAATCTCTCATAAAATTTTGGTAAAATAATATTTTAGAAAAAAATTTCATTCTAGTTAGCCCCATCAAAAGACTTGGGTTCGAACTTTGAGGGCCGTTTTCTCCGGATCTATGGTCAAAATGGATTGAAATTTCGTATTCCTACTCAGAATTATCTCCGAAGTTGTATCCCCAGTAAAATTTTGGAAAAACAACATTTTTGAAAAAACTTTCATTTTAGAAAGCCCCATCGAAAGACTTGGGTTCGAACTTTGAGGAACGTTTTCTCCGGATCTACGGTCCCAAATGGATTGAAATTTCGTATTCCTACTCAGAATTATCTTCCGAAGTTGAATTCCCCATAAAATTATGGTAAAATAACATTTTTGAAAATAAAAATTTAAAAAAATAAAATTTCATTCTAGTTAGCCCTCATCGAATGACTTGGGTTCGAAATTTGAGGGCCGTTTCCTCCGGATCTATGATCCCAAATGCATTGAAATTTCGTATTCCTACTCAGAATTATCTTCCGAAGTTGAATCCCACATAAAATTATGGTAAGATAACATTTTTGAATACAATTTCACTCTAGTAAGCCCCATCGAAAGACTTGGGTTCGAACTTTGAGGGCCGTTTTCTCCGGATCTATGGTCAAAATGGATTGAAATTTCGTATTCCTACTCAGAATTATCTTCCGAAGTTGAATCCCCCATAAAATTTTGGTAAAAGAACATTTTTGAAAAAAATTTCAATCTTAAAAGCCCTATCGAAAGACTTTTGTTCGAACTTTGAGGGCCGTTTTCTCCAAATCTACGGTCCCAAATGGATTGAAATTTCGTACACCTTCTCAGAATTATCTTCCAAGGCTGAATCTTTGATAATAGTTTGTTAAATATCACTTAAAAAAAAAAAATTTCATTCTAGTTAGCCCCATCAAAAGACTTGGGTTCGAACTTTGAGGGCCGTTTTCTCCAGATATATGGTAGGAAATGGATTTAAATTTCGTATTCCTACTCAGAATTATCATCCGAAGTTGAATCTCTCATAAAATTTTGGTAAAATAATATTTTAGAAAAAAATTTCATTCTAGTAAGCCCCATCAAAAGACTTGGATTCGAACTTTGAGGGCCGTTTTCTCCGGATCTATGGTCAAAATGGATTGAAATTTCGTATTCCTACTCAGAATTATCTCCGAAGTTGTATCCCGAGTAAAATTTTGGTAAAATAACATTTTTGAAAAAAATTTCATTCTAGAAAGCACCATCGAAAGTCTTGGGTTCGAACTTTGAGGACCAGTTTCGCCGGATATATGTTCCCAAACGGATTCAAATTTCGTATTCCTACTCAGAATTATCTTCCGAAGCGGAAACTCCGATAATATTTTGGTAAAATAATATTTTTGAAAAAAATTTAATTCTTGAAAGCCTTATCGAAAGACTTGGATTCGAACTTTGAGGGCCGTTTTCTCCGGATCTACTGTCCCAAATGGATTAAAATTCCGTATTTATACTCAGAATTATCTTCCGAAGCTGAATCTCCGATATAATTTTGGTAAAATAACATTTAAAAAAAAAAAATTCATTCTAGTTAGCCCCATCAAAAAACTTGTGTTCAAACTTTGAGGGCCGTTTTCTCCGGATCTATGATCCCAAATGGATTAAAATTACGTATTCCTATTCAGAATTATCTTCCGAAGTCTAGTCTCAAATAAAATTTTGTAAAATAACATTTTTGAAAAAAAATTCATTCTAGTTAGCCCTCATCGAATGACTTGGGTTCGAAATTTGAAGGCCGTTTTCTCCGGATATATGGTACCAAATGGATTTGAATTTCGTATTCCCACTCAGAATTATCTTCCGAAGTTGAATCGCCATAAAATTTTGCTAAAATAACATTTTAGAAATAAATTTCATTCTAGTTAACCCCATCGAAAGACTTGGGTTCGAACTTTGAGGGCCGTTTACTCCGGCTCTATGGTCGAAATGGATTGAAATTTCGTATTCCTACTCAGAATTATATTCCGAAGTTGAATCTTCCATAAAATTTTGGTAAAATAAAATTTGAAAAAAATTTCATTCTAGTAAGCCCCATCGAAAGACTTGTTTCGAACTTTGAGGGCCGTTTCTTCCCGATCTACGGTCCCAAATGGATTGAAATTTCGTATTCCTACTCAGAATTATCTTCCGAAGTTGAATCCCCCATAAAATTTTGGTAAAATAACATTTTTGAAAAAAATTTCATTCTAGTTAGCCCCATCGAAAGACTTGGGTTCGAACTTTGAGGGCCGTTTTCTCCGGAACGATGGTCCCAAATGGATTAAAATTACGTATTCCAACTCAGAATTAACTTCCGAATTCTATACTCGAATAAAATTTTGTAAAATATTATTTTTGATAAAAATTTCATTCTAGTTAGCCCTCATCGAATGACTTGGGTTCGAAATTTGAGGGCCGTTTTCTCCAGATATATGGTCGAAATGGATTGAAATTTCGTATTCCTACTCAGAATTATCTTCCGAAGTTGAATCTCTCATAAAATTTTGGTAAAATAAGATTTTTGAAAAAAATTTAATTCTAGAAAGCCCCATCAAAAGACTTGGGTTCGAACTTTGAGGGCGGTTTTCTCCGGATCTATGGTCCCAAATGCATAAAAATTACGTATTACTACTCAGAAATATCTTCCGAAGTCTAGTCTAGAATAAATTTTGTTAAAATAACATTTTTGAAAAAAATTTCATTCTAGTTAGCCGCATCGAAAGACTTGGGTTCGACCTTTGACGAAAGTTTTCTCTGGATATATGGTACCAAATGGATTGAAATTTCGTATTCCTACCGAGAATAATCTTTCGAAGTTGAATCTCCCAAAAAATTTTTTTAAAATAATATTTTAGAAAAAAATTTCTTTCTAGTTGGCCCCATCAAAAGACTTGGGTTCGAACTTTGAGTGCCGTTTCCTCCGGATTCAACCCAAATGGATTTAAATTTCGTATTTCTAATCAGAATTATCTTCCGAAGTTGAATCCCCCATAAAATTTTGGTAAAATAACTTTTTTGAAAAAAATTTCATTCTAGTTAGCCGCATCGAAAGACTTGGGTTCGAACTTTGAGGGCCGTTTTCTCCGGATATATGGTACCAAATGGATTGAAATATCGTATTCCTACTCAGAATTATCTCTTGAAGTTGTATATCCCAAAAAATTTTGGTAAAATAACATTTTTGAAAAAATTTTCACTCTAGTAAGCCCCATCGAAAGACTTGGGCTCCGGCTCTATTGTCGAAATGGATTGAAATTTCGTATTCCTACTCAGAATTATTTTTCGAAGTTGAATCTTCCATAAAATTTTGGTAAAATAATATTTGAAAAAAATTTCATTCTAGTAAGCCCCATCGAAAGACTTGGGTTCGAACTTTGAGGGCCGTTTCTTCCCGATCTACGGTCCCAAATGGATTGAAATTTCGTATTCCTACTCAGAATTATGTTCCGAAGTTGAATCTCTCATAAAATTTTGGTAAAATACGATTTTTGAAAAAAATTTAATTCTAGACAGCCCCATCGAAAGACTTGGGTTCGAACTTTGAGGGCGGTTTTCTCCGGATCTATGGTCCCAAATGCATAAAAATTACGTATTCCTACTCTGAAATATCTTCCGAAGTCTAGTCTCGAATAAATTTTGTTAAAATAACATTTTTGAAAAAAATTTCATTTTAGTTAGCGCCATCGAAAGACTTGGGTTCGACCTTTGACGGAAGTTTTCTCTGGATAAATGGTACCAAATGGATTGAAATTTCGTATTCCTACACAGAATAATCTTTCGAAGTTGAATCTCCCAAAAAATTTTTTTTAAATAATATTTTAGAAAAAAATTTCATTCTAGTTGGCCCCATCAAAAGACTTGGGTTCGAACTTTGAGCGCCGTTTCCTCCGGATTCAACCCAAATGGATTGAAATTTCGTTTTTCTAATCAGAATTATCTTCCGAAGTTGAATCCCCCATAAAATTTTGGTAAAATAACTTTTTTGAAAAAAATTTCATTCTAGTTAGCCGCATCGAAAGACTTGGGTTCGAACTTTGAGGGCCGTTTTCTCCGGATATATGGTACCAAATGGATTGAAATTTCGTATTCCTACTCAGAATTATCTCTTGAAGTTGTATCTCCCAAAAAATTTTGGTAAAATAACATTTTTGAAAAAAATTTCATTCTAGTTAGCCCCATCGAAAGACTTGGGTTCGAACTTTGAGGGCCGTTTACTCCGGCTCTATGGTCGAAATGGATTGAAATTTCATATTCCTACTCAGAATTATATTCCGAAGTTGAATCTTCCATAAAATTTTGGTAAAATAATATTTGAAAAAAATTTCATTCTAGTAAGCCCCATCGAAAGACTTGGGTTCGAACTTTGAGGGCCGTTTCCTCCGGCTCTATTGTCGAAATGGATTGAAATTTCGTATTCCTACTCAGAATTATTTTCCGAAGTTGAATCTTCCATAAAATTTTGGTAAAATAATATTTGAAAAAAATTTCATTCTAGTAAGCCCCATCGAAAGACTTGGGTTCGAACTTTGAGGGCCGTTTTCTACAGATCTATGGTCAAAATGGATTGAAATTTCGTATTCCTACTCAGAATTATCTCCGAAGTTGTATCCCCAGTAAAATTTTGGTAAAATAACATTTTTGAAAAAAATTTCATTCTAGAAAGCCCCATCGAAAGTCTTGGGTTCGAACTTTGAGGACCAGTTTCTCCGGATATATGTTCCCAAACGGATTCAAATTTCGTATTCCTACTCAGAATTATCTTCCGAAGCGGAAACTCCGATAATATTTTGGTAAAATAACATTTTTGAAAAAAATTTCATTCTAGTTAGCCGCATCGAAAGACTTGGGTTCGAACTTTGAGGGCCGTTTTCTCCGGATATATGGTACCAAATGGATTAAAATTCCGTATTTCTACTCAGAATTATCTTCCGAAGCTGAATCTCCGATATAATTTTGGTAAAATAACATTTAAAAAAAAAAAATTCATTCTAGTTAGCCCCATCAAAAGACTTGGGTTCAAACTTTGAGGGCCGTTTTCTCCGGATCTATGATCCCAAATGGATTAAAATTACGTATTCCTATTCAGAATTATCTTCCGAAGTCTAGTCTCAAATAAAATTTTGTAAAATAACATTTTTGAAAAAAAATTCATTCTAGTTAGCCCTCATCGAATGACTTGGGTTCGAAATTTGACGGCCGTTTTCTCCGGATATATGGTACCAAATGGATTTGAATTTCGTATTCCTACTCAGAATTATCTTCCGAAGTTGAATCGCCCATAAAATTTTGCTAAAATAACATTTTTGAAATAAATTTCATTCTAGTTAACCCCATCGAAAGACTTGGGTTCGAACTTTGAGGGCCGTTTACTCCGGCTCTATGGTCGAAATGGATTGAAATTTCGTATTCCTACTCAGAATTATATTCCGAAGTTGAATCTTCCATAAAATTTTGGTAAAATAATATTTGAAAAAAATTTCATTCTAGTATGCCCCATCGAAAGACTTGGGTTCGAACTTTGAGGGCCGTTTTCTCCGGCTCTATGGTCGAAATGGATTGAAATTTCGTATTCCTACTCAGAATTATTTTCCGAAGTTGAATCTTCCATATAATTTTGGTAAAATAATATTTGAAAAAAATTTCATTCTAGTAAGCCCCATCGAAAGACTTGGGTTCGAACTTTGAGGGCCGTTTCTTCCCGATCTACGGACCCAAATGGATTGAAATTTCGTATTCCTACTCAGAATTATCTTCCGAAGTTGAATCCCCCACAAAATTTTGGTAAAATAACATTTTTGAAAAAAATTTCATTCTAGTTAACCCCATCGAAAGACTTGGGTTCGAACGTTGAGGGCCGTTTTCTCTGGAACGATCGTCCCAAATGGATTAAAATTACGTATTCCAACTCAGAATTAACTTCCGAATTCTATACTCGAATAAAATTTTGTAAAATATTATTTTTGATAAAAATTTCATTCTAGTTAGCCCTCATCGAATGACTTGGGTTCGAAATTTGAGGGCCGTTTTCTCCAGATATATGGTCGAAATGGATTGAAATTTCGTATTCCTACTCAGAATTATCTTCCGAAGTTGAAACCCCATAAATTTATGGTAAAATAACATTTCTGAATTAAATTTCATTCTAGTAAGCCCCATCAAAAAACTTGGGTTCGAAATTTTAGGGCCGTTTTCTTCGGACCTATGGTCCCAAATGCATTAAAATTACGTATTTCTACTCAGAATTATCTTTCGAAGTTGAATCTCCGATAATATTTTGGTAAAATAACATTTAAAAAAAAAAAAATTCATTCTAGTTAGCCCCATCAAAAGACTTGGTTTTGAAATTTGAGGGCCGGTTTTTTCGGACCTATGGACCCAAATGGATTGAAATTACGTATTCCTTCTCAGAATTATCTTCCAAAGTCTTGTCTCGAATAAAATTTTTGCAAAATAACATTTTTGAAAAAAATTTCATTCTAGTAAGCCCCATCGTAAGACTTGGGTTCGAAATTTTAGGGCCGTTTTCTTCGAACCTATGGTCCCAAATGCATTAAAATTACGTATTTCTACTCAGAATTATCTTTCGAAGTTGAATCTCCGATAATATTTTGGTAAAATAACATTTAAAAAAAAAAAAATTCATTCTAGAAAGCCCCATCGAAAAACTTGGGTTCGAACATTGAGGGCCGTTTTCTCCGGCTCTATGGTCGAAATGGATTGAAATTTCGTATTCCTACTCAGAATAATTTTCCGAAGTTGAATCGCCCATAAAATTTTGCTCAAATAACATTTTTGAAATAAATTTCATTCTAGTAAGCCATCATCGAAATACTTGGGTTTGATCTTTGTTGGCCGTTTTCTCCAGATATATGGTCCCAAATGGATTGAAATTTCGTATTATTCTCAGAATTATCTTCCTAAGATGAATCTCCGATACTATTTTGGTAAAATAAAATTTTAAAAAAAATTCATTCTAGTTAGCCCCATCAAAAGACTTGGGTTCGAACTTTGAGGGCCGTTTTCTCCGGATCTATGGTCCCAAATGGAATTTAATTACTTATTCCTACTCAGAATCATCTCCGAAGTTGTATCCCCGATAATATTTTGGTAAAATATCATTTTTGAAAAAAAATTCATGCTAGAAAGCCCCATCGAAAGACTTGGGTTCGAACATTGAGGGCCGTTTTCTCCGGCTCTATGGTCGAAATGGATTGAAATTTCGTATTCCTACTCAAAATTATCTTCTGAAGTTGAATCCCCCATAAAGTTTTTGTAAAATAACATTTTTGAAAAAAATTTCATTCTAGTAAGCCCCATCGTAAGACTTGGGTTCGAAATTTTAGGGCCGTTTTCTTCGGACCTATGGTCCCAAATGCATTAAAATTACGTATTTCTACTCAGAATTATCTTTCGAAGTTGAATCTCCGATAATATTTTGGTAAAATAACATTTAAAAAAAAAAAATTCATTCTAGTTAGCCCCATCAAAAGACTTGGTTTTGAAATTTGAGGGCCGGTTTTTTCGGACCTATGGACCCAAATGGATTGAAATAACGTATTCCTTCTCAGAATTATCTTCCAAAGTCTTGTCTCGAATAAAATTTTTGCAAAATAACATTTTTGAAAAAAATTTCATTGGGTAACCTTCGGTTTATGGGGGAAATTCCTAAAAATTAAAACTAGTTATTTTTATACTAACTTTGGGCCGGGGAATCCGAATCTGGAAGAATTAGGTGGCGGCAAGCAATATTAACTGAATTACACGACTTTAAAATTTCGACGCACAAACAATTTAACTGGCCATTTTGAACGCTTTCTGACAATAAAACTAGTTATCTTTATACTAACTTTGGGACGGGGAATCCGAATCCGAAAGAATTAGGTTGGGGCAAGCAATATAAACTGAAATATACGACTTAAAAATTTTAGATGCAAACAATATACAACGGCATTGCCGATGCGTTTTTTTGACAGTAAATCCATAGAAAAATTACCAAAGATATATTAAATTAAGTGTTGCTAGTAAGCAATAATATCAATAACGTAAAATAACATGTTTATAATTTCAGTAATATTTCATATTCAAACAGTTAGATTTAGGTTTATTATCACGAAAGGTGAGTTTTTATGTCGGGGGAGACGATAAAATATGCATTTTATATTTTACTCTCAAAAATATTTATCCCTAAAACTAAATTTAAAAACTAAAGAAACGAAAGTGCCCCCTTCGTAGCGCCTACTCGCGTCAAGGCAAGAAAACATCCCAGTTTTCAAGTAGTTTAGCGGCTACGCTAGGTTTGTGTAACATGGTTTGTGATAGAAAAGAAAGTGCCCCCTTCGTAGCGCCTACTCGCGTCAAGGCAAGAAAACATCCGAGTTTTCAAATAGTTTAGCGGCTACGCTAGGTTTGTGTAACATGGTTTGTGATTGAAAAGAAAGTGCCCCCCTCGTAGCGCCTACTCGCGTCAAGGCAAGAAAACATCCCAGATTTCAAGTAGTTAAGCGGCTACGCTAGGTTTGTGTAACATGGTTTGTGATAGAAAAGAAAGTGCCCCCTTCGTAGCGCCTACTCGCGTCAAGGCAGGAAAACATCCCAGTTTTCAAGTAGTTTAGCGGCTACGCTAGGTTTGTGTAACATGGTTTGTGATAGAAAAGAAAGTGCCCCCTTCGTAGCGCCTACTCGCGTCAAGGCAAGAAAACATCCCAGTTTTCAAATAGTTTAGCGGCTACGCTAGGTTTGTGTAACATGGTTTGTGATAGAAAAGAAAGTGCCCCCTTCGTAGCGCCTACTCGCGTCAAGGCAAGAAAACATCCCAGTTTTCAAGTAGTTTAGCGGTTACGCTAGGTTTGTGTAACATGATTTGTGATACAAAAGTGAATAAAATGTATCTGAATACTTTACGTAAATGAAATAATGTTAGCAAAATTAAAATATAAAATGCATATTTTATCGTCTCCCCCGACATAAAAACTCACCTTTCGTGATAATAAACCTAAATCTAACTGTTTGAATATGAAATATTACTGAAATTATAAACATGTTATTTTACGTTATTGATATTATTGCTTACTAGCAACACTTAATTTTATATATCTTTGGTTATTTTTCTATGGATTTATTGCCAAAAAAAACACATTGACAATGGCATTGTATATTGTTTGCATCTAAAATTTTTAAGTCGTGTATTTCAGTTTATATTGCTTGCCCCAACCTAATTCTTTCGGATTCGGATTCCCCGGCCCAAAGTTAGTATAAAGATGTATAAAGATAACTAGTTTTATTGTCAGAAAGCGTTCAAAATGGCCAGTTAAATTGTTTGTGCGTCGAAATTTTAAAGTCGTGTAATTCAGTTAATATTGCTTGCCGCCACCTAATTCTTCCAGATTCGGATTCCCCGGCCCAAAGTTAGTATAAAAATAACTAGTTTTAATTTTTAGGAATTTCCCCCATAAACCGAATATATTCCATTTTCATTCTAGTAAGCCCCATCGTAAGACTTGGGTTCGAAATTTTAGGGCCGTTTTCTTCGGACCTATGGTCCCAAATGCATTAAAATTACGTATTTCTACTCAGAATTATCTTTCGAAGTTGAATCTCCGATAATATTTTGGTAAAATAACATTTAAAAAAAAAAAAATTCATTCTAGTTAGCGCCATCAAAAGACTTGGTTTTGAAATTTGAGGGCCGGTTTTTTCGGACCTATGGACCCAAATGGATTGAAATTACGTATTCCTTCTCAGAATTATCTTCCGAAGTCTTGTCTCGAATAAAATTTTTGCAAAATAACATTTTTGAAAAAAATTTCATTCTAGTTAGCCCTCATCGAAAGACTTGGGTTCGAATTTTGAGGGCCGTTTTCTCCGGATATATGTTCCCAAATGGATTGAAATTTTGTATTCGTACTCAGAATTATCTTCCAAAGCTGAATCTCAGATACTATTTTGGTAAAATAACATTTAAAAAAAAAAATCATTCTAGATAGCCCCATCAATAGACTTGGGTTCGAACTTTGAGGGCCGTTTTCTCCGAATCTACGGACCCAAATGGATTGAAAATTTGTATTCCTTCTCAGAATTATCTTCCGAAGCTGAATCTCTGATAATATTTTGTTAAAATATTATTTAAAAAAAAAAAATTTCTTTCTAGTTAGCCACATCGAAAGACTTGGGTTCGAACTTTGAGGGCCGTTTTCTCCGGCTCTATGGTCGAAATGGATTGAAATTCTGTATTTCTATTCAGAATTATCTTCTGAAATTGAATCTTCCATAAAATTTTGGTAAAATAATATTTGAAAAAAATTTCATTCCATTAAGACCCATCGAAAGACTTGGTTTCGAACATTGAGGGCCGTTTTCTCCGGCTCTATGGTCGAAATGGATTGAAATTTCGTATTTAAACTCAGAATTATATTTCGAAGTTGAATCTCCGATAATATTTTGGTAAAATAACATTTAAAAATAAAAAATTCATTCTAGTTAGCCCCATCAAAAGACTTGGGTTCGAAATTTGAGGGCCGTGTTCTTCGGATCTATGATCCCAAATTGATTGAAATTACGTATTCCTACTCAGAATTATCTTCCGAAGTCTTGTCTCGAATAAAATTTTTGCAAAATAACATTTTTGAAAAAAATTTCATTCTAGTAAGCCCCATCGTAAGACTTGGGTTCGAAATTTTAGGGCCGTTTTCTTCGGACCTATGGTCCCAAATGCATTAAAATTACGTATTTCTACTCAGAATTATCTTTCGAAGTTGAATCTCCGATAATATTTTGGTAAAATAACATTTAAAAAAAAAAAAATTCATTCTAGTTAGCGCCATCAAAAGACTTGGTTTTGAAATTTGAGGGCCGGTTTTTTCGGACCTATGGACCCAAATGGATTGAAATTACGTATTCCTTCTCAGAATTATCTTCCGAAGTCTTGTCTCGAATAAATTTTTTGCAAAATAACATTTTTGAAAAAAATTTCATTCTAGTTAGCCCTCATCGAAAGACTTGGGTTCGAATTTTGAGGGCCGTTTTCTCCGGATATATGTTCCCAAATGGATTGAAATTTTGTATTCGTACTCAGAATTATCTTCCAAAGCTGAATCTCAGATACGATTTTGGTAAAATAACATTTAAAAAAAAAAATCATTCTAGATAGCCCCATCAAAAGACTTGGGTTCGAACTTTGAGGGCCGTTTTCTCCGAATCTACGGACCCAAATGGATTGAAAATTTGTATTCCTTCTCAGAATTATCTTCCGAAGCTGAATCTCTGATAATATTTTGTTAAAATATTATTTAAAAAAAAAAATTTCTTTCTAGTTAGCCACATCGAAAGACTTGGGTTCGAACTTTGAGGGCCGTTTTCTCCGGCTCTATGGTCGAAATGGATTGAAATTTTGTATTTCTATTCAGAATTATCTTCTGAAGTTGAATCTTCCATAAAATTTTGGTAAAATAACATTTAAAAAAAAAAATTCATTCTAGTTAGCCCCATCAAAAGACTTGGGTTCGAAATTTGAGGGCCGTGTTCTTCGGATCTATGGTCCCAAATTGATTTAAATTATTTATTCCTACTCAGAATTATCTTCCGAAGTCTAGTCTCGCATAATTTTTTTGTAAAATAACATTTTTGAAATAAGTTTCATTCTAGTTAGCCCTCATCGAAAGACTAGGGTTTGATCTTTGTTGGCCGTTTTCTCCGGATATATGGTCCCAAATGGATTGAAATTTCCTATTTCTACTCAGCATTAACTTCCGAAGTTGAATCTTCTATAAAATTTTCGTAAAATAAAATCTTTGAAAAAAAAAAATTATTCTAGATAGCCCTCATCGAAAGACTTGGGTTCGATTTTTGAGGGCCGTGTTCTCCGGATCTTTGGTCCCAAATCTATTGAAATTAAGTATTCCTACTCAGAATTATCTTCCGAAGTTGAATCTCCCTTGAAGTTTTGGTAAAATAACATTTTGAAAAAAAACTTCATTCTAGTTAGCATTCATCAAAAGACTTGGGTTCGAAATTTGAGGGCCGTTTTCTTCGGATCTATGGTCCCAAATGGATTTAAATTATTTATTTCTACTCAGAATTATCTTCCGAAGTCTAGTCTCGCATAATTTTTTTGTAAAATAACATTTTTAAAATAAGTTTCATTCTAGTTAGCCCTCATCGAAAGACTTGGGTTTGATCTTTGTTGGCCGTATTCTCCGGATCTATGGTCCCAAATGGATTAAAATTTCGTATTCCTACTCAGCATAATCTTCCAAATTTGAATCATCCATAAATTTTCTAAGATTGACACTTTGAAAAATAATTCATTCGAGTTAGCCCTCATCGAAAGACTTGGGTTCGAACTTTGAGGGCGGTTTTCTCCTGATCTATGGTCCCAAATGCATAAAAATTACGTATTCCTACTCTGAAATATTTTCCGAAGTCTAGTCTCGAATAAATTTTGTTAAAATAACATTTTTGAAAAAAATTTCATTTTAGTTAGCGCCATCGAAAGACTTGGGTTCGACCTTTGACGGAAGTTTTCTCTGGATATATGGTACCAAATGGATTGAAATTTCGTATTCCTTCACAGAATAATCTTTCGAAGTTGAATCTCCCAAAAAATTTTTTTAAAATAATATTTTAGAAAAAAATTTCATTCTAGTTGGCCCCATCAAAAGACTTGGGTTCGAACTTTGAGGGCCGTTTCCTCCGGATTCAACCCAAATGGATTGAAATTTCGTATTTCTAATCAGAATTATCTTCCGAAGTTGAATCCCCCATAAAATTTTGGTAAAATAACTTTTTTGAAAAAAATTTCATTCTAGTTAGCCGCATCGAAAGACTTGGGTTCGAACTTTGAGGGCCATTTCTCCGGATATATAGTACCAAATGGATTGAAATTTCGTATTCCTACTCAGAATTATCTCTTGAAGTTGTATCTCCCAAAAAATTTTGGTAAAATAACATTTTTGAAAAAAATTTCATTCTAGTTAGCGCCATCAAAAGACTTGGGTTCGAACTTTGAGGGCCGTTTTCTACGGATCTATGGTCAAAATGGATTGAAATTTCGTATTCCTACTCAGAATTATCTCCGAAGTTGTATCCCCAGTAAAATTTTGGTAAAATAACATTTTTGAAAAAAATTTCATTCTAGAAAGCCCCATCGAAAGTCTTGGGTTCGAACTTTGAGGACCAGTTTCTCCGGATATATGTTCCCAAACGGATTCAAATTTCGTATTCCTACTCAGAATTATCTTCCGAAGCGGAAACTCCGATAATATTTTGGTAAAATAACATTTTTGAAAAAAATTTAATTCTTGAAAGCCTTATCGAAAGACTTGGATTCGAACTTTGAGGGCCGTTTTCTCCGGATCTACTGTCCCAAATGGATTAAAATTTCGTATTTCTACTCAGAATTATATTCCGAAGCTGAATCTCCGATATAATTTTGGTAAAATAACATTTAAAAAAAAAAATTCATTCTAGTTAGCCCCATCAAAAGACTTGGGTTCAAACTTTGAGGGCCGTTTTCTCCGGATCTATGATCCCAAATGGATTAAAATTACGTATTCCTATTCAGAATTATCTTCCGAAGTCTAGTCTCAAATAAAATTTTGTAAAATAACATTTTTGAAAAAAAATTCATTCTAGTTAGCCCTCATCGAATGACTTGGGTTCGAATTTTGAAGGCCGTTTTCTCCGGATATATGGTACCAAATGGATTTAAATTTCGTATTCCTACTCAGAATTATCTTCCGAAGTTGAATCGCCCATAAAATTTTGCTAAAATAACATTTTTGAAATAAATTTCATTCTAGTTAACCCCATCGAAAGACTTGGGTTCGAACTTTGAGGGCCGTTTACTCCGGCTCTATGGTCGAAATGGATTGAAATTTCGTATTCCTTCTCAGAATTATATTCCGAAGTTGAATCTTCCATAAAATTTTGGTAAAATAATATTTGAAAAAAATTTCATTCTAGTAAGCCCCATCGAAAGACTTGGGTTCGAACTTTGAGGGCCGTTTCCTCCGGCTCTATGGTCGAAATGGATTGAAATTTCGTATTCCTACTCAGAATTATTTTCCGAAGTTGAATCTTCCATAAAATTTTGGTAAAATAATATTTGAAAAAAATTTCATTCTAGTAAGCCCCATCGAAAGACTTGGGTTCGAACTTTGAGGGCCGTTTCTTCCCGATCTACGGTCCCAAATGGATTGAAATTTCGTATTCCTACTCAGAATTATCTTCCGAAGTTGAATCCCCCACAAAATTTTGGTAAAATAACATTTTTGAAAAAAATTTCATTCTAGTTAACCCCATCGAAAGACTTGGGTTCGAACGTTGAGGGCCGTTTTCTCTGGAACGATGGTCCCAAATGGATTAAAATTACGTATTCCAACTCAGAATTAACTTCCGAATTCTATACTCGAATAAAATTTTGTAAAATATTATTTTTGATAAAAATTTCATTCTAGTTAGCCCTCATCGAATGACTTGGGTTCGAAATTTGAGGGCCGTTTTCTCCAGATATATGGTCGAAATGGATTGAAATTTCGTATTCCTACTCAGAATTATCTTCCGAAGTTGAAACCCCATAAATTTATGGTAAAATAACATTTCTGAATTAAATTTCATTCTAGTAAGCCCCATCAAAAAACTTGGGTTCGAAATTTTAGGGCCGTTTTCTTCGGACCTATGGTCCCAAATGCATTAAAATTACGTATTTCTACTCAGAATTATCTTTCGAAGTTGAATCTCCGATAATATTTTGGTAAAATAACATTTAAAAAAAAAAAAATTCATTCTAGTTAGCCCCATCAAAAGACTTGGTTTTGAAATTTGAGGGCCGGTTTTTTCGGACCTATGGACCCAAATGGATTGAAATTACGTATTCCTTCTCAGAATTATCTTCCAAAGTCTTGTCTCGAATAAAATTTTTGCAAAATAACATTTTTGAAAAAAATTTCATTCTAGTAAGCCCCATCGTAAGACTTGGGTTCGAAATTTTAGGGCCGTTTTCTTCGAACCTATGGTCCCAAATGCATTAAAATTACGTATTTCTACTCAGAATTATCTTTCGAAGTTGAATCTCCGATAATATTTTGGTAAAATAACATTTAAAAAAAAAAAATTCATTCTAGAAAGCCCCATCGAAAAACTTGGGTTCGAACATTGAGGGCCGTTTTCTCCAGCTCTATGGTCGAAATGGATTGAAATTTCGTATTCCTACTCAGAATAATTTTCCGAAGTTGAATCGCCCATAAAATTTTGCTCAAATAACATTTTTGAAATAAATTTCATTCTAGTAAGCCATCATCGAAATACTTGGGTTTGATCTTTGTTGGCCGTTTTCTCCAGATATATGGTCCCAAATGGATTGAAATTTCGTATTATTCTCAGAATTATCTTCCTAAGATGAATCTCCGATACTATTTTGGTAAAATAAAATTTTAAAAAAAATTCATTCTAGTTAGCCCCATCAAAAGACTTGGGTTCGAACTTTGAGGGCCGTTTTCTCCGGATCTATGGTCCCAAATGGAATTTAATTACTTATTCCTACTCAGAATCATCTCCGAAGTTGTATCCCCGATAATATTTTGGTAAAATATCATTATTGAAAAAAATTTCATGCTAGAAAGCCCCATCGAAAGACTTGGGTTCGAACATTGAGGGCCGTTTTCTCCGGCTCTATGGTCGAAATGGATTGAAATTTCGTATTCCTACTCAAAATTATCTTCTGAAGTTGAATCCCCCATAAAGTTTTTGTAAAATAACATTTTTGAAAAAAATTTCATTCTAGTAAGCCCCATCGTAAGACTTGGGTTCGAAATTTTAGGGCCGTTTTCTTCGGACCTATGGTCCCAAATGCATTAAAATTACGTATTTCTACTCAGAATTATCTTTCGAAGTTGAATCTCCGATAATATTTTGGTAAAATAACATTTAAAAAAAAAAAATTCATTCTAGTTAGCCCCATCAAAAGACTTGGTTTTGAAATTTGAGGGCCGGTTTTTTCGGACCTATGGACCCAAATGGATTGAAATAACGTATTCCTTCTCAGAATTATCTTCCAAAGTCTTGTCTCGAATAAAATTTTTGCAAAATAACATTTTTGAAAAAAATTTCATTGGGTAACCTTCGGTTTATGGGGGAAATTCCTAAAAATTAAAACTAGTTATTTTTATACTAACTTTGGGCCGGGGAATCCGAATCTGGAAGAATTAGGTGGCGGCAAGCAATATTAACTGAATTACACGACTTTAAAATTTCGACGCACAAACAATTTAACTGGCCATTTTGAACGCTTTCTGACAATAAAACTAGTTATCTTTATACATCTTTATACTAACTTTGGGCCGGGGAATCCGAATCCGAAAGAATTAGGTTGGGGCAAGCAATATAAACTGAAATACACGACTTAAAAATTTTAGATGCAAACAATATACAATGCCATTGTCAATGTGTTTTTTTTGGCAATAAATCCATAGAAAAATAACCAAAGATATATAAAATTAAGTGTTGCTAGTAAGCAATAATATCAATAACGTAAAATAACATGTTTATAATTTCAGTAATATTTCATATTCAAACAGTTAGATTTAGGTTTATTATCACGAAAGGTGAGTTTTTATGTCGGGGGAGACGATAAAATATGCATTTTATATTTTAATTTTGCTAACATTATTTCATTTACGTAAAGTATTCAGATACATTTTATTCACTTTTGTATCACAAATCATGTTACACAAACCTAGCGTAACCGCTAAACTACTTGAAAACTGGGATGTTTTCTTGCCTTGACGCGAGTAGGCGCTACGAAGGGGGCACTTTCTTTTCTATCACAAACCATGTTACACAAACCTAGCGTAGCCGCTAAACTACTTGAAAACTGGGATGTTTTCCTGCCTTGACGCGAGTAGGCGCTACGAAGGGGGCACTTTCTTTTCTATCACAAACCATGTTACACAAACCTAGCGTAGCCGCTAAACTACTTGAAATCTGGGATGTTTTCTTGCCTTGACGCGAGTAGGCGCTACGAAGGGGGCACTTTCTTTTCAATCACAAACCATGTTACACAAACCTAGCGTAGCCGCTAAACTATTTGAAAACTGGGATGTTTTCTTGCCTTGACGCGAGTAGGCGCTACGAAGGGGGCACTTTCTTTTCTATCACAAACCATGTTACACAAACCTAGCGTAGCCGCTAAACTACTTGAAATCTCGGATGTTTTCTTGCCTTGACGCGAGTAGGCGCTACGAGGGGGGCACTTTCTTTTCAATCACAAACCATGTTACACAAACCTAGCGTAGCCGCTAAACTATTTGAAAACTCGGATGTTTTCTTGCCTTGACGCGAGTAGGCGCTACGAAGGGGGCACTTTCTTTTCTATCACAAACCATGTTACACAAACCTAGCGTAGCCGCTAAACTACTTGAAAACTGGGATGTTTTCTTGCCTTGACGCGAGTAGGCGCTACGACAGGGGCACTTTCTTTTCTATCACAAACCATGTTACACAAACCTAGCGTAGCCGCTAAACTACTTGAAAACTGGGATGTTTTCTTGCCTTGACGCGAGTAGGCGCTACGAAGGGGGCACTTTCGTTTCTTTAGTTTTTAAATTTAGTTTTAGGGATAAATATTTTTGAGAGTAAAATATAAAATGCATATTTTATCGTCTCCCCCGACATAAAAACTCACCTTTCGTGATAATAAACCTAAATCTAACTGTTTGAATATGAAATATTACTGAAATTATAAACATGTTATTTTACGTTATTGATATTATTGCTTACTAGCAACACTTAATTTAATATATCTTTGGTAATTTTTCTATGGATTTACTGTCAAAAAAACGCATCGGCAATGCCGTTGTATATTGTTTGCATCTAAAATTTTTAAGTCGTATATTTCAGTTTATATTGCTTGCCCCAACCTAATTCTTTCGGATTCGGATTCCCCGTCCCAAAGTTAGTATAAAGATAACTAGTTTTATTGTCAGAAAGCGTTCAAAATGGCCAGTTAAATTGTTTGTGCGTCGAAATTTTAAAGTCGTGTAATTCAGTTAATATTGCTTGCCGCCACCTAATTCTTCCAGATTCGGATTCCCCGGCCCAAAGTTAGTATAAAAATAACTAGTTTTAATTTTTAGGAATTTCCCCCATAAACCGAATATATTCCAATTTCATTCTAGTAAGCCCCATCGTAAGACTTGGGTTTGAAATTTTAGGGCCGTTTTCTTCGGACCTATGGTCCCAAATGCATTAAAATTACGTATTTCTACTCAGAATTATCTTTCGAAGTTGAATCTCCGATAATATTTTGGTAAAATAACATTTAAAAAAAAAAAAAATTCATTCTAGTTAGCGCCATCAAAAGACTTGGTTTTGAAATTTGAGGGCCGGTTTTTTCGGACCTATGGACCCAAATGGATTGAAATTACGTATTCCTTCTCAGAATTATCTTCCGAAGTCTTGTCTCGAATAAAATTTTTGCAAAATAACATTTTTGAAAAAAATTTCATTCTAGTTAGCCCTCATCGAAAGACTTGGGTTCGAATTTTGAGGGCCGTTTTCTCCGGATATATGTTCCCAAATGGATTGAAATTTTGTATTCGTACTCAGAATTATCTTCCAAAGCTGAATCTCAGATACTATTTTGGTAAAATAACATTTAAAAAAAAAAATCATTCTAGATAGCCCCATCAATAGACTTGGGTTCGAACTTTGAGGGCCGTTTTCTCCGAATCTACGGACCCAAATGGATTGAAAATTTGTATTCCTTCTCAGAATTATCTTCCGAAGCTGAATCTCTGATAATATTTTGTTAAAATATTATTTAAAAAAAAAAAATTTCTTTCTAGTTAGCCACATCGAAAGACTTGGGTTCGAACTTTGAGGGCCGTTTTCTCCGGCTCTATGGTCGAAATGGATTGAAATTCTGTATTTCTATTCAGAATTATCTTCTGAAATTGAATCTTCCATAAAATTTTGGTAAAATAATATTTGAAAAAAATTTCATTCCATTAAGACCCATCGAAAGTCTTGGTTTCGAACATTGAGGGCCGTTTTCTCCGGCTCTATGGTCGAAATGGATTGAAATTTCGTATTTAAACTCAGAATTATATTTCGAAGTTGAATCTCCGATAATATTTTGGTAAAATAACATTTAAAAATAAAAAATTCATTCTAGTTAGCCCCATCAAAAGACTTGGGTTCGAAATTTGAGGGCCGTGTTCTTCGGATCTATGATCCCAAATTGATTGAAATTACGTATTCCTACTCAGAATTATCTTCCGAAGTCTTGTCTCGAATAAAATTTTTGCAAAATAACATTTTTGAAAAAAATTTCATTCTAGTAAGCCCCATCGTAAGACTTGGGTTCGAAATTTTAGGGCCGTTTTCTTCGGACCTATGGTCCCAAATGCATTAAAATTACGTATTTCTACTCAGAATTATCTTTCGAAGTTGAATCTCCGATAATATTTTGGTAAAATAACATTTAAAAAAAAAAAAATTCATTCTAGTTAGCGCCATCAAAAGACTTGGTTTTGAAATTTGAGGGCCGGTTTTTTCGGACCTATGGACCCAAATGGATTGAAATTACGTATTCCTTCTCAGAATTATCTTCCGAAGTCTTGTCTCGAATAAAATTTTTGCAAAATAACATTTTTGAAAAAAATTTCATTCTAGTTAGCCCTCATCGAAAGACTTGGGTTCGAATTTTGAGGGCCGTTTTCTCCGGATATATGTTCCCAAATGGATTGAAATTTTGTATTCGTACTCAGAATTATCTTCCAAAGCTGAATCTCAGATACGATTTTGGTAAAATAACATTTAAAAAAAAAAATCATTCTAGATAGCCCCATCAAAAGACTTGGGTTCGAACTTTGAGGGCCGTTTTCTCCGAATCTACGGACCCAAATGGATTGAAAATTTGTATTCCTTCTCAGAATTATCTTCCGAAGCTGAATCTCTGATAATATTTTGTTAAAATATTATTTAAAAAAAAAAATTTCTTTCTAGTTAGCCACATCGAAAGACTTGGGTTCGAACTTTGAGGGCCGTTTTCTCCGGCTCTATGGTCGAAATGGATTGAAATTTTGTATTTCTATTCAGAATTATCTTCTGAAGTTGAATCTTCCATAAAATTTTGGTAAAATAACATTTAAAAAAAAAAATTCATTCTAGTTAGCCCCATCAAAAGACTTGGGTTCGAAATTTGAGGGCCGTGTTCTTCGGATCTATGGTCCCAAATTGATTTAAATTATTTATTCCTACTCAGAATTATCTTCCGAAGTCTAGTCTCGCATAATTTTTTTGTAAAATAACATTTTTGAAATAAGTTTCATTCTAGTTAGCCCTCATCGAAAGACTAGGGTTTGATCTTTGTTGGCCGTTTTCTCCGGATATATGGTCCCAAATGGATTGAAATTTCCTATTTCTACTCAGCATTAACTTCCGAAGTTGAATCTTCTATAAAATTTTCGTAAAATAAAATCTTTGAAAAAAAAAAATTATTCTAGATAGCCCTCATCGAAAGACTCCGGATCTTTGGTCCCAAATCTATTGAAATTAAGTATTCCTACTCAGAATTATCTTCCGAAGTTGAATCTCCCTTGAAGTTTTGGTAAAATAACATTTTGAAAAAAAACTTCATTCTAGTTAGCATTCATCAAAAGACTTGGGTTCGAAATTTGAGGGCCGTTTTCTTCGGATCTATGGTCCCAAATGGATTTAAATTATTTATTTCTACTCAGAATTATCTTCCGAAGTCTAGTCTCGCATAATTTTTTTGTAAAATAACATTTTTAAAATAAGTTTCATTCTAGTTAGCCCTCATCGAAAGACTTGGGTTTGATCTTTGTTGGCCGTATTCTCCGGATCTATGGTCCCAAATGGATTAAAATTTCGTATTCCTACTCAGCATAATCTTCCAAATTTGAATCATCCATAAATTTTCTAAGATTGACACTTTGAAAAATAATTCATTCGAGTTAGCCCTCATCGAAAGACTTGGGTTCGAACTTTGAGGGCGGTTTTCTCCTGATCTATGGTCCCAAATGCATAAAAATTACGTATTCCTACTCTGAAATATTTTCCGAAGTCTAGTCTCGAATAAATTTTGTTAAAATAACATTTTTGAAAAAAATTTCATTTTAGTTAGCGCCATCGAAAGACTTGGGTTCGACCTTTGACGGAAGTTTTCTCTGGATATATGGTACCAAATGGATTGAAATTTCGTATTCCTTCACAGAATAATCTTTCGAAGTTGAATCTCCCAAAAAATTTTTTTAAAATAATATTTTAGAAAAAAATTTCATTCTAGTTGGCCCCATCAAAAGACTTGGGTTCGAACTTTGAGGGCCGTTTCCTCCGGATTCAACCCAAATGGATTGAAATTTCGTATTTCTAATCAGAATTATCTTCCGAAGTTGAATCCCCCATAAAATTTTGGTAAAATAACTTTTTTGAAAAAAATTTCATTCTAGTTAGCCGCATCGAAAGACTTGGGTTCGAACTTTGAGGGCCATTTCTCCGGATATATAGTACCAAATGGATTGAAATTTCGTATTCCTACTCAGAATTATCTCTTGAAGTTGTATCTCCCAAAAAATTTTGGTAAAATAACATTTTTGAAAAAAATTTCATTCTAGTTAGCGCCATCAAAAGACTTGGGTTCGAACTTTGAGGGCCGTTTTCTACGGATCTATGGTCAAAATGGATTGAAATTTCGTATTCCTACTCAGAATTATCTCCGAAGTTGTATCCCCAGTAAAATTTTGGTAAAATAACATTTTTGAAAAAAATTTCATTCTAGAAAGCCCCATCGAAAGTCTTGGGTTCGAACTTTGAGGACCAGTTTCTCCGGATATATGTTCCCAAACGGATTCAAATTTCGTATTCCTACTCAGAATTATCTTCCGAAGCGGAAACTCCGATAATATTTTGGTAAAATAACATTTTTGAAAAAAATTTAATTCTTGAAAGCCTTATCGAAAGACTTGGATTCGAACTTTGAGGGCCGTTTTCTCCGGATCTACTGTCCCAAATGGATTAAAATTTCGTATTTCTACTCAGAATTATATTCCGAAGCTGAATCTCCGATATAATTTTGGTAAAATAACATTTAAAAAAAAAAATTCATTCTAGTTAGCCCCATCAAAAGACTTGGGTTCAAACTTTGAGGGCCGTTTTCTCCGGATCTATGATCCCAAATGGATTAAAATTACGTATTCCTATTCAGAATTATCTTCCGAAGTCTAGTCTCAAATAAAATTTTGTAAAATAACATTTTTGAAAAAAAATTCATTCTAGTTAGCCCTCATCGAATGACTTGGGTTCGAAATTTGAAGGCCGTTTTCTCCGGATATATGGTACCAAATGGATTTTAATTTCGTATTCCTACTCAGAATTATCTTCCGAAGTTGAATCGCCCATAAAATTTTGCTAAAATAACATTTTTGAAATAAATTTCATTCTAGTTAACCCCATCGAAAGACTTGGGTTCGAACTTTGAGGGCCGTTTACTCCGGCTCTATGGTCGAAATGGATTGAAATTTCGTATTCCTACTCAGAATTATATTCCGAAGTTGAATCTTCCATAAAATTTTGGTAAAATTATATTTGAAAAAAATTTCATTCTAGTAAGCCCCATCGAAAGACTTGGGTTCGAACTTCGAGGGCCGTTTCCTCCGGCTCTATTGTCGAAATGGATTGAAATTTCGTATTCCTACTCAGAATTATTTTCCGAAGTTGAATCTTCCATAAAATTTTGGTAAAATAATATTTGAAAAAAATTTCATTCTAGTAAGCCCCATCGAAAGACTTGGGTTCGAACTTTGAGGGCCGTTTCTTCCCGATCTACGGTCCCAAATGGATTGAAATTTCGTATTCCTACTCAGAATTATGTTCCGAAGTTGAATCTCTCATAAAATTTTGGTAAAATACGATTTTTGAAAAAAATTTAATTCTAGACAGCCCCATCGAAAGACTTGGGTTCGAACTTTGAGGGCGGTTTTCTCCGGATCTATGGTCCCAAATGCATAAAAATTACGTATTCCTACTCTGAAATATCTTCCGAAGTCTAGTCTCGAATAAATTTTGTTAAAATAACATTTTTGAAAAAAATTTCATTTTAGTTAGCGCCATCGAAAGACTTGGATTCGACCTTTGACGGAAGTTTTCTCTGGATAAATGGTACCAAATGGATTGAAATTTCGTATTCCTACACAGAATAATCTTTCGAAGTTGAATCTCCCAAAAAATTTTTTTTAAATAATATTTTAGAAAAAAATTTCATTCTAGTTGGCCCCATCAAAAGACTTGGGTTCGAACTTTGAGCGCCGTTTCCTCCGGATTCAACCCAAATGGATTGAAATTTCGTTTTTCTAATCAGAATTATCTTCCGAAGTTGAATCCCCCATAAAATTTTGGTAAAATAACTTTTTTGAAAAAAATTTCATTCTAGTTAGCCGCATCGAAAGACTTGGGTTCGAACTTTGAGGGCCGTTTTCTCCGGATATATGGTACCAAATGGATTGAAATTTCGTATTCCTACTCAGAATTATCTCTTGAAGTTGTATCTCCCAAAAAATTTTGGTAAAATAACATTTTTGAAAAAAATTTCATTCTAGTTAGCCCCATCGAAAGACTTGGGTTCGAACTTTGAGGGCCGTTTACTCCGGCTCTATGGTCGAAATGGATTGAAATTTCATATTCCTACTCAGAATTATATTCCGAAGTTGAATCTTCCATAAAATTTTGGTAAAATAATATTTGAAAAAAATTTCATTCTAGTAAGCCCCATCGAAAGACTTGGGTTCGAACTTTGAGGGCCGTTTCCTCCGGCTCTATTGTCGAAATGGATTGAAATTTCGTATTCCTACTCAGAATTATTTTCCGAAGTTGAATCTTCCATAAAATTTTGGTAAAATAATATTTGAAAAAAATTTCATTCTAGTAAGCCCCATCGAAAGACTTGGGTTCGAACTTTGAGGGCCGTTTTCTACAGATCTATGGTCAAAATGGATTGAAATTTCGTATTCCTACTCAGAATTATCTCCGAAGTTGTATCCCCAGTAAAATTTTGGTAAAATAACATTTTTGAAAAAAATTTCATTCTAGAAAGCCCCATCGAAAGTCTTGGGTTCGAACTTTGAGGACCAGTTTCTCCGGATATATGTTCCCAAACGGATTCAAATTTCGTATTCCTACTCAGAATTATCTTCCGAAGCGGAAACTCCGATAATATTTTGGTAAAATAACATTTTTGAAAAAAATTTCATTCTAGTTAGCCGCATCGAAAGACTTGGGTTCGAACTTTGAGGGCCGTTTTCTCCGGATATATGGTACCAAATGGATTAAAATTCCGTATTTCTACTCAGAATTATCTTCCGAAGCTGAATCTCCGATATAATTTTGGTAAAATAACATTTAAAAAAAAAAAATTCATTCTAGTTAGCCCCATCAAAAGACTTGGGTTCAAACTTTGAGGGCCGTTTTCTCCGGATCTATGATCCCAAATGGATTAAAATTACGTATTCCTATTCAGAATTATCTTCCGAAGTCTAGTCTCAAATAAAATTTTGTAAAATAACATTTTTGAAAAAAAATTCATTCTAGTTAGCCCTCATCGAATGACTTGGGTTCGAAATTTGACGGCCGTTTTCTCCGGATATATGGTACCAAATGGATTTGAATTTCGTATTCCTACTCAGAATTATCTTCCGAAGTTGAATCGCCCATAAAATTTTGCTAAAATAACATTTTTGAAATAAATTTCATTCTAGTTAACCCCATCGAAAGACTTGGGTTCGAACTTTGAGGGCCGTTTACTCCGGCTCTATGGTCGAAATGGATTGAAATTTCGTATTCCTACTCAGAATTATATTCCGAAGTTGAATCTTCCATAAAATTTTGGTAAAATAATATTTGAAAAAAATTTCATTCTAGTATGCCCCATCGAAAGACTTGGGTTCGAACTTTGAGGGCCGTTTTCTCCGGCTCTATGGTCGAAATGGATTGAAATTTCGTATTCCTACTCAGAATTATTTTCCGAAGTTGAATCTTCCATATAATTTTGGTAAAATAATATTTGAAAAAAATTTCATTCTAGTAAGCCCCATCGAAAGACTTGGGTTCGAACTTTGAGGGCCGTTTCTTCCCGATCTACGGACCCAAATGGATTGAAATTTCGTATTCCTACTCAGAATTATCTTCCGAAGTTGAATCCCCCACAAAATTTTGGTAAAATAACATTTTTGAAAAAAATTTCATTCTAGTTAACCCCATCGAAAGACTTGGGTTCGAACGTTGAGGGCCGTTTTCTCTGGAACGATCGTCCCAAATGGATTAAAATTACGTATTCCAACTCAGAATTAACTTCCGAATTCTATACTCGAATAAAATTTTGTAAAATATTATTTTTGATAAAAATTTCATTCTAGTTAGCCCTCATCGAATGACTTGGGTTCGAAATTTGAGGGCCGTTTTCTCCAGATATATGGTCGAAATGGATTGAAATTTCGTATTCCTACTCAGAATTATCTTCCGAAGTTGAAACCCCATAAATTTATGGTAAAATAACATTTCTGAATTAAATTTCATTCTAGTAAGCCCCATCAAAAAACTTGGGTTCGAAATTTTAGGGCCGTTTTCTTCGGACCTATGGTCCCAAATGCATTAAAATTACGTATTTCTACTCAGAATTATCTTTCGAAGTTGAATCTCCGATAATATTTTGGTAAAATAACATTTAAAAAAAAAAAAATTCATTCTAGTTAGCCCCATCAAAAGACTTGGTTTTGAAATTTGAGGGCCGGTTTTTTCGGACCTATGGACCCAAATGGATTGAAATTACGTATTCCTTCTCAGAATTATCTTCCAAAGTCTTGTCTCGAATAAAATTTTTGCAAAATAACATTTTTGAAAAAAATTTCATTATAGTAAGCCCCATCGTAAGACTTGGGTTCGGAATTTTAGGGCCGTTTTCTTCGAACCTATGGTCCCAAATGCATTAAAATTACGTATTTCTACTCAGAATTATCTTTCGAAGTTGAATCTCCGATAATATTTTGGTAAAATAACATTTAAAAAAAAAAAAATTCATTCTAGAAAGCCCCATCGAAAAACTTGGGTTCGAACATTGAGGGCCGTTTTCTCCGGCTCTATGGTCGAAATGGATTGAAATTTCGTATTCCTACTCAGAATAATTTTCCGAAGTTGAATCGCCCATAAAATTTTGCTCAAATAACATTTTTGAAATAAATTTCATTCTAGTAAGCCATCATCGAAATACTTGGGTTTGATCTTTGTTGGCCGTTTTCTCCAGATATATGGTCCCAAATGGATTGAAATTTCGTATTATTCTCAGAATTATCTTCCTAAGATGAATCTCCGATACTATTTTGGTAAAATAAAATTTAAAAAAAAATTCATTCTAGTTAGCCCCATCAAAAGACTTGGGTTCGAACTTTGAGGGCCGTTTTCTCCGGATCTATGGTCCCAAATGGAATTTAATTACTTATTCCTACTCAGAATCAACTCCGAAGTTGTATCCCCGATAATATTTTGGTAAAATATCATTTTTGAAAAAAAATTCATGCTAGAAAGCCCCATCGAAAGACTTGGGTTCGAACATTGAGGGCCGTTTTCTCCGGCTCTATGGTCGAAATGGATTGAAATTTCGTATTCCTACTCAAAATTATCTTCTGAAGTTGAATCCCCCATAAAGTTTTTGTAAAATAACATTTTTGAAAAAAATTTCATTCTAGTAAGCCCCATCGTAAGACTTGGGTTCGAAATTTTAGGGCCGTTTTCTTCGGACCTATGGTCCCAAATGCATTAAAATTACGTATTTCTACTCAGAATTATCTTTCGAAGTTGAATCTCCGATAATATTTTGGTAAAATAACATTTAAAAAAAAAAAATTCATTCTAGTTAGCCCCATCAAAAGACTTGGTTTTGAAATTTGAGGGCCGGTTTTTTCGGACCTATGGACCCAAATGGATTGAAATAACGTATTCCTTCTCAGAATTATCTTCCAAAGTCTTGTCTCGAATAAAATTTTTGCAAAATAACATTTTTGAAAAAAATTTCATTGGGTAACCTTCGGTTTATGGGGGAAATTCCTAAAAATTAAAACTAGTTATTTTTATACTAACTTTGGGCCGGGGAATCCGAATCTGGAAGAATTAGGTGGCGGCAAGCAATATTAACTGAATTACACGACTTTAAAATTTCGACGCACAAACAATTTAACTGGCCATTTTGAACGCTTTCTGACAATAAAACTAGTTATCTTTATACATCTTTATACTAACTTTGGGCCGGGGAATCCGAATCCGAAAGAATTAGGTTGGGGCAAGCAATATAAACTGAAATACACGACTTAAAAATTTTAGATGCAAACAATATACAATGCCATTGTCAATGTGTTTTTTTTGGCAATAAATCCATAGAAAAATAACCAAAGATATATAAAATTAAGTGTTGCTAGTAAGCAATAATATCAATAACGTAAAATAACATGTTTATAATTTCAGTAATATTTCATATTCAAACAGTTAGATTTAGGTTTATTATCACGAAAGGTGAGTTTTTATGTCGGGGGAGACGATAAAATATGCATTTTATATTTTAATTTTGCTAACATTATTTCATTTACGTAAAGTATTCAGATACATTTTATTCACTTTTGTATCACAAATCATGTTACACAAACCTAGCGTAACCGCTAAACTACTTGAAAACTGGGATGTTTTCTTGCCTTGACGCGAGTAGGCGCTACGAAGGGGGCACTTTCTTTTCTATCACAAACCATGTTACACAAACCTAGCGTAGCCGCTAAACTACTTGAAAACTGGGATGTTTTCCTGCCTTGACGCGAGTAGGCGCTACGAAGGGGGCACTTTCTTTTCTATCACAAACCATGTTACACAAACCTAGCGTAGCCGCTAAACTACTTGAAATCTGGGATGTTTTCTTGCCTTGACGCGAGTAGGCGCTACGAAGGGGGCACTTTCTTTTCAATCACAAACCATGTTACACAAACCTAGCGTAGCCGCTAAACTATTTGAAAACTGGGATGTTTTCTTGCCTTGACGCGAGTAGGCGCTACGAAGGGGGCACTTTCTTTTCTATCACAAACCATGTTACACAAACCTAGCGTAGCCGCTAAACTACTTGAAAACTGGGATGTTTTCCTGCCTTGACGCGAGTAGGCGCTACGAAGGGGGCACTTTCTTTTCTATCACAAACCATGTTACACAAACCTAGCGTAGCCGCTTAACTACTTGAAATCTGGGATGTTTTCTTGCCTTGACGCGAGTAGGCGCTACGAGGGGGGCACTTTCTTTTCAATCACAAACCATGTTACACAAACCTAGCGTAGCCGCTAAACTATTTGAAAACTCGGATGTTTTCTTGCCTTGACGCGAGTAGGCGCTACGAAGGGGGCACTTTCTTTTCTATCACAAACCATGTTACACAAACCTAGCGTAGCCGCTAAACTACTTGAAAACTGGGATGTTTTCTTGCCTTGACGCGAGTAGGCGCTACGAAGGGGGCACTTTCGTTTCTTTAGTTTTTAAATTTAGTTTTAGGGATAAATATTTTTGAGAGTAAAATATAAAATGCATATTTTATCGTCTCCCCCGACATAAAAACTCACCTTTCGTGATAATAAACCTAAATCTAACTGTTTGAATATGAAATATTACTGAAATTATAAACATGTTATTTTACGTTATTGATATTATTGCTTACTAGCAACACTTAATTTAATATATCTTTGGTAATTTTTCTATGGATTTACTGTCAAAAAAACGCATCGGCAATGCCGTTGTATATTGTTTGCATCTAAAATTTTTAAGTCGTATATTTCAGTTTATATTGCTTGCCCCAACCTAATTCTTTCGGATTCGGATTCCCCGTCCCAAAGTTAGTATAAAGATAACTAGTTTTATTGTCAGAAAGCGTTCAAAATGGCCAGTTAAATTGTTTGTGCGTCGAAATTTTAAAGTCGTGTAATTCAGTTAATATTGCTTGCCGCCACCTAATTCTTCCAGATTCGGATTCCCCGGCCCAAAGTTAGTATAAAAATAACTAGTTTTAATTTTTAGGAATTTCCCCCATAAACCGAATATATTCCATTTTCATTCTAGTAAGCCCCATCGTAAGACTTGGGTTCGAAATTTTAGGGCCGTTTTCTTCGGACCTATGGTCCCAAATGCATTAAAATTACGTATTTCTACTCAGAATTATCTTTCGAAGTTGAATCTCCGATAATATTTTGGTAAAATAACATTTAAAAAAAAAAAAATTCATTCTAGTTAGCGCCATCAAAAGACTTGGTTTTGAAATTTGAGGGCCGGTTTTTTCGGACCTATGGACCCAAATGGATTGAAATTACGTATTCCTTCTCAGAATTATCTTCCGAAGTCTTGTCTCGAATAAAATTTTTGCAAAATAACATTTTTGAAAAAAATTTCATTCTAGTTAGCCCTCATCGAAAGACTTGGGTTCGAATTTTGAGGGCCGTTTTCTCCGGATATATGTTCCCAAATGGATTGAAATTTTGTATTCGTACTCAGAATTATCTTCCAAAGCTGAATCTCAGATACTATTTTGGTAAAATAACATTTAAAAAAAAAAATCATTCTAGATAGCCCCATCAATAGACTTGGGTTCGAACTTTGAGGGCCGTTTTCTCCGAATCTACGGACCCAAATGGATTGAAAATTTGTATTCCTTCTCAGAATTATCTTCCGAAGCTGAATCTCTGATAATATTTTGTTAAAATATTATTTAAAAAAAAAAAATTTCTTTCTAGTTAGCCACATCGAAAGACTTGGGTTCGAACTTTGAGGGCCGTTTTCTCCGGCTCTATGGTCGAAATGGATTGAAATTCTGTATTTCTATTCAGAATTATCTTCTGAAATTGAATCTTCCATAAAATTTTGGTAAAATAATATTTGAAAAAAATTTCATTCCATTAAGACCCATCGAAAGACTTGGTTTCGAACATTGAGGGCCGTTTTCTCCGGCTCTATGGTCGAAATGGATTGAAATTTCGTATTTAAACTCAGAATTATATTTCGAAGTTGAATCTCCGATAATATTTTGGTAAAATAACATTTAAAAATAAAAAATTCATTCTAGTTAGCCCCATCAAAAGACTTGGGTTCGAAATTTGAGGGCCGTGTTCTTCGGATCTATGATCCCAAATTGATTGAAATTACGTATTCCTACTCAGAATTATCTTCCGAAGTCTTGTCTCGAATAAAATTTTTGCAAAATAACATTTTTGAAAAAAATTTCATTCTAGTAAGCCCCATCGTAAGACTTGGGTTCGAAATTTTAGGGCCGTTTTCTTCGGACCTATGGTCCCAAATGCATTAAAATTACGTATTTCTACTCAGAATTATCTTTCGAAGTTGAATCTCCGATAATATTTTGGTAAAATAACATTTTAAAAAAAAAAAATTCATTCTAGTTAGCGCCATCAAAAGACTTGGTTTTGAAATTTGAGGGCCGGTTTTTTCGGACCTATGGACCCAAATGGATTGAAATTACGTATTCCTTCTCAGAATTATCTTCCGAAGTCTTGTCTCGAATAAATTTTTTGCAAAATAACATTTTTGAAAAAAATTTCATTCTAGTTAGCCCTCATCGAAAGACTTGGGTTCGAATTTTGAGGGCCGTTTTCTCCGGATATATGTTCCCAAATGGATTGAAATTTTGTATTCGTACTCAGAATTATCTTCCAAAGCTGAATCTCAGATACGATTTTGGTAAAATAACATTTAAAAAAAAAAATCATTCTAGATAGCCCCATCAAAAGACTTGGGTTCGAACTTTGAGGGCCGTTTTCTCCGAATCTACGGACCCAAATGGATTGAAAATTTGTATTCCTTCTCAGAATTATCTTCCGAAGCTGAATCTCTGATAATATTTTGTTAAAATATTATTTAAAAAAAAAAATTTCTTTCTAGTTAGCCACATCGAAAGACTTGGGTTCGAACTTTGAGGGCCGTTTTCTCCGGCTCTATGGTCGAAATGGATTGAAATTTTGTATTTCTATTCAGAATTATCTTCTGAAGTTGAATCTTCCATAAAATTTTGGTAAAATAACATTTAAAAAAAAAAATTCATTCTAGTTAGCCCCATCAAAAGACTTGGGTTCGAAATTTGAGGGCCGTGTTCTTCGGATCTATGGTCCCAAATTGATTTAAATTATTTATTCCTACTCAGAATTATCTTCCGAAGTCTAGTCTCGCATAATTTTTTTGTAAAATAACATTTTTGAAATAAGTTTCATTCTAGTTAGCCCTCATCGAAAGACTAGGGTTTGATCTTTGTTGGCCGTTTTCTCCGGATATATGGTCCCAAATGGATTGAAATTTCCTATTTCTACTCAGCATTAACTTCCGAAGTTGAATCTTCTATAAAATTTTCGTAAAATAAAATCTTTGAAAAAAAAAAATTATTCTAGATAGCCCTCATCGAAAGACTTGGGTTCGATTTTTGAGGGCCGTGTTCTCCGGATCTTTGGTCCCAAATCTATTGAAATTAAGTATTCCTACTCAGAATTATCTTCCGAAGTTGAATCTCCCTTGAAGTTTTGGTAAAATAACATTTTGAAAAAAAACTTCATTCTAGTTAGCATTCATCAAAAGACTTGGGTTCGAAATTTGAGGGCCGTTTTCTTCGGATCTATGGTCCCAAATGGATTTAAATTATTTATTTCTACTCAGAATTATCTTCCGAAGTCTAGTCTCGCATAATTTTTTTGTAAAATAACATTTTTAAAATAAGTTTCATTCTAGTTAGCCCTCATCGAAAGACTTGGGTTTGATCTTTGTTGGCCGTATTCTCCGGATCTATGGTCCCAAATGGATTAAAATTTCGTATTCCTACTCAGCATAATCTTCCAAATTTGAATCATCCATAAATTTTCTAAGATTGACACTTTGAAAAATAATTCATTCGAGTTAGCCCTCATCGAAAGACTTGGGTTCGAACTTTGAGGGCGGTTTTCTCCTGATCTATGGTCCCAAATGCATAAAAATTACGTATTCCTACTCTGAAATATTTTCCGAAGTCTAGTCTCGAATAAATTTTGTTAAAATAACATTTTTGAAAAAAATTTCATTTTAGTTAGCGCCATCGAAAGACTTGGGTTCGACCTTTGACGGAAGTTTTCTCTGGATATATGGTACCAAATGGATTGAAATTTCGTATTCCTTCACAGAATAATCTTTCGAAGTTGAATCTCCCAAAAAATTTTTTTAAAATAATATTTTAGAAAAAAATTTCATTCTAGTTGGCCCCATCAAAAGACTTGGGTTCGAACTTTGAGGGCCGTTTCCTCCGGATTCAACCCAAATGGATTGAAATTTCGTATTTCTAATCAGAATTATCTTCCGAAGTTGAATCCCCCATAAAATTTTGGTAAAATAACTTTTTTGAAAAAAATTTCATTCTAGTTAGCCGCATCGAAAGACTTGGGTTCGAACTTTGAGGGCCATTTCTCCGGATATATAGTACCAAATGGATTGAAATTTCGTATTCCTACTCAGAATTATCTCTTGAAGTTGTATCTCCCAAAAAATTTTGGTAAAATAACATTTTTGAAAAAAATTTCATTCTAGTTAGCGCCATCAAAAGACTTGGGTTCGAACTTTGAGGGCCGTTTTCTACGGATCTATGGTCAAAATGGATTGAAATTTCGTATTCCTACTCAGAATTATCTCCGAAGTTGTATCCCCAGTAAAATTTTGGTAAAATAACATTTTTGAAAAAAATTTCATTCTAGAAAGCCCCATCGAAAGTCTTGGGTTCGAACTTTGAGGACCAGTTTCTCCGGATATATGTTCCCAAACGGATTCAAATTTCGTATTCCTACTCAGAATTATCTTCCGAAGCGGAAACTCCGATAATATTTTGGTAAAATAACATTTTTGAAAAAAATTTAATTCTTGAAAGCCTTATCGAAAGACTTGGATTCGAACTTTGAGGGCCGTTTTCTCCGGATCTACTGTCCCAAATGGATTAAAATTTCGTATTTCTACTCAGAATTATATTCCGAAGCTGAATCTCCGATATAATTTTGGTAAAATAACATTTAAAAAAAAAAATTCATTCTAGTTAGCCCCATCAAAAGACTTGGGTTCAAACTTTGAGGGCCGTTTTCTCCGGATCTATGATCCCAAATGGATTAAAATTACGTATTCCTATTCAGAATTATCTTCCGAAGTCTAGTCTCAAATAAAATTTTGTAAAATAACATTTTTGAAAAAAAATTCATTCTAGTTAGCCCTCATCGAATGACTTGGGTTCGAATTTTGAAGGCCGTTTTCTCCGGATATATGGTACCAAATGGATTTAAATTTCGTATTCCTACTCAGAATTATCTTCCGAAGTTGAATCGCCCATAAAATTTTGCTAAAATAACATTTTTGAAATAAATTTCATTCTAGTTAACCCCATCGAAAGACTTGGGTTCGAACTTTGAGGGCCGTTTACTCCGGCTCTATGGTCGAAATGGATTGAAATTTCGTATTCCTTCTCAGAATTATATTCCGAAGTTGAATCTTCCATAAAATTTTGGTAAAATAATATTTGAAAAAAATTTCATTCTAGTAAGCCCCATCGAAAGACTTGGGTTCGAACTTTGAGGGCCGTTTCCTCCGGCTCTATGGTCGAAATGGATTGAAATTTCGTATTCCTACTCAGAATTATTTTCCGAAGTTGAATCTTCCATAAAATTTTGGTAAAATAATATTTGAAAAAAATTTCATTCTAGTAAGCCCCATCGAAAGACTTGGGTTCGAACTTTGAGGGCCGTTTCTTCCCGATCTACGGTCCCAAATGGATTGAAATTTCGTATTCCTACTCAGAATTATCTTCCGAAGTTGAATCCCCCACAAAATTTTGGTAAAATAACATTTTTGAAAAAAATTTCATTCTAGTTAACCCCATCGAAAGACTTGGGTTCGAACGTTGAGGGCCGTTTTCTCTGGAACGATGGTCCCAAATGGATTAAAATTACGTATTCCAACTCAGAATTAACTTCCGAATTCTATACTCGAATAAAATTTTGTAAAATATTATTTTTGATAAAAATTTCATTCTAGTTAGCCCTCATCGAATGACTTGGGTTCGAAATTTGAGGGCCGTTTTCTCCAGATATATGGTCGAAATGGATTGAAATTTCGTATTCCTACTCAGAATTATCTTCCGAAGTTGAAACCCCATAAATTTATGGTAAAATAACATTTCTGAATTAAATTTCATTCTAGTAAGCCCCATCAAAAAACTTGGGTTCGAAATTTTAGGGCCGTTTTCTTCGGACCTATGGTCCCAAATGCATTAAAATTACGTATTTCTACTCAGAATTATCTTTCGAAGTTGAATCTCCGATAATATTTTGGTAAAATAACATTTAAAAAAAAAAAAATTCATTCTAGTTAGCCCCATCAAAAGACTTGGTTTTGAAATTTGAGGGCCGGTTTTTTCGGACCTATGGACCCAAATGGATTGAAATTACGTATTCCTTCTCAGAATTATCTTCCAAAGTCTTGTCTCGAATAAAATTTTTGCAAAATAACATTTTTGAAAAAAATTTCATTCTAGTAAGCCCCATCGTAAGACTTGGGTTCGAAATTTTAGGGCCGTTTTCTTCGAACCTATGGTCCCAAATGCATTAAAATTACGTATTTCTACTCAGAATTATCTTTCGAAGTTGAATCTCCGATAATATTTTGGTAAAATAACATTTAAAAAAAAAAAATTCATTCTAGAAAGCCCCATCGAAAAACTTGGGTTCGAACATTGAGGGCCGTTTTCTCCGGCTCTATGGTCGAAATGGATTGAAATTTCGTATTCCTACTCAGAATAATTTTCCGAAGTTGAATCGCCCATAAAATTTTGCTCAAATAACATTTTTGAAATAAATTTCATTCTAGTAAGCCATCATCGAAATACTTGGGTTTGATCTTTGTTGGCCGTTTTCTCCAGATATATGGTCCCAAATGGATTGAAATTTCGTATTATTCTCAGAATTATCTTCCTAAGATGAATCTCCGATACTATTTTGGTAAAATAAAATTTTAAAAAAAATTCATTCTAGTTAGCCCCATCAAAAGACTTGGGTTCGAACTTTGAGGGCCGTTTTCTCCGGATCTATGGTCCCAAATGGAATTTAATTACTTATTCCTACTCAGAATCATCTCCGAAGTTGTATCCCCGATAATATTTTGGTAAAATATCATTATTGAAAAAAATTTCATGCTAGAAAGCCCCATCGAAAGACTTGGGTTCGAACATTGAGGGCCGTTTTCTCCGGCTCTATGGTCGAAATGGATTGAAATTTCGTATTCCTACTCAAAATTATCTTCTGAAGTTGAATCCCCCATAAAGTTTTTGTAAAATAACATTTTTGAAAAAAATTTCATTCTAGTAAGCCCCATCGTAAGACTTGGGTTCGAAATTTTAGGGCCGTTTTCTTCGGACCTATGGTCCCAAATGCATTAAAATTACGTATTTCTACTCAGAATTATCTTTCGAAGTTGAATCTCCGATAATATTTTGGTAAAATAACATTTAAAAAAAAAAAATTCATTCTAGTTAGCCCCATCAAAAGACTTGGTTTTGAAATTTGAGGGCCGGTTTTTTCGGACCTATGGACCCAAATGGATTGAAATAACGTATTCCTTCTCAGAATTATCTTCCAAAGTCTTGTCTCGAATAAAATTTTTGCAAAATAACATTTTTGAAAAAAATTTCATTGGGTAACCTTCGGTTTATGGGGGAAATTCCTAAAAATTAAAACTAGTTATTTTTATACTAACTTTGGGCCGGGGAATCCGAATCTGGAAGAATTAGGTGGCGGCAAGCAATATTAACTGAATTACACGACTTTAAAATTTCGACGCACAAACAATTTAACTGGCCATTTTGAACGCTTTCTGACAATAAAACTAGTTATCTTTATACATCTTTATACTAACTTTGGGCCGGGGAATCCGAATCCGAAAGAATTAGGTTGGGGCAAGCAATATAAACTGAAATACACGACTTAAAAATTTTAGATGCAAACAATATACAATGCCATTGTCAATGTGTTTTTTTTGGCAATAAATCCATAGAAAAATAACCAAAGATATATAAAATTAAGTGTTGCTAGTAAGCAATAATATCAATAACGTAAAATAACATGTTTATAATTTCAGTAATATTTCATATTTAAACAGTTAGATTTAGGTTTATTATCACGAAAGGTGAGTTTTTATGTCGGGGGAGACGATAAAATATGCATTTTATATTTTAATTTTGCTAACATTATTTCATTTACGTAAAGTATTCAGATACATTTTATTCACTTTTGTATCACAAATCATGTTACACAAACCTAGCGTAACCGCTAAACTACTTGAAAACTGGGATGTTTTCTTGCCTTGACGCGAGTAGGCGCTACGAAGGGGGCACTTTCTTTTCTATCACAAACCATGTTACACAAACCTAGCGTAGCCGCTAAACTACTTGAAAACTGGGATGTTTTCCTGCCTTGACGCGAGTAGGCGCTACGAAGGGGGCACTTTCTTTTCTATCACAAACCATGTTACACAAACCTAGCGTAGCCGCTAAACTACTTGAAATCTGGGATGTTTTCTTGCCTTGACGCGAGTAGGCGCTACGAAGGGGGCACTTTCTTTTCAATCACAAACCATGTTACACAAACCTAGCGTAGCCGCTAAACTATTTGAAAACTGGGATGTTTTCTTGCCTTGACGCGAGTAGGCGCTACGAAGGGGGCACTTTCTTTTCTATCACAAACCATGTTACACAAACCTAGCGTAGCCGCTAAACTACTTGAAATCTGGGATGTTTTCTTGCCTTGACGCGAGTAGGCGCTACGAGGGGGGCACTTTCTTTTCAATCACAAACCATGTTACACAAACCTAGCGTAGCCGCTAAACTATTTGAAAACTCGGATGTTTTCTTGCCTTGACGCGAGTAGGCGCTACGAAGGGGGCACTTTCTTTTCTATCACAAACCATGTTACACAAACCTAGCGTAGCCGCTAAACTACTTGAAAACTGGGATGTTTTCTTGCCTTGACGCGAGTAGGCGCTACGACAGGGGCACTTTCTTTTCTATCACAAACCATGTTACACAAACCTAGCGTAGCCGCTAAACTACTTGAAAACTGGGATGTTTTCTTGCCTTGACGCGAGTAGGCGCTACGAAGGGGGCACTTTCGTTTCTTTAGTTTTTAAATTTAGTTTTAGGGATAAATATTTTTGAGAGTAAAATATAAAATGCATATTTTATCGTCTCCCCCGACATAAAAACTCACCTTTCGTGATAATAAACCTAAATCTAACTGTTTGAATATGAAATATTACTGAAATTATAAACATGTTATTTTACGTTATTGATATTATTGCTTACTAGCAACACTTAATTTAATATATCTTTGGTAATTTTTCTATGGATTTACTGTCAAAAAAACGCATCGGCAATGCCGTTGTATATTGTTTGCATCTAAAATTTTTAAGTCGTATATTTCAGTTTATATTGCTTGCCCCAACCTAATTCTTTCGGATTCGGATTCCCCGTCCCAAAGTTAGTATAAAGATAACTAGTTTTATTGTCAGAAAGCGTTCAAAATGGCCAGTTAAATTGTTTGTGCGTCGAAATTTTAAAGTCGTGTAATTCAGTTAATATTGCTTGCCGCCACCTAATTCTTCCAGATTCGGATTCCCCGGCCCAAAGTTAGTATAAAAATAACTAGTTTTAATTTTTAGGAATTTCCCCCATAAACCGAATATATTCCAATTTCATTCTAGTAAGCCCCATCGTAAGACTTGGGTTTGAAATTTTAGGGCCGTTTTCTTCGGACCTATGGTCCCAAATGCATTAAAATTACGTATTTCTACTCAGAATTATCTTTCGAAGTTGAATCTCCGATAATATTTTGGTAAAATAACATTTAAAAAAAAAAAAAATTCATTCTAGTTAGCGCCATCAAAAGACTTGGTTTTGAAATTTGAGGGCCGGTTTTTTCGGACCTATGGACCCAAATGGATTGAAATTACGTATTCCTTCTCAGAATTATCTTCCGAAGTCTTGTCTCGAATAAAATTTTTGCAAAATAACATTTTTGAAAAAAATTTCATTCTAGTTAGCCCTCATCGAAAGACTTGGGTTCGAATTTTGAGGGCCGTTTTCTCCGGATATATGTTCCCAAATGGATTGAAATTTTGTATTCGTACTCAGAATTATCTTCCAAAGCTGAATCTCAGATACTATTTTGGTAAAATAACATTTAAAAAAAAAAATCATTCTAGATAGCCCCATCAATAGACTTGGGTTCGAACTTTGAGGGCCGTTTTCTCCGAATCTACGGACCCAAATGGATTGAAAATTTGTATTCCTTCTCAGAATTATCTTCCGAAGCTGAATCTCTGATAATATTTTGTTAAAATATTATTTAAAAAAAAAAAATTTCTTTCTAGTTAGCCACATCGAAAGACTTGGGTTCGAACTTTGAGGGCCGTTTTCTCCGGCTCTATGGTCGAAATGGATTGAAATTCTGTATTTCTATTCAGAATTATCTTCTGAAATTGAATCTTCCATAAAATTTTGGTAAAATAATATTTGAAAAAAATTTCATTCCATTAAGACCCATCGAAAGACTTGGTTTCGAACATTGAGGGCCGTTTTCTCCGGCTCTATGGTCGAAATGGATTGAAATTTCGTATTTAAACTCAGAATTATATTTCGAAGTTGAATCTCCGATAATATTTTGGTAAAATAACATTTAAAAATAAAAAATTCATTCTAGTTAGCCCCATCAAAAGACTTGGGTTCGAAATTTGAGGGCCGTGTTCTTCGGATCTATGATCCCAAATTGATTGAAATTACGTATTCCTACTCAGAATTATCTTCCGAAGTCTTGTCTCGAATAAAATTTTTGCAAAATAACATTTTTGAAAAAAATTTCATTCTAGTAAGCCCCATCGTAAGACTTGGGTTCGAAATTTTAGGGCCGTTTTCTTCGGACCTATGGTCCCAAATGCATTAAAATTACGTATTTCTACTCAGAATTATCTTTCGAAGTTGAATCTCCGATAATATTTTGGTAAAATAACATTTAAAAAAAAAAAAATTCATTCTAGTTAGCGCCATCAAAAGACTTGGTTTTGAAATTTGAGGGCCGGTTTTTTCGGACCTATGGACCCAAATGGATTGAAATTACGTATTCCTTCTCAGAATTATCTTCCGAAGTCTTGTCTCGAATAAAATTTTTGCAAAATAACATTTTTGAAAAAAATTTCATTCTAGTTAGCCCTCATCGAAAGACTTGGGTTCGAATTTTGAGGGCCGTTTTCTCCGGATATATGTTCCCAAATGGATTGAAATTTTGTATTCGTACTCAGAATTATCTTCCAAAGCTGAATCTCAGATACGATTTTGGTAAAATAACATTTAAAAAAAAAAATCATTCTAGATAGCCCCATCAAAAGACTTGGGTTCGAACTTTGAGGGCCGTTTTCTCCGAATCTACGGACCCAAATGGATTGAAAATTTGTATTCCTTCTCAGAATTATCTTCCGAAGCTGAATCTCTGATAATATTTTGTTAAAATATTATTTAAAAAAAAAAATTTCTTTCTAGTTAGCCACATCGAAAGACTTGGGTTCGAACTTTGAGGGCCGTTTTCTCCGGCTCTATGGTCGAAATGGATTGAAATTTTGTATTTCTATTCAGAATTATCTTCTGAAGTTGAATCTTCCATAAAATTTTGGTAAAATAACATTTAAAAAAAAAAATTCATTCTAGTTAGCCCCATCAAAAGACTTGGGTTCGAAATTTGAGGGCCGTGTTCTTCGGATCTATGGTCCCAAATTGATTTAAATTATTTATTCCTACTCAGAATTATCTTCCGAAGTCTAGTCTCGCATAATTTTTTTGTAAAATAACATTTTTGAAATAAGTTTCATTCTAGTTAGCCCTCATCGAAAGACTAGGGTTTGATCTTTGTTGGCCGTTTTCTCCGGATATATGGTCCCAAATGGATTGAAATTTCCTATTTCTACTCAGCATTAACTTCCGAAGTTGAATCTTCTATAAAATTTTCGTAAAATAAAATCTTTGAAAAAAAAAAATTATTCTAGATAGCCCTCATCGAAAGACTTGGGTTCGATTTTTGAGGGCCGTGTTCTCCGGATCTTTGGTCCCAAATCTATTGAAATTAAGTATTCCTACTCAGAATTATCTTCCGAAGTTGAATCTCCCTTGAAGTTTTGGTAAAATAACATTTTGAAAAAAAACTTCATTCTAGTTAGCATTCATCAAAAGACTTGGGTTCGAAATTTGAGGGCCGTTTTCTTCGGATCTATGGTCCCAAATGGATTTAAATTATTTATTTCTACTCAGAATTATCTTCCGAAGTCTAGTCTCGCATAATTTTTTTGTAAAATAACATTTTTAAAATAAGTTTCATTCTAGTTAGCCCTCATCGAAAGACTTGGGTTGGATCTTTGTTGGCCGTATTCTCCGGATCTATGGTCCCAAATGGATTAAAATTTCGTATTCCTACTCAGCATAATCTTCCAAATTTGAATCATCCATAAATTTTCTAAGATTGACACTTTGAAAAATAATTCATTCGAGTTAGCCCTCATCGAAAGACTTGGGTTCGAACTTTGAGGGCGGTTTTCTCCTGATCTATGGTCCCAAATGCATAAAAATTACGTATTCCTACTCTGAAATATTTTCCGAAGTCTAGTCTCGAATAAATTTTGTTAAAATAACATTTTTGAAAAAAATTTCATTTTAGTTAGCGCCATCGAAAGACTTGGGTTCGACCTTTGACGGAAGTTTTCTCTGGATATATGGTACCAAATGGATTGAAATTTCGTATTCCTTCACAGAATAATCTTTCGAAGTTGAATCTCCCAAAAAATTTTTTTAAAATAATATTTTAGAAAAAAATTTCATTCTAGTTGGCCCCATCAAAAGACTTGGGTTCGAACTTTGAGGGCCGTTTCCTCCGGATTCAACCCAAATGGATTGAAATTTCGTATTTCTAATCAGAATTATCTTCCGAAGTTGAATCCCCCATAAAATTTTGGTAAAATAACTTTTTTGAAAAAAATTTCATTCTAGTTAGCCGCATCGAAAGACTTGGGTTCGAACTTTGAGGGCCATTTCTCCGGATATATAGTACCAAATGGATTGAAATTTCGTATTCCTACTCAGAATTATCTCTTGAAGTTGTATCTCCCAAAAAATTTTGGTAAAATAACATTTTTGAAAAAAATTTCATTCTAGTTAGCGCCATCAAAAGACTTGGGTTCGAACTTTGAGGGCCGTTTTCTACGGATCTATGGTCAAAATGGATTGAAATTTCGTATTCCTACTCAGAATTATCTCCGAAGTTGTATCCCCAGTAAAATTTTGGTAAAATAACATTTTTGAAAAAAATTTCATTCTAGAAAGCCCCATCGAAAGTCTTGGGTTCGAACTTTGAGGACCAGTTTCTCCGGATATATGTTCCCAAACGGATTCAAATTTCGTATTCCTACTCAGAATTATCTTCCGAAGCGGAAACTCCGATAATATTTTGGTAAAATAACATTTTTGAAAAAAATTTAATTCTTGAAAGCCTTATCGAAAGACTTGGATTCGAACTTTGAGGGCCGTTTTCTCCGGATCTACTGTCCCAAATGGATTAAAATTTCGTATTTCTACTCAGAATTATATTCCGAAGCTGAATCTCCGATATAATTTTGGTAAAATAACATTTAAAAAAAAAAATTCATTCTAGTTAGCCCCATCAAAAGACTTGGGTTCAAACTTTGAGGGCCGTTTTCTCCGGATCTATGATCCCAAATGGATTAAAATTACGTATTCCTATTCAGAATTATCTTCCGAAGTCTAGTCTCAAATAAAATTTTGTAAAATAACATTTTTGAAAAAAAATTCATTCTAGTTAGCCCTCATCGAATGACTTGGGTTCGAAATTTGAAGGCCGTTTTCTCCGGATATATGGTACCAAATGGATTTTAATTTCGTATTCCTACTCAGAATTATCTTCCGAAGTTGAATCGCCCATAAAATTTTGCTAAAATAACATTTTTGAAATAAATTTCATTCTAGTTAACCCCATCGAAAGACTTGGGTTCGAACTTTGAGGGCCGTTTACTCCGGCTCTATGGTCGAAATGGATTGAAATTTCGTATTCCTACTCAGAATTATATTCCGAAGTTGAATCTTCCATAAAATTTTGGTAAAATAATATTTGAAAAAAATTTCATTCTAGTAAGCCCCATCGAAAGACTTGGGTTCGAACTTCGAGGGCCGTTTCCTCCGGCTCTATTGTCGAAATGGATTGAAATTTCGTATTCCTACTCAGAATTATTTTCCGAAGTTGAATCTTCCATAAAATTTTGGTAAAATAATATTTGAAAAAAATTTCATTCTAGTAAGCCCCATCGAAAGACTTGGGTTCGAACTTTGAGGGCCGTTTCTTCCCGATCTACGGTCCCAAATGGATTGAAATTTCGTATTCCTACTCAGAATTATGTTCCGAAGTTGAATCTCTCATAAAATTTTGGTAAAATACGATTTTTGAAAAAAATTTAATTCTAGACAGCCCCATCGAAAGACTTGGGTTCGAACTTTGAGGGCGGTTTTCTCCGGATCTATGGTCCCAAATGCATAAAAATTACGTATTCCTACTCTGAAATATCTTCCGAAGTCTAGTCTCGAATAAATTTTGTTAAAATAACATTTTTGAAAAAAATTTCATTTTAGTTAGCGCCATCGAAAGACTTGGGTTCGACCTTTGACGGAAGTTTTCTCTGGATAAATGGTACCAAATGGATTGAAATTTCGTATTCCTACACAGAATAATCTTTCGAAGTTGAATCTCCCAAAAAATTTTTTTTAAATAATATTTTAGAAAAAAATTTCATTCTAGTTGGCCCCATCAAAAGACTTGGGTTCGAACTTTGAGCGCCGTTTCCTCCGGATTCAACCCAAATGGATTGAAATTTCGTTTTTCTAATCAGAATTATCTTCCGAAGTTGAATCCCCCATAAAATTTTGGTAAAATAACTTTTTTGAAAAAAATTTCATTCTAGTTAGCCGCATCGAAAGACTTGGGTTCGAACTTTGAGGGCCGTTTTCTCCGGATATATGGTACCAAATGGATTGAAATTTCGTATTCCTACTCAGAATTATCTCTTGAAGTTGTATCTCCCAAAAAATTTTGGTAAAATAACATTTTTGAAAAAAATTTCATTCTAGTTAGCCCCATCGAAAGACTTGGGTTCGAACTTTGAGGGCCGTTTACTCCGGCTCTATGGTCGAAATGGATTGAAATTTCATATTCCTACTCAGAATTATATTCCGAAGTTGAATCTTCCATAAAATTTTGGTAAAATAATATTTGAAAAAAATTTCATTCTAGTAAGCCCCATCGAAAGACTTGGGTTCGAACTTTGAGGGCCGTTTCCTCCGGCTCTATTGTCGAAATGGATTGAAATTTCGTATTCCTACTCAGAATTATTTTCCGAAGTTGAATCTTCCATAAAATTTTGGTAAAATAATATTTGAAAAAAATTTCATTCTAGTAAGCCCCATCGAAAGACTTGGGTTCGAACTTTGAGGGCCGTTTTCTACAGATCTATGGTCAAAATGGATTGAAATTTCGTATTCCTACTCAGAATTATCTCCGAAGTTGTATCCCCAGTAAAATTTTGGTAAAATAACATTTTTGAAAAAAATTTCATTCTAGAAAGCCCCATCGAAAGTCTTGGGTTCGAACTTTGAGGACCAGTTTCTCCGGATATATGTTCCCAAACGGATTCAAATTTCGTATTCCTACTCAGAATTATCTTCCGAAGCGGAAACTCCGATAATATTTTGGTAAAATAACATTTTTGAAAAAAATTTCATTCTAGTTAGCCGCATCGAAAGACTTGGGTTCGAACTTTGAGGGCCGTTTTCTCCGGATATATGGTACCAAATGGATTAAAATTCCGTATTTCTACTCAGAATTATCTTCCGAAGCTGAATCTCCGATATAATTTTGGTAAAATAACATTTAAAAAAAAAAAATTCATTCTAGTTAGCCCCATCAAAAGACTTGGGTTCAAACTTTGAGGGCCGTTTTCTCCGGATCTATGATCCCAAATGGATTAAAATTACGTATTCCTATTCAGAATTATCTTCCGAAGTCTAGTCTCAAATAAAATTTTGTAAAATAACATTTTTGAAAAAAAATTCATTCTAGTTAGCCCTCATCGAATGACTTGGGTTCGAAATTTGACGGCCGTTTTCTCCGGATATATGGTACCAAATGGATTTGAATTTCGTATTCCTACTCAGAATTATCTTCCGAAGTTGAATCTTCCATAAAATTTTGGTAAAATAATATTTGAAAAAAATTTCATTCTAGTAAGCCCCATCGAAAGACTTGGGTTCGAACTTTGAGGGCCGTTTCTTCCCGATCTACGGTCCCAAATGGATTGAAATTTCGTATTCCTACTCAGAATTATCTTCCAAAGCTGAATCTTTGATAATATTTTGTTAAAATATCATTTAAAAAAAAAAATTTCATTCTAGTTAGCCCCATCAAAAGACTTGGGTTCGAACTTTGAGGGCCGTTTTCTCCAGATATATGGTAGGAAATGGATTGGAATTTCAGGAATTTCAGTAACGTATGTTAACTCTACATACTCAATAATAACAATGCTTGTATTATAATATTTATTTGAAAGAAGACTATCACGGTTCTGGACTGAGAGCTCATTCCCGCTCATACGATCTCTTATATACGTCTCGTACTCGCTGTCTCGCTCTCATGCTGTCCCCCTTACACACATACACCACACCCCCACACTTAAATCATAATTACATCTTTTTATTTTTACAAATTTATATAAGCCAAATATATTTAATTATTTCCATTATGTATTTAATTTCCAATTTATATGTAATTATGTATGTTCTTGACTCTTCATTCGGTGTAGCATGGGCGTTGTCCTCGAGGGCGTTACCTCCCCTCCCATGGTGTAGGTGACCTGCAAAAATCAGAGGAATTAGGAAACTTGGTCATGTCCACGTCCGAGAGTGGACCCAGGTCCAGCAAATCATCAGACCTGTCACTCTCCCCCCACCTATCCTTCCTCTCTGAAATTTGATCATGGTGGCGTTTCCACACTTGTCCTGTAGACATAATTTTTACTAAATAAACCCTATTCCCCAATCTTTTATAAATTTCTCCTAAAATCCATTTGTTTTTATCACTTCTCAAATCCCTGGTTAAAACTTTAGATCCAACATCAAAGTACTTTTTAATTTTTTTTCCTCTATAATACTTTTTTTGTTTTTGCTGACTCAATAACATCTTATCTTTAATCGTGTTATCAATCCCATTAAAACCTTGACCTTCAACATTATCTAATATTGGAATGATTGTATTAAAAATTGATCTAATTTTCCTTCCCAAAATTAATTTACTAGGTTCAATCCCCGTAGACATAGAAGGCGTATTCCTAATATCAACCAAAAATGTTAAAAGTTTATCCTCAAAATCAGCAGGCAATTTATTATTTATCATAATTTTTTTTTAAAAATTCTTTACCGTTCTAACCCCATTTTCGGCAAGTCCGTTAGAAGCTGGATGGTTGACAGGAGATGTCAACGATTTAATATTAAAATTATGACAAAATTCCTTAAAAACTGTTGAAGTGAACGCTGTACCATTGTCACTTACTATCTGCTCCGGAATTCCGAAATTAGAAAATGATCTTTTCAAAACTTTTATTGTACAAAACGAATCTACTTTATTTACGATGTGACAGTCTATCCATTTTGTAGTTGCATCAACGATTATCAAAAAATTGTAACCACCAAAAGGTCCCATGAAATCAATATGCAATCTATTCCATATTAATCCACTGATTGGCCACGGCTATAACTCAACTTTACATGGAGTGGGTAAACACTCCAAGCATCGAACGCACTGCTTCACAGTTGCTTCTACCTCTGAGTTCATACCTAACCAAAAAAAATAATTTCGAGCAAGATTTTTAGATTTAACAATACCTAAATGCGATTGATGTATGAAATTCAATATGATTTCCCTTAATTCCCTCGGAACCACAAATTTATTATTATAAAATAAACACGAGTCATAAGTCGATAATTTATTTCTAAAATACCAGAATTTTAACAAGTCATCCTTTAAAAACTTTTTATCCGGCCAACCATTGATTACGAACCCAGTAATGCTTGCTATGTTTACATCTTTAATCGAAAACTGCTTCATCGTTTCTTTTGAAATTGTCGTTTCCGCCTCAATTATATTTAAAAAATCCGATTCAATCTTATCAACGTTCAGACTACCAATATAATTTAAGAAATATTCGCTACCGTCGACCTCGTCGATACAATCACTTAAATTATTATTACTATTAACCGGCAATCTAGATAAGAAATCCGCTTTGTTCTCACCCGACTTGACATATTCTATATTATAGTCAAATGTTTGTAAAATCAACGCATAGCGCTGTAGCCTATTTGCCGCTAGTATTGGCACTTGTTTTTCAGTGTTCAAAATATGTACCAAAGCTTTATTATCACAAGTTAGAACGAATTTATTACCATATAAATATTGAAAGAATTTTTTCAAACCAAATATTATTGCACACGCTTCCTTATCTAGAATGGAATACCTCAATTCCGTTTTTGACAATAAACGGCTAGCGAATGCAATCGGTCTTTCCATGCCATTCTCATATACGTGACATATAATAGCAGATATACCTATATCACTCGCGTCTGTAATTAGCTTGATAGGTAATTGTGGGTCAAAATGCACCAAAATATTGTCTGACGTCAGCAGTTTCTTAACTTGCTCAAACGCAATATTGCATTCCTGAGACCATACAAATTTTATCCCTTTTTTCAACAATTGGTATAAAGGAGACAAAATACCTGACACATTCTGTATAAAAGACCTATAGTAGGAAATAACTCCCAGCAAACTTCTAAGTTCCGAAACATTTTTCGGTACACTCATTTGGGTAATAGCATATATTTTATTTTCTAAGGCATAACTCCTTTCTGCGAAATTCTATAACCTAAATATTCTATCTCTGTTTCTAGAAAAGAACACTTATTTTCATTAATAGTTAATCCGCAATCACTTAACTTGCTAAGTACTGCTTCACAAATAGAAAATAATTCCTCTTTAGAATTCCCAAATAAAAGTAGATCATCTAAAAATACACGAACGTTCCTAAGTCCACCAACTATCGCCGTAATGACTTGCATAAAAATGGCCGGACTCGTGCTTAAGCCAAAAGGCAATACTTTATGTGCAAATAAACCTATATGCGTACTAATCACACATAATTTTCTAGACTTTTCGTTCAATGAAATTTGTCCAAATGCATTTCGTAAGTCTATCTTAGCAAAATATTTTGCACCATTCAGAGATGAAATTAAATCGTCAATACGAGGTAGTGGGTATTTCAACTTCGCTAACATAGGATTCAATGTTGTTTTGAAATCAGTACAAATCCTAATTGAAGCGTCTTTCTTTTTTACAACAACAATCGGGCTTGCAATATCGCTTATTTCTACCTTTTCAATAATGTCTTCATGCAACATTCTCTGTAACTCTATCTCTACTTTCTCACGTAAACTAAAAGGTAATGGCCTCGGATTTACAAACTTTGGCCTAAAGTCCGAATTAACTTCAATGTTTGCCTCATAATTTTTAAGCCTACCCGATTTTTCTGAAAAAACATGAGCATATTTCTTCTTTAAACTTTCACGAAAAACAAGATGATTATCACAATTAATCTCACTGAATTTTACAGAATTTATTCCACTTAATCCGATACCGAAAACTTGTAAAAAATCTCTACCAACTATTGTAGAATTACCATTTTTAATTATTACGAACTGTATTTTCGCACTTTTACCTAAAAATGACACCTCTAAATTCACTTTACCTAAAACATTTAACTGCGTTCCGTCATACCCTGACAAATGAACATTATACTTTTCTAAATCGTAAGAAACAAAATATCTTAAATACACTTCATATGGTATCGCGTTTATCGCAGCTCCCGTATCTACCAACGCCGGCAATATTATGTTACCAATTAACAAATCTATATATGTGGGTTCCGGCCCCACATTATTATTAACCACGAACACCGAATTCAACCGTTTATTTTTAGTACCTACATAATTTTTATTGTATTTACACAAATTACTAGGATGACCCGATTTGTTACAATGATTACACAAAATTTTTTTCCAGCAATCTCTTTGCAAATGATTTTTTTTCCACACAAAAAACAAGTTTTTAACGTACCATTAACCGGTGATTTACTCCGCATTGAATTTTTATTCCTGGAAGGACTATCTTTCCTGGATTTATGGAAATACTCGCTTTCCTTATGAACAACATTTAAATTCGGATTTACTTTTTTAAAAGCCACAACATGTTCCCACGTCGCCGCTAGATTAATGCAATCCGTAAAAGAAGTATTGATTGCCTCTACGAATAGCTTGTGTTTCAATTTTTCATTAAAAATCCCAATAACGAATATGTCCTTTAAACATGGTTCCAATCTCAGCTCAAAATTACAAGATAAACTTAACCCTCTCAATCTAGCCGCGTAATCTTTAACGGATTCGCTAGGAAACTGTTTACATTTATAAAATAATTCACGAGACTCAAAAATATTTTTAACTGGTTTGCAATGTGAATCAAATAATTTACATAAATCTTCAAAAGAACAAACAGAAACCTTTTTTGGAAAACATAAATCACATAATAGAGAGAAAGTTTCTTCCGTGAGGCAACTCAGCAAAAATGCTCTTTTGCGTTCTGGTGACAACAACTTATCATCATTTAAAATGAGGGCCTGATCCAATCGTTCCCTGAACAATGACCAGTCTCCCGTTCTGTAACAGAACGTCCCCAAATTCTTACAAATCGCCTCCATTGGGAGAAGAACTGAAACAAGTTGAATAAAATATACGTATCTCAGCCCTTCCAGAGGTTATGCTCCGAGCCCCTGCCCTGAGCCTGTGAATCACCAACGTCTCAGCACCCTTTTCTGGCTCCGTCTCCCTTCAGCTGCGGACACGATCACCTTCCAAGGTCTTCCTTCCCGCTGTAGCGACAGAACCCCGGTCCCGGATTCCGGCCAATTCACCCTTGATGCCGATCTTGATCCTGGATCTTCTGCGTACCCCGTGTAACGGTGTACTCTCGACAAAATGTTGCAATGTCGGCTCCCACACACGTGTAAAATTGCGTTTTTACCGCGCAATTTGCCCGGCCCGATCTGCGTGCTCGCCTCGGCTGCGTGTGAATTCTCCAATTTGATAGCCTTTTATTATTCTTCTTCTTCCTTCAAAATTTAGCGATCCAACGCCCAAAAGCGCCAGACTATACTGTGATCACCAAAAATTCGAATAATCTTCTTGAATCATCTAATTCTCCGTAAACTTTCAATAATTTACGAACTACCGTGCTGCGCCACTGTAACGTATGTTAACTCTACATACTCAATAATAACAATGCTTGTATTATAATATTTATTTGAAAGAAGACTATCACGGTTCTGGACTGAGAGCTCATTCCCGCTCATACGATCTCTTATATACGTCTCGTACTCGCTGTCTCGCTCTCATGCTGTCCCCCTGACACACATACACCACAGTATTCCTACTCAGAATTATCATCCGAAGTTGAATCTCTCATAAAATTTTGGTAAAATAATATTTTAGAAAAAAATTTCATTCTAGTTAGACCCATCAAAAGACTTGGGTTCGAACTTTGAGGGCCGTTCCTTCCGGATCTATGATACCAAATGGATTGAAATTTCGTATTCCTACTCAGAATTATCTTCCGAAGTTGAATCCCCCATAAAATTTTGGTAAGATAACATTTTTGAATAAAATTTCACTCTAGTAAGCACTATCGAAAGACTTGGGTTCGAACTTTGAGGGCCGTTTTCTCCAGATATATGGTAGGAAATGGATTGAAATTTCGTATTCCTACTCAGAATTATCATCCGAAGTTGAATCTCTCATAAAATTTTGGTAAAATAATATTTTAGAAAAAAATTTCATTCTAGTTAGCCCCATCAAAAGACTTGGGTTCGAACTTTGAGGGCCGTTTTCTCCGGATCTATGGTCAAAATGGATTGAAATTTCGTATTCCTACTCAGAATTATCTCCGAAGTTGTATCCCCAGTAAAATTTTGGAAAAACAACATTTTTGAAAAAAATTTCATTTTAGAAAGCCCCATCGAAAGACTTGGGTTCGAACTTTGAGGAACGTTTTCTCCGGATCTACGGTCCCAAATGGATTGAAATTTCGTATTCCTACTCAGAATTATCTTCCGAAGTTGAATTCCCCATAAAATTATGGTAAAATAACATTTTTGAAAATAAAAATTTAAAAAAATAAAATTTCATTCTAGTTAGCCCTCATCGAATGACTTGGGTTCGAAATTTGAGGGCCGTTTCCTCCGGATCTATGATCCCAAATGCATTGAAATTTCGTATTCCTACTCAGAATTATCTTCCGAAGTTGAATCCCACATAAAATTATGGTAAGATAACATTTTTGAATACAATTTCACTCTAGTAAGCCCCATCGAAAGACTTGGGTTCGAACTTTGAGGGCCGTTTTCTCCGGATCTATGGTCAAAATGGATTGAAATTTCGTATTCCTACTCAGAATTATCTTCCGAAGTTGAATCCCCCATAAAATTTTGGTAAAAGAACATTTTTGAAAAAAATTTCAATCTTAAAAGCCCTATCGAAAGACTTTTGTTCGAACTTTGAGGGCCGTTTTCTCCAAATCTACGGTCCCAAATGGATTGAAATTTCGTACACCTTCTCAGAATTATCTTCCAAGGCTGAATCTTTGATAATAGTTTGTTAAATATCACTTAAAAAAAAAAAATTTCATTCTAGTTAGCCCCATCAAAAGACTTGGGTTCGAACTTTGAGGGCCGTTTTCTCCAGATATATGGTAGGAAATGGATTTAAATTTCGTATTCCTACTCAGAATTATCATCCGAAGTTGAATCTCTCATAAAATTTTGGTAAAATAATATTTTAGAAAAAAATTTCATTCTAGTAAGCCCCATCAAAAGACTTGGATTCGAACTTTGAGGGCCGTTTTCTCCGGATCTATGGTCAAAATGGATTGAAATTTCGTATTCCTACTCAGAATTATCTCCGAAGTTGTATCCCGAGTAAAATTTTGGTAAAATAACATTTTTGAAAAAAATTTCATTCTAGAAAGCACCATCGAAAGTCTTGGGTTCGAACTTTGAGGACCAGTTTCGCCGGATATATGTTCCCAAACGGATTCAAATTTCGTATTCCTACTCAGAATTATCTTCCGAAGCGGAAACTCCGATAATATTTTGGTAAAATAATATTTTTGAAAAAAATTTAATTCTTGAAAGCCTTATCGAAAGACTTGGATTCGAACTTTGAGGGCCGTTTTCTCCGGATCTACTGTCCCAAATGGATTAAAATTCCGTATTTATACTCAGAATTATCTTCCGAAGCTGAATCTCCGATATAATTTTGGTAAAATAACATTTAAAAAAAAAAAATTCATTCTAGTTAGCCCCATCAAAAAACTTGGGTTCAAACTTTGAGGGCCGTTTTCTCCGGATCTATGATCCCAAATGGATTAAAATTACGTATTCCTATTCAGAATTATCTTCCGAAGTCTAGTCTCAAATAAAATTTTGTAAAATAACATTTTTGAAAAAAAATTCATTCTAGTTAGCCCTCATCGAATGACTTGGGTTCGAAATTTGAAGGCCGTTTTCTCCGGATATATGGTACCAAATGGATTTGAATTTCGTATTCCTACTCAGAATTATCTTCCGAAGTTGAATCGCCCATAAAATTTTGCTAAAATAACATTTTAGAAATAAATTTCATTCTAGTTAACCCCATCGAAAGACTTGGGTTCGAACTTTGAGGGCCGTTTACTCCGGCTCTATGGTCGAAATGGATTGAAATTTCGTATTCCTACTCAGAATTATATTCCGAAGTTGAATCTTCCATAAAATTTTGGTAAAATAAAATTTGAAAAAAATTTCATTCTAGTAAGCCCCATCGAAAGACTTGTTTCGAACTTTGAGGGCCGTTTCTTCCCGATCTACGGTCCCAAATGGATTGAAATTTCGTATTCCTACTCAGAATTATCTTCCGAAGTTGAATCCCCCATAAAATTTTGGTAAAATAACATTTTTGAAAAAAATTTCATTCTAGTTAGCCCCATCGAAAGACTTGGGTTCGAACTTTGAGGGCCGTTTTCTCCGGAACGATGGTCCCAAATGGATTAAAATTACGTATTCCAACTCAGAATTAACTTCCGAATTCTATACTCGAATAAAATTTTGTAAAATATTATTTTTGATAAAAATTTCATTCTAGTTAGCCCTCATCGAATGACTTGGGTTCGAAATTTGAGGGCCGTTTTCTCCAGATATATGGTCGAAATGGATTGAAATTTCGTATTCCTACTCAGAATTATCTTCCGAAGTTGAATCCCCCATAAAATTTTGGTAAGATAACATTTTTGAATAAAATTTCACTCTAGTAAGCACTATCGAAAGACTTGGGTTCGAACTTTGAGGGCCGTTTTCTCCAGATATATGGTAGGAAATGGATTGAAATTTCGTATTCCTACTCAGAATTATCATCCGAAGTTGAATCTCTCATAAAATTTTGGTAAAATAATATTTTAGAAAAAAATTTCATTCTAGTTAGCCCCATCAAAAGACTTGGGTTCGAACTTTGAGGGCCGTTTTCTCCGGATCTATGGTCAAAATGGATTGAAATTTCGTATTCCTACTCAGAATTATCTCCGAAGTTGTATCCCCAGTAAAATTTTGGAAAAACAACATTTTTGAAAAAACTTTCATTTTAGAAAGCCCCATCGAAAGACTTGGGTTCGAACTTTGAGGAACGTTTTCTCCGGATCTACGGTCCCAAATGGATTGAAATTTCGTATTCCTACTCAGAATTATCTTCCGAAGTTGAATTCCCCATAAAATTATGGTAAAATAACATTTTTGAAAATAAAAATTTAAAAAAATAAAATTTCATTCTAGTTAGCCCTCATCGAATGACTTGGGTTCGAAATTTGAGGGCCGTTTCCTCCGGATCTATGATCCCAAATGCATTGAAATTTCGTATTCCTACTCAGAATTATCTTCCGAAGTTGAATCCCACATAAAATTATGGTAAGATAACATTTTTGAATACAATTTCACTCTAGTAAGCCCCATCGAAAGACTTGGGTTCGAACTTTGAGGGCCGTTTTCTCCGGATCTATGGTCAAAATGGATTGAAATTTCGTATTCCTACTCAGAATTATCTTCCGAAGTTGAATCCCCCATAAAATTTTGGTAAAAGAACATTTTTGAAAAAAATTTCAATCTTAAAAGCCCTATCGAAAGACTTTTGTTCGAACTTTGAGGGCCGTTTTCTCCAAATCTACGGTCCCAAATGGATTGAAATTTCGTACACCTTCTCAGAATTATCTTCCAAGGCTGAATCTTTGATAATAGTTTGTTAAATATCACTTAAAAAAAAAAAATTTCATTCTAGTTAGCCCCATCAAAAGACTTGGGTTCGAACTTTGAGGGCCGTTTTCTCCAGATATATGGTAGGAAATGGATTTAAATTTCGTATTCCTACTCAGAATTATCATCCGAAGTTGAATCTCTCATAAAATTTTGGTAAAATAATATTTTAGAAAAAAATTTCATTCTAGTAAGCCCCATCAAAAGACTTGGATTCGAACTTTGAGGGCCGTTTTCTCCGGATCTATGGTCAAAATGGATTGAAATTTCGTATTCCTACTCAGAATTATCTCCGAAGTTGTATCCCGAGTAAAATTTTGGTAAAATAACATTTTTGAAAAAAATTTCATTCTAGAAAGCACCATCGAAAGTCTTGGGTTCGAACTTTGAGGACCAGTTTCGCCGGATATATGTTCCCAAACGGATTCAAATTTCGTATTCCTACTCAGAATTATCTTCCGAAGCGGAAACTCCGATAATATTTTGGTAAAATAATATTTTTGAAAAAAATTTAATTCTTGAAAGCCTTATCGAAAGACTTGGATTCGAACTTTGAGGGCCGTTTTCTCCGGATCTACTGTCCCAAATGGATTAAAATTCCGTATTTATACTCAGAATTATCTTCCGAAGCTGAATCTCCGATATAATTTTGGTAAAATAACATTTAAAAAAAAAAAATTCATTCTAGTTAGCCCCATCAAAAAACTTGTGTTCAAACTTTGAGGGCCGTTTTCTCCGGATCTATGATCCCAAATGGATTAAAATTACGTATTCCTATTCAGAATTATCTTCCGAAGTCTAGTCTCAAATAAAATTTTGTAAAATAACATTTTTGAAAAAAAATTCATTCTAGTTAGCCCTCATCGAATGACTTGGGTTCGAAATTTGAAGGCCGTTTTCTCCGGATATATGGTACCAAATGGATTTGAATTTCGTATTCCCACTCAGAATTATCTTCCGAAGTTGAATCGCCATAAAATTTTGCTAAAATAACATTTTAGAAATAAATTTCATTCTAGTTAACCCCATCGAAAGACTTGGGTTCGAACTTTGAGGGCCGTTTACTCCGGCTCTATGGTCGAAATGGATTGAAATTTCGTATTCCTACTCAGAATTATATTCCGAAGTTGAATCTTCCATAAAATTTTGGTAAAATAAAATTTGAAAAAAATTTCATTCTAGTAAGCCCCATCGAAAGACTTGTTTCGAACTTTGAGGGCCGTTTCTTCCCGATCTACGGTCCCAAATGGATTGAAATTTCGTATTCCTACTCAGAATTATCTTCCGAAGTTGAATCCCCCATAAAATTTTGGTAAAATAACATTTTTGAAAAAAATTTCATTCTAGTTAGCCCCATCGAAAGACTTGGGTTCGAACTTTGAGGGCCGTTTTCTCCGGAACGATGGTCCCAAATGGATTAAAATTACGTATTCCAACTCAGAATTAACTTCCGAATTCTATACTCGAATAAAATTTTGTAAAATATTATTTTTGATAAAAATTTCATTCTAGTTAGCCCTCATCGAATGACTTGGGTTCGAAATTTGAGGGCCGTTTTCTCCGGATATATGGTACCACATGGATCGAAATTTCGTATTCCTACTCAGAATTATCTTCCGAAGTTGAATCTCCCAAAAAATTTTGGTAAAATAACTTTTTTGAAAAAATTTTTATTCTAGTTAGCCGCATCGAAAGACTTGGATTCGAACTTTGAGGGCCGTTTTCTCCGGATCTATGTTCCATAATGTATTGAAATAACGTATTCCTACTAAGAATTATCTTCCGAAGTTGTATCCCCAGTAAAATTTTGGTAAAATAACATTTTGGAAAAAAATTTCATTCTAGAAAGCCCCATCGAAAGACTTGGGTTCGAACTTTGATGGCCAGTTTCTCCGGATATATGTTCCAAAACGGATTCAAATTTCGTATTCCTACTCAGAATTATCTTCCGAAGCGGAAACTCCGATAATATTTAAGTAAAATAACATTTTTGAAAAAAATTTAATTCTTGAAAGCCTTATCGAAAGACTTGGATTCGAACTTTGAGGGTCGTTTTCGCCGGATCTACTGTCCCAAATGGATTAAAATGTCGTATTTCTACTCAGAATTATCTTCCGAAGCTGAATCTCCGATAATATTTTGGTAAAATAACATTTAAAAAAAAAATTTCATTCCAGTAGCCCCATCAAAAGACTTGGGTTCGAACTTTGAGGGCCGTTTTCTCCGGATCTACTGTCCCAAATGGATTAAAATGTCGTATTTCTACTCAGAATTATCTTCCGAAGCTGAATCTCCGATAATATTTTGGTAAAATAACATTTAAAAAAAAATTTCATTCCAGTTAGCCCCATCAAAAGACTTGGGTTCGAACTTTGAGGGCCGTTTTCTCCGGATCTATGGTCAAAATGGATTGAAATTTCGTATTTCTAATCAGAATTATCTTCCGAAGTTGAATCCCCCATAAAATTTTGGTAAAATAACATTTTTGAAAAAAATTTCATTCTAGTTAGCGCCATCGAAGGACTTGGATTCGACCTTTGACGGCCGTTTTCTCCGGATCTATGCTACGAAATGGATTGAAATTTCGTATTCCTACTCAGAAGTATCTTCCAAAGTTGAATCCCCCATAAAATTTTGGTAAAAGAACATTTTTGAAAAAAATTTCAATCTAGAAAGCCCTATCGAAAGACTTTTGTTCGAACTTTGAGGGCCGTTTTCTCCAAATCTACGGTCCCAAATGGATTGAAATTTCGTACTCCTTCTCAGAATTATCTTCCAAAGCTGAATCTTTGATAATATTTTGTTAAAATATCATTTAAAAAAAAAAATTTCATTCTAGTTAGCCCCATCAAAAGACTTGGGTTCGAACTTTGAGGGCCGTTTTCTCCAGATATATGGTAGGAAATGGATTGGAATTTCAGGAATTTCAGTAACGTATGTTAACTCTACATACTCAATAATAACAATGCTTGTATTATAATATTTATTTGAAAGAAGACTATCACGGTTCTGGACTGAGAGCTCATTCCCGCTCATACGATCTCTTATATACGTCTCGTACTCGCTGTCTCGCTCTCATGCTGTCCCCCTTACACACATACACCACACCCCCACACTTAAATCATAATTACATCTTTTTATTTTTACAAATTTATATAAGCCAAATATATTTAATTATTTCCATTATGTATTTAATTTCCAATTTATATGTAATTATGTATGTTCTTGACTCTTCATTCGGTGTAGCATGGGCGTTGTCCTCGAGGGCGTTACCTCCCCTCCCATGGTGTAGGTGACCTGCAAAAATCAGAGGAATTAGGAAACTTGGTCATGTCCACGTCCGAGAGTGGACCCAGGTCCAGCAAATCATCAGACCTGTCACTCTCCCCCCACCTATCCTTCCTCTCTGAAATTTGATCATGGTGGCGTTTCCACACTTGTCCTGTAGACATAATTTTTACTAAATAAACCCTATTCCCCAATCTTTTATAAATTTCTCCTAAAATCCATTTGTTTTTATCACTTCTCAAATCCCTGGTTAAAACTTTAGATCCAACATCAAAGTACTTTTTAATTTTTTTTCCTCTATAATACTTTTTTTGTTTTTGCTGACTCAATAACATCTTATCTTTAATCGTGTTATCAATCCCATTAAAACCTTGACCTTCAACATTATCTAATATTGGAATGATTGTATTAAAAATTGATCTAATTTTCCTTCCCAAAATTAATTTACTAGGTTCAATCCCCGTAGACATAGAAGGCGTATTCCTAATATCAACCAAAAATGTTAAAAGTTTATCCTCAAAATCAGCAGGCAATTTATTATTTATCATATTTTTTTTTTAAAAATTCTTTACCGTTCTAACCCCATTTTCGGCAAGTCCGTTAGAAGCTGGATGGTTGACAGGAGATGTCAACGATTTAATATTAAAATTATGACAAAATTCCTTAAAAACTGTTGAAGTGAACGCTGTACCATTGTCACTTACTATCTGCTCCGGAATTCCGAAATTAGAAAATGATCTTTTCAAAACTTTTATTGTACAAAACGAATCTACTTTATTTACGATGTGACAGTCTATCCATTTTGTAGTTGCATCAACGATTATCAAAAAATTGTAACCACCAAAAGGTCCCATGAAATCAATATGCAATCTATTCCATATTAATCCACTGATTGGCCACGGCTATAACTCAACTTTACATGGAGTGGGTAAACACTCCAAGCATCGAACGCACTGCTTCACAGTTGCTTCTACCTCTGAGTTCATACCTAACCAAAAAAAATAATTTCGAGCAAGATTTTTAGATTTAACAATACCTAAATGCGATTGATGTATGAAATTCAATATGATTTCCCTTAATTCCCTCGGAACCACAAATTTATTATTATAAAATAAACACGAGTCATAAGTCGATAATTTATTTCTAAAATACCAGAATTTTAACAAGTCATCCTTTAAAAACTTTTTATCCGGCCAACCATTGATTACGAACCCAGTAATGCTTGCTATGTTTACATCTTTAATCGAAAACTGCTTCATCGTTTCTTTTGAAATTGTCGTTTCCGCCTCAATTATATTTAAAAAATCCGATTCAATCTTATCAACGTTCAGACTACCAATATAATTTAAGAAATATTCGCTACCGTCGACCTCGTCGATACAATCACTTAAATTATTATTACTATTAACCGGCAATCTAGATAAGAAATCCGCTTTGTTCTCACCCGACTTGACATATTCTATATTATAGTCAAATGTTTGTAAAATCAACGCATAGCGCTGTAGCCTATTTGCCGCTAGTATTGGCACTTGTTTTTCAGTGTTCAAAATATGTACCAAAGCTTTATTATCACAAGTTAGAACGAATTTATTACCATATAAATATTGAAAGAATTTTTTCAAACCAAATATTATTGCACACGCTTCCTTATCTAGAATGGAATACCTCAATTCCGTTTTTGACAATAAACGGCTAGCGAATGCAATCGGTCTTTCCATGCCATTCTCATATACGTGACATATAATAGCAGATATACCTATATCACTCGCGTCTGTAATTAGCTTGATAGGTAATTGTGGGTCAAAATGCACCAAAATATTGTCTGACGTCAGCAGTTTCTTAACTTGCTCAAACGCAATATTGCATTCCTGAGACCATACAAATTTTATCCCTTTTTTCAACAATTGGTATAAAGGAGACAAAATACCTGACACATTCTGTATAAAAGACCTATAGTAGGAAATAACTCCCAGCAAACTTCTAAGTTCCGAAACATTTTTCGGTACACTCATTTGGGTAATAGCATATATTTTATTTTCTAAAGGCATAACTCCTTTCTGCGAAATTCTATAACCTAAATATTCTATCTCTGTTTCTAGAAAAGAACACTTATTTTCATTAATAGTTAATCCGCAATCACTTAACTTGCTAAGTACTGCTTCACAAATAGAAAATAATTCCTCTTTAGAATTCCCAAATAAAAGTAGATCATCTAAAAATACACGAACGTTCCTAAGTCCACCAACTATCGCCGTAATGACTTGCATAAAAATGGCCGGACTCGTGCTTAAGCCAAAAGGCAATACTTTATGTGCAAATAAACCTATATGCGTACTAATCACACATAATTTTCTAGACTTTTCGTTCAATGAAATTTGTCCAAATGCATTTCGTAAGTCTATCTTAGCAAAATATTTTGCACCATTCAGAGATGAAATTAAATCGTCAATACGAGGTAGTGGGTATTTCAACTTCGCTAACATAGGATTCAATGTTGTTTTGAAATCAGTACAAATCCTAATTGAAGCGTCTTTCTTTTTTACAACAACAATCGGGCTTGCAATATCGCTTATTTCTACCTTTTCAATAATGTCTTCATGCAACATTCTCTGTAACTCTATCTCTACTTTCTCACGTAAACTAAAAGGTAATGGCCTCGGATTTACAAACTTTGGCCTAAAGTCCGAATTAACTTCAATGTTTGCCTCATAATTTTTAAGCCTACCCGATTTTTCTGAAAAAACATGAGCATATTTCTTCTTTAAACTTTCACGAAAAACAAGATGATTATCACAATTAATCTCACTGAATTTTACAGAATTTATTCCACTTAATCCGATACCGAAAACTTGTAAAAAATCTCTACCAACTATTGTAGAATTACCATTTTTAATTATTACGAACTGTATTTTCGCACTTTTACCTAAAAATGACACCTCTAAATTCACTTTACCTAAAACATTTAACTGCGTTCCGTCATACCCTGACAAATGAACATTATACTTTTCTAAATCGTAAGAAACAAAATATCTTAAATACACTTCATATGGTATCGCGTTTATCGCAGCTCCCGTATCTACCAACGCCGGCAATATTATGTTACCAATTAACAAATCTATATATGTGGGTTCCGGCCCCACATTATTATTAACCACGAACACCGAATTCAACCGTTTATTTTTAGTACCTACATAATTTTTATTGTATTTACACAAATTACTAGGATGACCCGATTTGTTACAATGATTACACAAAATTTTTTTCCAGCAATCTCTTTGCAAATGATTTTTTTTCCACACAAAAAACAAGTTTTTAACGTACCATTAACCGGTGATTTACTCCGCATTGAATTTTTATTCCTGGAAGGACTATCTTTCCTGGATTTATGGAAATACTCGCTTTCCTTATGAACAACATTTAAATTCGGATTTACTTTTTTAAAAGCCACAACATGTTCCCACGTCGCCGCTAGATTAATGCAATCCGTAAAAGAAGTATTGATTGCCTCTACGAATAGCTTGTGTTTCAATTTTTCATTAAAAATCCCAATAACGAATATGTCCTTTAAACATGGTTCCAATCTCAGCTCAAAATTACAAGATAAACTTAACCCTCTCAATCTAGCCGCGTAATCTTTAACGGATTCGCTAGGAAACTGTTTACATTTATAAAATAATTCACGAGACTCAAAAATATTTTTAACTGGTTTGCAATGTGAATCAAATAATTTACATAAATCTTCAAAAGAACAAACAGAAACCTTTTTTGGAAAACATAAATCACATAATAGAGAGAAAGTTTCTTCCGTGAGGCAACTCAGCAAAAATGCTCTTTTGCGTTCTGGTGACAACAACTTATCATCATTTAAAATGAGGGCCTGATCCAATCGTTCCCTGAACAATGACCAGTCTCCCGTTCTGTAACAGAACGTCCCCAAATTCTTACAAATCGCCTCCATTGGGAGAAGAACTGAAACAAGTTGAATAAAATATACGTATCTCAGCCCTTCCAGAGGTTATGCTCCGAGCCCCTGCCCTGAGCCTGTGAATCACCAACGTCTCAGCACCCTTTTCTGGCTCCGTCTCCCTTCAGCTGCGGACACGATCACCTTCCAAGGTCTTCCTTCCCGCTGTAGCGACAGAACCCCGGTCCCGGATTCCGGCCAATTCACCCTTGATGCCGATCTTGATCCTGGATCTTCTGCGTACCCCGTGTAACGGTGTACTCTCGACAAAATGTTGCAATGTCGGCTCCCACACACGTGTAAAATTGCGTTTTTACCGCGCAATTTGCCCGGCCCGATCTGCGTGCTCGCCTCGGCTGCGTGTGAATTCTCCAATTTGATAGCCTTTTATTATTCTTCTTCTTCCTTCAAAATTTAGCGATCCAACGCCCAAAAGCGCCAGACTATACTGTGATCACCAAAAATTCGAATAATCTTCTTGAATCATCTAATTCTCCGTAAACTTTCAATAATTTACGAACTACCGTGCTGCGCCACTGTAACGTATGTTAACTCTACATACTCAATAATAACAATGCTTGTATTATAATATTTATTTGAAAGAAGACTATCACGGTTCTGGACTGAGAGCTCATTCCCGCTCATACGATCTCTTATATACGTCTCGTACTCGCTGTCTCGCTCTCATGCTGTCCCCCTGACACACATACACCACAGTATTCCTACTCAGAATTATCATCCGAAGTTGAATCTCTCATAAAATTTTGGTAAAATAATATTTTAGAAAAAAATTTCATTCTAGTTAGACCCATCAAAAGACTTGGGTTCGAACTTTGAGGGCCGTTCCTTCCGGATCTATGATACCAAATGGATTGAAATTTCGTATTCCTACTCAGAATTATCTTCCGAAGTTGAATCCCCCATAAAATTTTGGTAAGATAACATTTTTGAATAAAATTTCACTCTAGTAAGCACTATCGAAAGACTTGGGTTCGAACTTTGAGGGCCGTTTTCTCCAGATATATGGTAGGAAATGGATTGAAATTTCGTATTCCTACTCAGAATTATCATCCGAAGTTGAATCTCTCATAAAATTTTGGTAAAATAATATTTTAGAAAAAAATTTCATTCTAGTTAGCCCCATCAAAAGACTTGGGTTCGAACTTTGAGGGCCGTTTTCTCCGGATCTATGGTCAAAATGGATTGAAATTTCGTATTCCTACTCAGAATTATCTCCGAAGTTGTATCCCCAGTAAAATTTTGGAAAAACAACATTTTTGAAAAAAATTTCATTTTAGAAAGCCCCATCGAAAGACTTGGGTTCGAACTTTGAGGAACGTTTTCTCCGGATCTACGGTCCCAAATGGATTGAAATTTCGTATTCCTACTCAGAATTATCTTCCGAAGTTGAATTCCCCATAAAATTATGGTAAAATAACATTTTTGAAAATAAAAATTTAAAAAAATAAAATTTCATTCTAGTTAGCCCTCATCGAATGACTTGGGTTCGAAATTTGAGGGCCGTTTCCTCCGGATCTATGATCCCAAATGCATTGAAATTTCGTATTCCTACTCAGAATTATCTTCCGAAGTTGAATCCCACATAAAATTATGGTAAGATAACATTTTTGAATACAATTTCACTCTAGTAAGCCCCATCGAAAGACTTGGGTTCGAACTTTGAGGGCCGTTTTCTCCGGATCTATGGTCAAAATGGATTGAAATTTCGTATTCCTACTCAGAATTATCTTCCGAAGTTGAATCCCCCATAAAATTTTGGTAAAAGAACATTTTTGAAAAAAATTTCAATCTTAAAAGCCCTATCGAAAGACTTTTGTTCGAACTTTGAGGGCCGTTTTCTCCAAATCTACGGTCCCAAATGGATTGAAATTTCGTACACCTTCTCAGAATTATCTTCCAAGGCTGAATCTTTGATAATAGTTTGTTAAATATCACTTAAAAAAAAAAAATTTCATTCTAGTTAGCCCCATCAAAAGACTTGGGTTCGAACTTTGAGGGCCGTTTTCTCCAGATATATGGTAGGAAATGGATTTAAATTTCGTATTCCTACTCAGAATTATCATCCGAAGTTGAATCTCTCATAAAATTTTGGTAAAATAATATTTTAGAAAAAAATTTCATTCTAGTAAGCCCCATCAAAAGACTTGGATTCGAACTTTGAGGGCCGTTTTCTCCGGATCTATGGTCAAAATGGATTGAAATTTCGTATTCCTACTCAGAATTATCTCCGAAGTTGTATCCCGAGTAAAATTTTGGTAAAATAACATTTTTGAAAAAAATTTCATTCTAGAAAGCACCATCGAAAGTCTTGGGTTCGAACTTTGAGGACCAGTTTCGCCGGATATATGTTCCCAAACGGATTCAAATTTCGTATTCCTACTCAGAATTATCTTCCGAAGCGGAAACTCCGATAATATTTTGGTAAAATAATATTTTTGAAAAAAATTTAATTCTTGAAAGCCTTATCGAAAGACTTGGATTCGAACTTTGAGGGCCGTTTTCTCCGGATCTACTGTCCCAAATGGATTAAAATTCCGTATTTATACTCAGAATTATCTTCCGAAGCTGAATCTCCGATATAATTTTGGTAAAATAACATTTAAAAAAAAAAAATTCATTCTAGTTAGCCCCATCAAAAAACTTGGGTTCAAACTTTGAGGGCCGTTTTCTCCGGATCTATGATCCCAAATGGATTAAAATTACGTATTCCTATTCAGAATTATCTTCCGAAGTCTAGTCTCAAATAAAATTTTGTAAAATAACATTTTTGAAAAAAAATTCATTCTAGTTAGCCCTCATCGAATGACTTGGGTTCGAAATTTGAAGGCCGTTTTCTCCGGATATATGGTACCAAATGGATTTGAATTTCGTATTCCTACTCAGAATTATCTTCCGAAGTTGAATCGCCCATAAAATTTTGCTAAAATAACATTTTAGAAATAAATTTCATTCTAGTTAACCCCATCGAAAGACTTGGGTTCGAACTTTGAGGGCCGTTTACTCCGGCTCTATGGTCGAAATGGATTGAAATTTCGTATTCCTACTCAGAATTATATTCCGAAGTTGAATCTTCCATAAAATTTTGGTAAAATAAAATTTGAAAAAAATTTCATTCTAGTAAGCCCCATCGAAAGACTTGTTTCGAACTTTGAGGGCCGTTTCTTCCCGATCTACGGTCCCAAATGGATTGAAATTTCGTATTCCTACTCAGAATTATCTTCCGAAGTTGAATCCCCCATAAAATTTTGGTAAAATAACATTTTTGAAAAAAATTTCATTCTAGTTAGCCCCATCGAAAGACTTGGGTTCGAACTTTGAGGGCCGTTTTCTCCGGAACGATGGTCCCAAATGGATTAAAATTACGTATTCCAACTCAGAATTAACTTCCGAATTCTATACTCGAATAAAATTTTGTAAAATATTATTTTTGATAAAAATTTCATTCTAGTTAGCCCTCATCGAATGACTTGGGTTCGAAATTTGAGGGCCGTTTTCTCCAGATATATGGTCGAAATGGATTGAAATTTCGTATTCCTACTCAGAATTATCTTCCGAAGTTGAATCCCCCATAAAATTTTGGTAAGATAACATTTTTGAATAAAATTTCACTCTAGTAAGCACTATCGAAAGACTTGGGTTCGAACTTTGAGGGCCGTTTTCTCCAGATATATGGTAGGAAATGGATTGAAATTTCGTATTCCTACTCAGAATTATCATCCGAAGTTGAATCTCTCATAAAATTTTGGTAAAATAATATTTTAGAAAAAAATTTCATTCTAGTTAGCCCCATCAAAAGACTTGGGTTCGAACTTTGAGGGCCGTTTTCTCCGGATCTATGGTCAAAATGGATTGAAATTTCGTATTCCTACTCAGAATTATCTCCGAAGTTGTATCCCCAGTAAAATTTTGGAAAAACAACATTTTTGAAAAAACTTTCATTTTAGAAAGCCCCATCGAAAGACTTGGGTTCGAACTTTGAGGAACGTTTTCTCCGGATCTACGGTCCCAAATGGATTGAAATTTCGTATTCCTACTCAGAATTATCTTCCGAAGTTGAATTCCCCATAAAATTATGGTAAAATAACATTTTTGAAAATAAAAATTTAAAAAAATAAAATTTCATTCTAGTTAGCCCTCATCGAATGACTTGGGTTCGAAATTTGAGGGCCGTTTCCTCCGGATCTATGATCCCAAATGCATTGAAATTTCGTATTCCTACTCAGAATTATCTTCCGAAGTTGAATCCCACATAAAATTATGGTAAGATAACATTTTTGAATACAATTTCACTCTAGTAAGCCCCATCGAAAGACTTGGGTTCGAACTTTGAGGGCCGTTTTCTCCGGATCTATGGTCAAAATGGATTGAAATTTCGTATTCCTACTCAGAATTATCTTCCGAAGTTGAATCCCCCATAAAATTTTGGTAAAAGAACATTTTTGAAAAAAATTTCAATCTTAAAAGCCCTATCGAAAGACTTTTGTTCGAACTTTGAGGGCCGTTTTCTCCAAATCTACGGTCCCAAATGGATTGAAATTTCGTACACCTTCTCAGAATTATCTTCCAAGGCTGAATCTTTGATAATAGTTTGTTAAATATCACTTAAAAAAAAAAAATTTCATTCTAGTTAGCCCCATCAAAAGACTTGGGTTCGAACTTTGAGGGCCGTTTTCTCCAGATATATGGTAGGAAATGGATTTAAATTTCGTATTCCTACTCAGAATTATCATCCGAAGTTGAATCTCTCATAAAATTTTGGTAAAATAATATTTTAGAAAAAAATTTCATTCTAGTAAGCCCCATCAAAAGACTTGGATTCGAACTTTGAGGGCCGTTTTCTCCGGATCTATGGTCAAAATGGATTGAAATTTCGTATTCCTACTCAGAATTATCTCCGAAGTTGTATCCCGAGTAAAATTTTGGTAAAATAACATTTTTGAAAAAAATTTCATTCTAGAAAGCACCATCGAAAGTCTTGGGTTCGAACTTTGAGGACCAGTTTCGCCGGATATATGTTCCCAAACGGATTCAAATTTCGTATTCCTACTCAGAATTATCTTCCGAAGCGGAAACTCCGATAATATTTTGGTAAAATAATATTTTTGAAAAAAATTTAATTCTTGAAAGCCTTATCGAAAGACTTGGATTCGAACTTTGAGGGCCGTTTTCTCCGGATCTACTGTCCCAAATGGATTAAAATTCCGTATTTATACTCAGAATTATCTTCCGAAGCTGAATCTCCGATATAATTTTGGTAAAATAACATTTAAAAAAAAAAAATTCATTCTAGTTAGCCCCATCAAAAAACTTGTGTTCAAACTTTGAGGGCCGTTTTCTCCGGATCTATGATCCCAAATGGATTAAAATTACGTATTCCTATTCAGAATTATCTTCCGAAGTCTAGTCTCAAATAAAATTTTGTAAAATAACATTTTTGAAAAAAAATTCATTCTAGTTAGCCCTCATCGAATGACTTGGGTTCGAAATTTGAAGGCCGTTTTCTCCGGATATATGGTACCAAATGGATTTGAATTTCGTATTCCCACTCAGAATTATCTTCCGAAGTTGAATCGCCATAAAATTTTGCTAAAATAACATTTTAGAAATAAATTTCATTCTAGTTAACCCCATCGAAAGACTTGGGTTCGAACTTTGAGGGCCGTTTACTCCGGCTCTATGGTCGAAATGGATTGAAATTTCGTATTCCTACTCAGAATTATATTCCGAAGTTGAATCTTCCATAAAATTTTGGTAAAATAAAATTTGAAAAAAATTTCATTCTAGTAAGCCCCATCGAAAGACTTGTTTCGAACTTTGAGGGCCGTTTCTTCCCGATCTACGGTCCCAAATGGATTGAAATTTCGTATTCCTACTCAGAATTATCTTCCGAAGTTGAATCCCCCATAAAATTTTGGTAAAATAACATTTTTGAAAAAAATTTCATTCTAGTTAGCCCCATCGAAAGACTTGGGTTCGAACTTTGAGGGCCGTTTTCTCCGGAACGATGGTCCCAAATGGATTAAAATTACGTATTCCAACTCAGAATTAACTTCCGAATTCTATACTCGAATAAAATTTTGTAAAATATTATTTTTGATAAAAATTTCATTCTAGTTAGCCCTCATCGAATGACTTGGGTTCGAAATTTGAGGGCCGTTTTCTCCAGATATATGGTCGAAATGGATTGAAATTTCGTATTCCTACTCAGAATTATCTTCCGAAGTTGAATCTCTCATAAAATTTTGGTAAAATAAGATTTTTGAAAAAAATTTAATTCTAGAAAGCCCCATCAAAAGACTTGGGTTCGAACTTTGAGGGCGGTTTTCTCCGGATCTATGGTCCCAAATGCATAAAAATTACGTATTACTACTCAGAAATATCTTCCGAAGTCTAGTC